>JAWQUT010000372.1:565975-597788 GCA_033807755.1 Ellobium chinense | reverse complement strand
GGGGTACTGCTTTTCTCCAGTGTTCATAGTCAGAACAAGTGAGGATATCTGTACATGTCTTTCCTCCACTCCAAACGACTGACATGACATTGTTTTTGGTGTACCTGGGTGATTTTCTGTTGGTCTGTCATAGTTGACTAAGAAGCTCAAATTGTTATACACTTTTGACCCATAGCTGGGCAAGGATTGGCGCATGCCCATGTGTATTAAGCATGCTTCTAGAGATCTCAGTTTTTTCATCGCCCTGTAATCTACTCTCTCCACTGAGAAGCTTATAGGTTTGTGACACCTATTAGAAGGGCAAATCACTCATTGTGTACAACCCAATTAATCCGCTAATCTATAAAATCCCCCTTTTTTGGGGCCCTGCCAGCCAGTGTTAGGGTGTAGAAATGTGTAAAATGACCTGTGAACTAACTAAAGCATCCAATTTTAAAGTTTCAGGTACAATTTGAGCCTTCTAGATCGAAAAATAAAATGTGTAGACCTATGTATTCGCACGCGGTCAAAACCAGCCAAATGAAAATTTGGGGACCAAATCAGAATTTGAGGTGATCTTTTTCAAAAGACATTTGTGAAAAATTTTAGGTGTTGACCCCCCCTTTTTTTTCCCTTTAAAAGATCGGGCAAAAGAAGCACTTTAACCTCCATGGAAGAAATTTCCCCAAATCACAGTGGTATATTTAGAATAACGCAAAATGTTAATAGGGCCAAAAGAAGAAAAAAAAAATAGGTGTCAAAGACCTTATAGGATCGAATCTGCCAAACCCTTAAAAATCAGCCTTTCAGAGAATTAGGCACCATGTCAGAAAGTGTTTGTACTTGAAAGAGATTTTCTTCCTATTAAAAAAAAAACAAAAAAGCACAGCATTAGAAAGTTTTTAACGTTTGGGGGGTGGGGAGGGGGGAATGCCAAAATCAAAGAAAAATTGAAGAATAACACTATTCATTACAGGGCCTCAAGGAGAAAAAAATCATAGGTGCCTATGACCAGAAGGTTTGTGACACCTATTAGAAGGGCAAATCACTCATAGTGTACAACCCAATTAATCCGCTAATATATAAAATCCCCCTTTTTGGGGCCCCTGCCAGCCAGTGTTAGGGTGTAGAAATGTGTAAAATGACCTGTGATCTAAATAAAGCATCCAATTTTAAAGTTTCGGGTACAATTTGAGCCTTCTAGAATAAAAAAATAAAATGTGTAGGCCTATGTATTCGCACGCGGTCAAAACCAGCCAAATGAAAAATTGGGGACCAAATCAGAATTTGAGGTGACCTTTTTCGAAAGACATTTGTGAAAAATTTTGGGCGTTGACCCCCCTTTTTCTTCCCGTTAAAAGATCGGGCAAAAGAAGTACTTTAACCTCCATGGAAGAAATTTCCCCAAACCACAGTGGTATACTTAGAATAACACAAAATGTTAATAGGGCCAAAAGAAGTAAAAACAATAGGTGTCAAAGACCAGAAGGACCGCTTAGCGGTCAAAGGGAAGCAACCAGTAAAAAGAAAATCGTGAGCTAGTTCACCCAGGAATTGTCTCCCATCCATTTCGGTCTATAATTTTCACGATTATGTCCCTTCAAACATAAACTTTTGCAACACTTCATCTTCTCTCTCTTTCACAGACAGACAGACAGACAGAGACAGACAGACAGACAGACAGAGAGACAGACAGAGAGACAGACACAGACAGAAACACCCACACACACTTAATCAAGTGATCAGTAAAATGATAATTTTAAGCCAGTACTTCAATGATTTGTCTCCTATTTAATATGACCTTCAATTTTCACGATTATGTCCCTTCGATCATAAATTTTTGCACTAATTCATTCCCCCCTCCCCTCTTTCTGTCTGTCTGTCTCTTCCTCTTTCTCTCTCTCTTCGATTTTTAAGAAATGTCCTCAGGATCACACGGAATTTCGTTGTTGCCAAATTAATTATAGGCAATAGGACCGACTTCTCAACCACTTTATTTGGGCTTGTGTCTGCGTGTGCCTGCATGCATGTGTATGCGCGTGTGTGCCCGTGCGTGTGTGTATGTATGTGTGAGTGCGTGTGTGTCTGTCTGTCTGTGTACGTGTACATGGGTGTGCGCATGAGCGCGTGCGTGCGTGTGCGCGCGTGCGAGTGTGTGCGTCTGTGCGAGCGTGTGCGTCTGTGCGAGCGTGTGTGCACCTTTTTTTATAGTTTTATTTTTTCATTCTCTTGTTCATTACTTTATATGTATGCACGAGCTTGTTGCTGCTGATACACTGACCAAGGGAGCGATAGTTATGGTACAGCAGTTAGGTAATACTAGTGGTGGTGGTTATGTCTTAGCTCAACCACCAATTCTATGTGAGTGTTTGTGTGTATGTGATTTTATGTGTGTGTGTGTGTGTGTGTGCGTGTGTGTGTGTGTATATGTGTGTGTTTGTGTGTGTGTGTGTGTGTGTGCGTGTGTGTGTGTGTATGTGTGTGTCTGTGGGTCTGTGGGTTTTGGGGTCTGTGGGTCTTTCTCTGTCTGTGGAGTGTGTTCAGGTGCTCGTCCGTTTTCTGTATTTAGGATAATGTTAATGATAATGGTTATAATGATGATGTGTTGGTCGTTCTTAGAGATAGAAAAAGAGACTGAGAAAAAGAGTGAGAGAAAGAGAGAGGAAAAATAGGAATAAAGTGTTGCGAGATTGGTGTAAAAAAAAAAAAGGTCGTAAAAATGAAGGTAGTACTAAATGGGAGACAAATCACGGATGCACTAATTCACGATTGTCATTTTACTGGTTGTTTCCCTTCGACTGTTTGCTGCACCTATCCTAACGTGTGGACGTTTTTCGGATTATCCCCACGACACAGCCAATGTATCGTCGTTACTGGTTCACTCTGAGAATATCACCACCACTAAATCAGCAAATGGCAACAGCAGCAGACACAGCACCAGCCACAGTATCACCATCACCACAACCACCTTCACTACCTACGATCACTCACACCATTACCACCATAACACCTATTGTTACGTCAACCAGCACATCATCATCCTCATAACCTTTATCATAAACAAAATCCTTAATGCAGAAAACGGACGCGCACGCAAGAGCATACGCACTCACACACAGACACGCATGCACGTACGCAAGCGTACACACATTCGCCTGCAGTTAGGTAATAGTGGTGGTGGGTATGTCTTAGCTCAACTACCAATTCTATGTGAGTGTTTGTGTGTATGTGAGCCTCTGCATGTGTGTATGTGTGTGTGTGCGCACGCACGTGTGTGTGTATAAATGTGTGTGTGTGTGTGTGTGTGTGTGTGTGTGTGTCTGTGGGTCTGTGAGTTTGTGGGTCTGTGAATCTGTGGGTTTTTGGGTCTGTGGGTCTGTCTTTGGAGTGTGTTCATGTGCTTGTCCGTTTTCTGTATTTAGGATAATGTTAATGATAATGGTTATAATGATGATGTGTTGGTCGTTCTTAGAGATAGAAAAAGAGACTGGGAAAAGAATGAGAGAAAGAGAGAGGAAAAATAAGAATAAAGTGTTGCTAGATTGGTGTCAAAAAAAAAAAAGTAAAAATGAAGGTAGTAATAAATGGGAGACAAATCACGGATGCACTAATTCACGATTGTCATTTTACTGGTTGTTTCCCTTTGACTGTTTTGCTGCACCTATCCTAACTTGTAAATAGCAACAGCAGCAGAGACAACACCAACGGCTATCTCCTGGGACAGGACCGCTCTTGCATTGATACAGTTCATTTAGTCATTGGTTTAACTACAAGATCGGTCCTATTCCGTGATTGTACCGCACCAACAACAGTATCACCATCATCACAACCACCATCACTACCTACTATCACTCACACCATTACCACCACTATCACCACCATAACACCTATTGTTACGTCAACGAGTTCATCATCATCATCAGAGCCTTTATCATAAACACCATCCTTAATGCAGAAAACGGACGCGCACGCAAGAGCATACGCACTCACACACAGACACGCATGCACGTACGCAAACGTACACACATTCGCCTGCAGTTAGGTAATAGTGGTGGTGGGTATGTCTTAGCTCAACCACCAATTCTATGTGAGTGTTTGTGTGTGTGTGAGCCTCTGCATGTGTGTGTTTGTGTGTGCGTTTATGTATGTGTGTGTGTGTGTGTGTGTGTGTGTGTGTGTTTGCGTGCATGTGTATGTGTATGTGTGTCTCTGTGGGTTTGTGGGTCTGTGGATCTGTGGGTTTTTGGGTCTGTGGGTCTATCTCTGTCTCTGGAGTGTGTTAACGTGCTCGTCCGTTTTCTGTATTTAGGATAATGTTAATGATAATGGTTATAATGATGATGTGTTGGTCGTTCTTAGAGATAGAAAAAGAGACTGAGAAAAAGAGTGAGAGAAAGAGAGAGGAAAAATAGGAATAAAGTACAGCTGTATTGCTAGACTGGTGTCAAAAAAAAAGTAGTAAAAATGAAGGTAGGAATAAATGGGAGACAAATCACGGATGCACTAATTCACGATTGTCATTTTACTGGTTGTTTCCCTTTGACTGTTTTGCTGCACCTATCCTAACTTGTAAATGGCAACAGCAGCAGAGACAGCACCAATAACAGTATCACCATCATCACAACCACCATCACTACCTACTATCACTCACACCATTACCACCACTATCACCACCATAACACCTATTGTTACGTCAACGAGTTCATCATCATCATCAGAGCCTTTATCATAAACACCATCCTTAATGCAGAAAACGGACGCGCACGCAAGAGCATACGCACTCACACACAGACACGCATGCACGTACGCAAACGTACACACATTCGCCTGCTCACATGTAAAATACGCACACGTGTACACACGCACATACGTGCAGATGCCCACACATGCACACGTAAGCTCGCACGCACGCGCCTACACGCAGATACACACAATATTAATTGCTGAGGTCTAACCCATTATCCACGACTTGGATGAAACGAAATTCCGTGTGATCTTAGGAATACAATCAAGAGAGTGAGAAGGACAGTGAAAGACACAGAGAGAGAGAGAGAGAGAGAGAGAGAGAGAGAGAGAGAGAGACAGACAGACAGACAGACAGACAGACAGACAGACAGACAGGCAGGCAGACAGAGAAAGGGGGGAACTAATTGGTGTAAAATTTGTGGTCAAAGGAACAAAATCGTTAAAAATGACGGTCGTAATAAATGGGAGACAAATCATGGATGCACTAGCAATGTTGTTATTTCATTAATTGCTTCCCTTCGACTTTAGCTGCTCCTGTTTTGCATAAAGGTTTTTTTTTTTTTAATCGCATTCCATTATTTCTGTTGACAGCCATCAGTTATCGGCGGCAGCACCTTCACCGCCACCACCAACTCCTCCACTACCACCACCAACCCCACCCTTACCACCACCACCACTATCACCACTACAAGTATCACCACTATAATTAATTGTGTTAATACTGTTAACCCAAAATCGAAGACCAGTACATCACCTTATATATATAAAGGTTAGGAGGTTAATGACTGAACGGCACATATTTCCGGATAGAAGATTTTATGTACGACCTAACATGTTTAAAGCAAAGGAGTTGTTGGAGAGTAGGAACATTTCAATAAAATGTATAGATCTATTGCTTTTAAGTAATTAGAAGAAAAAAGAATGAGTGTAAGGACTGTATGATTACTAGTGAAAGGGAGTGGTACATATTGAATGTATAATGTACGAGAAAGTTGTGAAAGCACATAAATCCAACAATGTAATGTGAACTAGTGGGGACTAGTTGGGCTAAGCCCCACCATTTTTTGTTTCCCACACTCGATTCTCTGAATAATATTTAAAAAATAATTATAAAACAAAACAAAAAAACAAACCCAAAACGCTATATCCAAAGACAAGACGGTTCAAGGAGTAAAACAAGAGCGAACGGTCTTTGATCCAGGGTGAGGGCTATAGAACTGTCAGCCCTCACATCCTCACTAAGGCTTTAGGCTGACCTTTCGATCTTTGACACCTGTTGTTTTTCTTCTTTTGGCCTTATTAACATGTTGTGTTATTCTACATAATATACCACTGTGATTTGGGGAAATTTCTTCCATGGAGGTTAAAAGTACTTCTTTTGCCCGATCTTTTAACGGGAAGAAAAAGGGGCGTCAACGCCTAAAATTGTTCACAAATGTCTTTCGAAAAAGATCACCTCGAATTCTGATTTGGTTCCCCATTTTTTAATTTGGCTGGTTTTGACCGCGTGCGAATACACAGACCTACACATATTTTTTTTTAACCTAGAACGCTCAAATTGTACCTGAAACTTTAAAATTGGATTTTACACATTTCTACACTCTGACACTGGCTGGCAGGGCTCCCAAAAAAAAGGGGGATTTTATATATTAGCGGATTAATTGGCCTGTACACAGTGAGTGATTTGCCCCTCTAACAGGTGTCAAAAACCTTTCATGTAAGGGGAGAGCAACTACTTTCAGCTTGCAAATATCTCCTTGACAGGGTCTGACCTTTTTCCTGCCCTCTCTAGAGTAGGCTTGCAAGGTGGGCGATACCAATGTCTACCGTGTGACTTAGTATAGTTCAATAAATAATTTCAGTGGGCCCGGCTTGTTTTGAAATCTATCAGCAGTTAGGGTCATGTAAACTTACACCTCTTCTTGGGGGAGAAGCCTAACGGCTCCTGTAAAAACGAGAGGTTGAGGAAAGACATCAGATATGCGTTTGTGTATGTTTCATCCAGTGCATCCTTGTATCGAAATATCGTAGCACGGTATTCAGTATCAACAACACTAAGAACACGCATGCTGTCCCATTAGGAAAAACAGTTTTGTTCAGTAACGTTGCCAAGTTGGATATTGTTTCCCTGAAAGATAAAACAATAGGCCAGTGAATTTAATCCCTAGTACATGTGCTAGGAGCAGGCCTACATTTTAGTTGTCAGTTATCTAGTTATAAGCTTAATGTAAATTGTGTTGTTTCAGTTGTTTCGTCTATATTGTACTCTAGCTGCGGTCTGGGTGCCTGTAATTGAACTATTGCCTCTCATGATATTTCAAACATGCTCGGTTTATTTTGTTTTAAAAATTGACCCCTGACTGCACAGTCATCATCTGGCAACCTTGTTTATATTGTGCGCGCGCCTGTGTGACTCGTTTTCCAGAGCGAAATGAATACTGTCGACTTTCTGTTAAGGAACCCATTTTGTAGGTTGACGGTTGAAGCATGACCAGAAGGTGGAACTCAAGAGATTAAGTCCTCACCAACCTCTGGATATTAGCCTGAGGCAAGAGGGTACTAGTCTAGTACGAAAAGGCCACTGACTGCGAGTGTTGAGAAAAAGGCCATATTTTAACTGTTACTGTTTTCTGACAATGATGGAGATCATACTTGGTCTAAAGCAGGTTTTAAAGACTTGACGTATCTGTCAGAAAGAGTTAAAAAACATCAGACCAGTTCTTCCCATCTAAACAATGCAGTCCGTTAGCTGTCGTTTGGGTCAGTAAATATTGCCTCTGAACGTGACTGTGGACAACGCTTGTCGATAAAAAGACATAACGAAGAGGTTGACACAAAATAGGCATATCTTAGAACAGATAATTAAATGCATCAAGTTTTGTGCTCCACACGAGTTGCTCTTGAGAGGCCATGACGAGAGAGAAAACTCAAGTAACAGAGGAGTATTCCTAGATCTAGTGGCGTCACCTGCTGTGAGTGATCTTGAGTTGGGAAATCATTTGGAGAATAACAGTGTTGTAAAGTAGGGGAAGGTTGGGATACATGGGACGCGGGATACATGGGACAATTGCAAAATCTCAGAAACAATGAGACATAGGTGTGCCATACTTGCATGAACCTACAGCCCACATGACCAAACAACCCGCCATTTCATTCCCAGCCTCCACTTTCGCTTTCGGTTCGAGCTGTGCCGATGGGAAAATTTGACATCGTTTTCTTTGCTTTTTTGATGTGCTGATTTCGTCATCTGGTGGCTTCCAGTTCCAGAGAAATATCAATAGACATAATTGTCCGTTATTGTTATCACTTCAACATTCATGTCATGTTTTCATTTCTATCATGTTTAAATCGTAGAACCCAGAGTCCCTTGTTGAGTGTCATCAGGTAGGGGTTGGGATAGATGGGACAAAAAAAGTCTTGCTGTTGGGATGCATGGGACAGGTGTCACATGTATCCCAACACAGTGTCCCATGTATCCCAACAAGAAAAATACACATATCTTCGTTGTTTCTCATATTTGTGGCCAGTGTGGAACTTCTTCACCAACATTGTCTCATATTTTCTCCAGCTTATGCCCCAATACTACCAGCGAAAGATAGAAAGAGGGCAGTTATCGCATGAACTTATGTTAGAAGCAGTTCAAAAGGAAGTCAATGGACAATCGCATCGGATGTTTTTTTATGACTAATATACGTGCTTGGCCTTGTGTGCATTCCATTAAGATCCTAATTAAAAGTTGTGTCTGTTATGTACATGTCTTGTCAGCTGCTTTTTAGATATTGACAAATTTTATTACTTGTCCCATGTATCCTTTTGGTTTGTCCCATCCATCCCTCACCTGTCCCATCCATCCCACCTTTTGGTGATGATCAAAACAGTCGCAGTATAGAAAAGCTCTGAGGCTTTGGCTGACACCAGTATACCAAAAGTAGTCTAGATGGACTCCCTTTTTGCACACATCAAAAGTTTGTACATATCTATAATAGATTGTTAGAAAAATCAATGTGAATAAAAAATCCAATTTCTTGTCCCATGTATCCCAACCTTCCCCTACACCTCAAACACAATCCAGAATGAATTAATCGATTGCTTTTACGATATTTATCTACAAGATCTCAAGTCTTCCGCTTGCAGTGGAAGCTGATGAAACGACGGATGTTTCGTGCAGCTCCCAATTTGTTATTGTAAAACGTAAACAAAAACAAACTTCGCTCTAACTGTCATTTTTATTCTCTCACTTCCTCCAAGGGCTCTCACTCTCTTTCATCAAGGGATGTAACTCAATTAATTCCCGTTATAGTTTTTAACAGTTATCATTTTAAGGTTTGTTAAAGATAACAAACCAGTTGAAAGATTTCTTAAGTTTGTAAATGCATGATCGTCGACCGCAGTGCCTCTGTACTTGCCCACGTCATAAAGGAAGAATTCAATTGCATTGCAAGACAAGTTGACTGCACAAACTTGTGACAGTGCCACTGTTGTGAGTGGTCGCTCTGGTGGGGTACAGGCAATTCTTCGCGAAGAATTCCCAAATGCATACTATGTGCATTGCTATACACACCAAGCTGATCTTGTTTTAAGCAAACTGTCTTCAAACATACCTGATGTCAAATTGTTTTTCTCAAATCTGTCAGGCTTTTCTTCACTCTGTTTTGCTTCGCCTAAACGAGCTGGTGCCCTAAGAGATGCATGCAGCAGACCTCTGCCACGTACATGCGAAACAAGATGGAACTTTCACTCACGGTTACTTTGTGGCGTTTATGAAATCACAGAGCAACTGATCGAATGCTTTCAGCTAATACAGACATCAACCACATGGGATCAGATTAAAAATCGGAAGGCATTTGCTTTACAGCGTCTGCTGGAAGAGCCACAGTTCTTATTCTGGCTTGAATTTTTCAGTAGAGTGTTTTACCATGTCGACTTACTTTTCAACATTTAGCACGTATCTCCAATAGTGCTGATGTAGGGCATGCTATAAGTAACTTCACTCAAAGTATCGAAACAATAAGAGACAGTTCACCAGACTATGAGCAGGATTGCACAAAAAGATGTTTCAAGTTTATTCAAGTTTATTCATTTAGGCATAAGCCAACCACATGATGAAAGGCTGATTCAGCTACCTTAAGGGCATCTGCTGTTGAAGTATGTAGTGTTCTCACAACGCAGCTGACTGACAGATGTGAAAAATCGCAGTTCATTTATGCGTTTTCTGTGGTTGACCCTAAACACTTTGTCAAGGACAAGAATGATTTTCCATTCGAGCTCATAAACATACTTATTTCCCATTACCCATTCTTATCAAAGGCGAAACTAACCAAAGAGTTGGAAGTCCTTTATTCCAATGATACATTTTGTGAAGCCACTGTGCCCAATACATTTTCGCTCTACACGTATTTTGTGGATATAAAACCTTAAAGAGGTTTTTTCAGTGCTGGAGATTATATTCACCACCCCCATCTCATCATCAGAACCAGAGAGATGCTTCAGCACACTGAAATGGATCAAGACGTTCATTCGGAACTCTATGGGCCAGGATCGCCTAAATACAGTGGCAGTCCTCTCTATACACAGAGAGGAAATTGACAAAATTGAAAACATGAACAAATAGATTGTTGAACTGTTTGCGGCACAGAAATGTAGACGGGCTTCATTCCTCTACAAATAAGTGAGTAAAATTTATGGATTTTTGATATTTAAAGAAAAAACTGAGGACTGGCAATGAGTTTAAATTCATGAACCTTTTTTTTCGTATGTTTTGTTTTGAATGGTTCCTTTTTTTCTTCTTTTTTTTTTGTATTTCTTTTTCTGTATTGTTTTCATATTTGAATCTATAAATGTTGTGATTGGCAATTATAACTCTTTCCAAGATTAAAGATATATAAATTAAATACGTGGGTGGATGAGGATAAAACTACGATAAAACTGCCAAATTATGACAGGCTGCTCTGTACCGAAATTGCGAGGACGATAAGGTTACTGTCTTTAGCTCCACCAACAATTCGAACCACGCACCGTCTTTGGTGAACATGTGTGAAGTGAGTAGCTGTAGTGCTTAAATGTCCAGGTGCTGTCCCGTTGCATACTGTATTTTGCCCATGTACCACGTCTATGGTCTGTCCTTATTCCTAATAAACTTGTTAAACAAGAACATTAAAGAAACAAAAGAAAGAGGAACAGCTTCCTACAGTTTCCAGCGCAGGTATTTCTCACTTTCCAGAGCATAACTCTACAGTTGTTAGACCAATTAGCTTAATCAAGCAGAGGATCTGTAAAAAAAAAAATAATTACTAGACTATGTAGGATACCTGATAGCCTAACAACTTTGGCCAATCCTATGTAACTTGAACATCAAAGATACCCGAGGGCTGTAGGCACAATCAGTGTGAAGAGAAAGTGAGAAAGTTTTCATCTCTATAATCATGGAAAGAACGCACTTAATTAGTAAACTGAAGCCAGGCTTTAACGTTCCATGGGTAGCACTGTTTGGAGAGTGTCACTCACATAGAATCACGTTAGTCATGCAACTTGTTTCTCGTCGAAGATCAAAAGAAAACAAAACCTTTCCTTTCCCGTTGTCTAAGATTAGAGGTTCGGGCACGAGAGTTCATTATTGTTATTATTATTATTATGAGTACACAATGGATGTTAAAGTAAGACATGCACATCAAAAATAATTTTCCGTTTTTCATTACTTTTTCTCCCTAAAAATTATCTATGGTGGCCACCGTGTCAATTTTGCAAAGAAAGAGCATCGTTCTGTTACCGTGCGCATCGTTCTGTTACCGTGCGCGCATGTAATATGACGCAATAAGGAGAGCTAGAGTTACCGGGTTTGGCCCTTGCGTCCAGAATGATTATCCTTCCCCGATCAGCAGAAGCCTGTGACAAAAACGCTGACGTCACATACGTTCCAGCAGCTACAGACACCTCTACCTGACAATGCATTATTCAGCTTTTAATTAAGTTCTGGTATTCCAAATTCAAACGTAAAGTTTGATAGTGTAAGCCAGAAAAAGTATTATGCATTTTTATTGCCTCAGCATGATTTTGTTTGGCATATCTACTTTTCACAGAGGAATTAAAACTTCATACCAACAACTGCAGGACGTTGCAGTCTTCCTTTAAAGCTTAGTTGAAGCCGGTCCCACTGGGGTGACCAGGGATATGTTTGTTTGGTTTTTACAGCGCAAAAGGTCAAAGCACACCCCTTCCTTAAAGGTAGACTGTACCGTCCTACAGACCATATTAAATCATACGATACCCTATTATTCCAATAAAACAGTCCTTCAAGTGTCTGTCATAATGATATAACGCCTCTGCTGGGCCTAGACAACCCACAGGGTTACATTATCCAAACTCCGAATTGTTACAACCACTTACGGCGGCCATAAAATTATGTCAATGTCAAATACGTTCTTGCCACATGGCCAAGCTGTCTAGCCAGTGCTCTGCGGACGGGTGATAGCATGTTGGTATGGATGTTTTAATTCCTCTGTGAACAGTAGATATGCGAAACAAAATCATGCTGAGGCAATAAAAATGCAAAATACTTTTTTTCTGGCTTACACTATCAAACTTTACGTTTGAATTTGGAATACTAGAACCTAAATTAAAAGCTGAACAATACATTGTCAGGTAGAGGTGTCTGTGGCTGCTGGAACATACGTGACGTCAGCGTTTTTGCCACAGACTTCTGCTGATCGGGGAAGGGGAATAATTCTGGACCCAAGGGCCAAACCCGGTAACTGTAGCTCTCCTTATTGCGTCATATTACATGCGCGCACGGTAACAGAACGATGCTCTTTCTTCGCAAAATTAACTCGGTGGGCACCATAGATACTTTTTAGAGAGAAAAAGTATTGAAACACAGAAAATCATTCTTTATGTGCGTGTCCTATTTTAACAAAGGGGGTATCAGTCACTAGGCAAGTCAAGATCGCTGCGACTAACGTGGAAAAGTCAGAAGATAATACAATAACTTGAGAGTTATGTTCGCCCTACTCATATTTCTCTGTCTTATTCATTAGCATACATACTAGTACCAGCGTTGATTCGGGCCATATTCTCCTCCGACATAAGGCCGTTGATAAGACGTTCCACTAACAAATTTAAAATATAGGTGGTTGTTGCCATGTTGCAGAGCTTTCTCTTTTGGTGATGGCACAAGTCGTCACATCTCTATACTATAAAGCTACAACAAAACACCTAATAGTCCTGTGGACTCGAAAACTACACAACATATGGACCTGAAATTTGGCACAAAGATTTTTTAGATAAAGGGTATTGTTTCTGCCAACATAAACAAACAAAATCATTTGTTCTTACTGAGTGATTTTGGAAATGCGATTATGAATAAAACTTAAATTCACGAGAGCGTTTGATCCGAAATGTACGGCCAGTAACATATTTAGAATAACTCGCTTCCGCTTCCGTTATCGAAATTTGTTTCACTCCGCTCCGTAAATTTGTCCAGTTCTCTAGATCTACCATGCCTTCGAAAAGCGTAGCATTAGTAGACATACAACAAGATATGTTCGGCTGTGCAGACAACAGCAGCAACGCAATGAAAACAGACCTAATGATGAGTTAGTTCTAGATCCACAACTGCTGAACAACAAGATGAGCTTCGAGATGAGGTTCGTAGCTTTTGTTGTAGTTTTACATCTCTTATTCCCGTTCATTGGAACGGGTTTCATTCTAGTTTCTAATAAATCCCTAGTAGTTGTGCGCTTTTCCTCAGTGTAATTGGCTCGCACCAACCAAAAACATACTGCTGATACTTCCTTTGATAAAGATCGCCCCAAAAATGCAAGGTCGGTCCCTTTTGCCGCGCCGCAGTAATCAAACAAAAGCAGCCCTCTGAAAATCATCTCCAGATTGAGGACAAGACACTAATTCGCTCAAGTTATCGTATGAGCAAAGCAAAGAGACGCGAATGCACCCACGCACCGCCAAGGGCGACAGACACCCCTGCATGTCATGCAGACATGACCGAAATAGCAGACTTTCCGAAAAGAGATCCGGCCAGAGTCTCCTCAAGTAAATGCCAAGATGTAAAAGATCCTCCCCCAGCCTCTAGAGGACAGTCAAATTCATCAGCGGAGCAAACTCGACGGCATAACAGATAACACAGAGGAAGTAGTAGTAATAGTTGCAACATGAAACGTTCGCCAAACTACAATAAATCATGTTAAAGCATTTCATTTCAAAGGCCTCGGTCTGCTGACTCTGTCGTCAACAACAACAACAACAACAACAACAACAACAACAGCAGCAGCAGCAGAAGCAATAGACGACAACAACAACAAAAACAACAATATACACAACAACTTACAACAGCAACAGTGCTGGAAGTGATGGAGATAATGCAGAACGAAGGATTGTGATATACTGGAATGCACTCATTACTACGCTCATGTCGGAGATATGGGGAATCCTCGCCAGTGTTTTAGTGTGATGGACTGATATCAGCCGAGGCTCGACTATGGAAAGGCTGGATCTAAGTTTGAATGGATCTAAGTTTGAAGTTTATTCCCATACAGGTTACTGGAACCTATTTTTGTCTTTCTTTAACCCTACTAACATTTTGTGTTATTCTACAAGTACCGCTGTGATCTTGGGATATTTCTCCCACGGAGGTTAAAGTACAGTACTTCTTTTGCCCGATCTTTCAAGGAGAAGAAAAAGAGGGCTCAAAGACCAACATTTTTCACAAATCGCTTTAAGAAATAGTCACTTCGAATTTTGATTTGGTCCCCAATGTTTCATTAGACTGGTTTTGACCGCGTGCTACGGCATAGGCCTAACACACGTTTTTTTGTTGTTTTGCTTTGTTTTTATCTAGATGGCTGAAATTGTATCTGAAACTTTAAAATTGGATGCTTTATTTAGATTACAGGTTATTTTACATATATTTCTACACCCTGACACTGCCTGGCACGGTCCCAAAAAAAAGGGGTATCCGATATATTAGCACATTAATATAACTGACTTGTACATGGTTTGTACAAAATGAATGATTGGCCTTCTAATAAGCTTAGGTGCCAGAAACCTATAGGCCGATTGGCCATTTATATTACAGTTTATAATTCCTTTACAATATACAACACTTAACATGAAATTTTTGCATTCATCATACTAAATATAGTGAAGTGAGATAAAGAATTATATGAGACGACAACTACAAGCTGCGGCGCCACAAGCAGAGTGGCGGAATTTGTTAAGTCTTTTGAATTCGTCAGTAAAATCTGACTTACCTGAAGAAAACACCAGACGTTCAAATAGGTTCGTTACAACTCGTATTTTTTAGAGTACATGTTCTTGCTATAAACAAAATTTGAGGCATATGTTGGGACAAAAAAAAACAGAGATAGGAACATTGTAAAAATGAGTATATACTAGCTTCAAGCATAATAATATTTCCCAGTTTCCAGTGCAAAACAATTTGATCAACTAATATCACAGTCAAGCAAAGGAACTGCACTAAACATTATGTACAAGTACATATAGATTACAGACTACCCCTTGTAATTTGACCATCAAAGGTACACGGGGGATGCAAGCATAATTATAGTTGTAATGAGAGGATGGGAAAGCTTTCATCTCTATAATCAATAGAACCATTCATTGTTTTTCTTCTCTATAATCAATGGCACCATTCACATAGAATGATATTAATCATGGGACTTATGTCTCACTGAAGATCAAAAGAAAGCTTCTCCTTTTCCATTGTCTAATATTGGTGGTTGAGGTATTCAGTCTCTTAAATTATCTCACAATGAATGTTAAAGCTTTTTTGAAACATCTGTTAAACTACCGGTGCAGTATAACAAAACTTATAAAACAGTGTTTTTCAAAGAAGTAAACAACCACAATAAGCTTTAAAGTATCAACTGTAACACTTGTGCATGCTTTGAACAACGAACACAACCACATTAGGCCTATTGGTCATAAGGGTACATGAAAGTAGGGCTGGGAGCAGAGGAGGCTTGACTCTGTGACGATACTAGTAGCAACACGTCTGTGATTAGTTTCATTCCATTGCTAGTGGCAGATATATCAAAGAGATCATGCTGGCTTTGCTGAAATCGGTACGGTCGCTCTTAACTTTGGATGACCAGAATCCTAAATGAAAGTTACATTGTCTGGCAAAAGAGTCTGCAATTGCTTGGACAATTTTGTCGTCAATTATTTTCCCATGAGTTTTTCGTGCTCGGGCACAGGCAATAACTCTGCATGCAAGGGTCAACTACCGTTCATGGGAACCCCACTCCTTGCATGATAACAAACACACGTGATAACATTACGGTGCTTTTCCTTTGTGAAATTCGTGTCAAATCTGATCGAAAACGAAAAATTGTTTCTGACGTGCCTACAGATTTAAGTAAGACACAGAGTAACAAATCTACCATGCAATGAACATACTTTCAGCTAAATCGTTGGTATGACTCTGTGCAGCAATAACTGGAAAAAAAAAACCAACAAACACATACTTTCAGCTAAATCGTTGGTATGACTCTGTGCAGCAATAACTGAAAAAATAAACCCAACAAACAATTTGTTGGGGATAACACTGAATTTGTCATATACATACAGGAGATTTGTGCATTTTGTGTCGTAGGCAGAGCATCTGGTCAAGCCAGCTACCTAGAGCTAAAGCTAGGTGTTGCTTTGATACTCAGTAAAGAAACTGATTGAATGTCGCTGAAGTAGAGTCATAAAGCTATTGTCTTAATTTTTATTGTACAGAAAGACTTGCAGCATCTTCCCCGTCAGGCACTTCCCAAAGATTTCCTCGTAATATAGGTTACCATCCATCATAAGAAACTAAGAACAAATAGAAGGCAAGACCAACAAAATGGCAGACACATACACGATTACGATCATTTTCCTTTACATTCAACCTTCGGCTTCATCAGCACGAAACTTTACTACTTTCGGGACATAAAGTGTCCCTTTGATGTCTTCTGCATTATGGAATTCAGATACTGGAAGTGATCTTACAACTGTTAGAGAGAACTGGACAATGTCATTAGAATTAGATCTAGATTCAGGAGAAAACAATACCTCTCCATCATCTAAAGTTTCTGGCGGAAAGATCGATAGTGATGAAGTCCTGTTCTACTCTACCACAATCATAAACACGTGGATCTGCCTCCTTCTGGGCACCCTGGGAGTCGTTACCAACATAATCACCTGCCTGGTCTTTTGTCGCCAGGGATTCAAAGACAGCGTTAACGTGTCCATGACTTCGATAGCCCTGTGGGATCTCGTCAAGTCTATAACCTGCGTCATACCAAGATTAGGGGGCGTGATAGGTCTAGTGTCTCAAGTTGCAGGCGTCTCGTGGACAAATAGTACGTCTCCCAATCTAGGTTACTTATCTACTTTTGCTGGGTATGTGTCATGCGCTCTTGCATCCTATGTGTCAATAGAGAGATGTCTATGTGTGAGTATGCCGTTCAAAGTTAAACTGTTCTTTACCCCAAAATTTACATTGATCATGACTACGTTGACCTCCGTGGTCGTTTTTGGGGCTTACTTCGTCATCTTCTTCATCTTCGATGTTATCTATGTATACAGCCCTCAGTATAACACAAGTATTATCGTTTATGTGTACAACAACTTTTACCGAGCCAACGAACGTGTCATCATGCCATACCATAAGACCATGTCTATTCTCATTCCTTGTCTAAGTTTCGTAATTTTGTGCACGTGTTCTGTCATAACCGTTTACTTCCTGCAGAAGTCATCAAAGACTGTCCGAAACAAATCTACATGTAACATGAAAAGCGCTAATTTCTCTTTTCTGACACAAAGAGAGAAGCAAGTGGCGAAGATGTTATTTGTCATTGTCATCGTCTATATTATCAATTTATTTCCTCGTATTGGGATGTTTTTTGCCTCTCTAGTGGAGCCTGAATTTTACTTACTGAGAAAGTATAATAATTTGTTTGCAATGATGAGTCATATTTTGTTTGTCCTGGACTATATCAATGGCTCGACAAATTTTTTCATATTTTTAAAGATGAGCTCTAATTTCAAGACCATATTCTTTGAATTGTTCTTAGTTTGCAAGAAGGAGAGTAAATAAATGACTGTTCTTTACGGCTGGATATCACTCATTTATAAAGACATCTGAGAGCTTGCGCATTAACGGTGGGATCTGTTACTATCGTCAGAATTACTAAACGCTGAATGTAGAATTCATACAATGATAAGAGATCCCATCGTTAAAGCACAAGCCCTCAATTATCTGGTTTCAGAGGATCAGTCCCTGGTTTCAAATTCGGGACGATCCCCAATGAAATATTTGTTTCTTCTAAGGATTATAGACATTTTGTGCTATAGGGGCGTCAGGGCTCCTTTAAGGCTGTTGTGAAACATTTCTATTCTAAGTCCCAAACTTACTGTCTTGCTTCAGCAATGTTATGAATTCCATAATAGAATTCCTGAACAATGATAATGTCTAGGGAATGTCTCAGATTTAAACCTATCACTATCTTGTCCTCACTTATGAATCACGACCTAGGCAAGAGTGTCCTAATTATATTCTCTGTGAATTTTCAGACACACTTGGAATTGATTGCCCCAGATATGAACAGAGTGATTTATCTATGGTCCAGTGATTAATTGGTAGTGGTTAACTGATTTGGTGGTTTGGAGTGATGGATTTATCAGGAAAGCAAGCGGATAGCTTGCCGATCAACTTTTGAGTGTGTGAATTATGAGATAATTTAGTCTGTGTTTTGTTTTTTTGTTTTTAAGCTTGTATTGGATGACAGGATAATGTTTTGTTTCCTTATCTGACTGACCAAGTGACTGAATGATTGACTCGTTGATTGATTGATTGCTTAGAGGTTGGCTATTGATATGTCAGTGGACCGGCTGTACCTGAATGATTGATTGATTGGTTGATAGATCAGTTTGTCATTTGATCGGCTGAATGAACGGTTAACTAAATGACTAATTGATCAAAAGATGTGTTGATTGTTTGAAAGATCGAATTATTATTTGACATGGCAGACTGATTCAATGTTTGTTTTTTATGATTCCTCGACTAACTGAGTGATTGATTCATTGATTGGATGTGTGCTTAATTGGCATATTGTTTGAATTATTTGTTCTTACTTTTGTTAGTCAGTTGATTGTTTGATTGTTTGATTGATTGATAGGTTTGACTTTCGACTGATTGGTTGGTGGGTCGTTGACTGTTCAATAGATTAATTGATTTGATTGAACGATATATTGTTGATCGATTGACTGATTGAAGAGTTGATTTGTAGTTTGTTTGGTTTATTGAATGACTGATCGAGTAATGACTGAATGTTTCACTATCTGATCGGTTGGTCGGTAGACTGACTGATGAATCGATTGGAAATATAAAATTTAATCAGTTTACCAGATTTTTGTTATAATGAAAGTATAACTATAACTAACTTTGTGGTGTGTCTGTTCCACTTTACCTAAAAATGATCTGAATGTTATTTCCATAAGATTTATAGATATTGTTGTAAACGCTTTTTGTTATCATTGTCGTCAGTTTATATCCTGTCCCTAGTGTGTGTGGTGTACCATTTTTTGTATTTTTATGTACAATTGGATGTAATAAAATATTCTGATTCCTGTTTCCTGTTTCCTGCCTGAGTTCCAGGTCCAATTAAAGTTCAGTACAGTGCCATGCATGAAAACGCAACCAACTAGCCATTGTCCTGCCTATCTTTAATGTGTAATGATGAAGAACCCGGATGTATGAGCTTCCAAGTCATGGCGCTGGAAAAGAGATTGGGATGTTCATCTTCAACAGAAGACAAAATGTTTTCCTTAAGTTTTGTTATGTGACTTCCTGATGTGACATTAGAAGAGAATTAACTTCATCCCCCATAAACTGCTGACATCAAAATAACATTAAAGGATCAAGATCACATCAAAATTACTGGCTATCAGTACGGTATTTCTCATACGACCTCTGCCTGACCAAGAAATCGATGTGTCAGAGCGTTCATGCCTCAAAACTTGGAAGTACCTAAACAGGTTCTGTCACCAGCAACTGTCATGATTAATAGGTTGAGAACTTGATCCATTGATTGAGTCTTCTTCCTACTGTCACCTGTGATATCTAAATCATACAGAATGAACATTAAATTGAGTATTCCAATAATACAGTGTTTACCAAATGATAATCTGTAAAGCAATGAATAGCTGCTCTTAAAACTGTAGTCTACCGACCTTTTCCTCCCGTCTCCGTAATTCCGACATTTTGCATAGATGCTTTATTTCTAAAAAAATACAAGTTGAAACCTACGCAAACATTTCTGAGGTGTATCTCAGACAAACACATTCACACAGCACCTCAAAACCGAAAACAACACATAACAACTAAATCTAACGCACTTTGTACTCCCTTACCTCAACTAGACAACAGATTGAGTCCCCGGGGCTGGACAGAACACGACTTGACTCGTCTGACTTAACACACTTGACCATAGCAGAAGATGAGAAAGGCAGAAGATGAGAAAGGCAGAAGATGAGAAAAGCAGACGATGAAAAAGGCAGACGATGCGAAAGGCAGACTAAGAAGTCTTATGTTTATGGAACACAGTGGCTGAATTTGCTTGCGGCTTACTGGCTGCCTAGTCTGGCCGCTATGGAAATCCCCATCGTAACAAGCAGGGGGTTTCTCATTTTGCAAGTCATCCTCAAACGACCGGGAAGGATCTGTGAAAGTTGACTTTCTGGCTCCACGGGTTTAGCGAGGGGCTTTTGTGCACGAGACTAAGGGCAAGAGATTAAACTCTGCAGACAGGAGTTAAAGCCGAAGCAGACAAGTAGCGGTTACCAGATTTCCAGTAGGCAAGTCAAGGTTGCCAAGTACGCGTTACAAGGCCAAATTCCTCAACAGGCCTGATCACAATAATAAATTTATAGAAATAGCAAGATAGATGCGTTTAGAAACATAGATTGAGTCTACACTGCTTGTCTTGGTGAGGTAAACCCATGTTGATCGCTCCCAGACGGGCAAGAGGAAGAATTTAAATTTTCAGAAAATTCGGTGTCACAGATGAGAATACCTTTCTTAAAAAAAAAAACAACAGCGCCACATTTATAGCAGGCCTAGTTCAACCTCTACATGTACCAATAGGAGAAGAAATAAATGCAGTTGAACCTCAGGACTCCGATTTCATGCACTCGAATTCCTCGTTACTTTATTACAATCAGTTCTTAGACCTACTGTTTCCTACTGGCAGTAGCATTCCCGCGTCGCATCCGACGTACCCGTGCGTCACAGAACCTATTTCCTATAAAATGAACCATCTTACATTATAAGCTCATGAACTCTTGATAATTCGGTTACATCAAGACTTGAAAAACATGATTTAGGGAAAAGGTTAATTCAATCATTTATTTTGTGTGCGTGAGAAGGGTCTTTTATGCTCTAGGGGGCATTGGCTACAGCCAATTAAAAAAAATATGATTGATAAGTTCTCTTACTCTAAACTTTACCTGACCCCGCGACCGGTAAGTAAGTGTGTGAAATGACTGACTCCAGTGTCCTTATTCCCCGCCCCGTTATCCGCCCACCTAATCAAAACAGATGTCATAGTACGTTCATTATACTTTCAGCTGAATCAGCGGCCTGGTTATGAACAGCAAAATTGGAAACGGAAAAAGAAAACTGCTGCCGCTGGGCATTGTACAATATCTGTCTATATTATATATATAAAGGTGGACCTGATCGGCTTCTATTATCTGCTCTGCTGTCGGTGTGATTGGTGAAAGAACCAGATTTTCAGGACGAGTTAAATGCGTTCCTGTCTGTGATTCAGGCTGGTAAAATCGGCAAAATACCATTTATTTTCACTCTTTTTTTTTTCCTGACTGTTAATTATTTCGGGATGGTCTAATTCCGATCTCCCGCCCTGCTCCATGTTTTTCCTTTCACGACGTCTTAGGTGTTCATATATGTTGCGTTTAGATGTATTAGACGTCTTATGGTCTCTAGTGCGTTGTGTGACACTACTGCTTTGTTGAAATGATCTGTTGACCACTGCCATAGTCTGTGACCTGTGAAGTCGTTTCTAAGCCATGTTGATCCCATGCGTAGAATGGGGAGTTAGTTTAGTATTTCATATAATATACAGGAGATTTGTACTTCGTGTGTCCTAGAAAGCACACCAGGTCAGTTCAGATTTATATACTGTAGCTATAGCTAGGTGTCGCTGTGGTGCTCATAGAAAACTGACTGATGTTCGTTGAAGTGGACTGAAGCAGTAAACATTTTTGAAAAGGATAGAGGAAATACTTGCAAGATCTCCATAGTCAGTTGTTTTCTTTCAACCTGAATCCCTTTCATTCCATTCGCCCCCCAATTGAACGCGCATATAGTTCAGTTCCGTGTTCTTGAAAGAGGAACTCTTTCTGACTGTGAGTGTAACATATGGGCTGTCTTGTTCGCTCTTCACTATTGTGAGTAAAGTACTGCTGTGTCGTTGGATGTCACAGTAATTCCAGAGGCAAAAGTCTTTATCAAATACCTCAAAACAAAACAAAAACAATAACAACATTAAATAAAAAGACACAAAAAACTGAAGAAGCATTTGTCTGACGAATAAGAGCCATTTGGGGCAACATTTTAATAAACAGTAACACAGCTCCTTTGGAACTTTCCCATGTTTTTGTTTTTCAGCTTCACAGGGCGTACTCGCCACTAACTATCATTTTCCGTTGTTTGTTCTGTTTAAAAGGATTACGCCTTACTGATATCGCGATAAAAATGAATCGACAAAAAAACTTGATTGGAACTGTTGTCTAAAACGAAGTTGAGATACACATACTGTCCAAAAAAAAAGTAACGCATAATTTTGTAGTAGGTAAACTAAAGTTATAGTTAAAATCATGCAATACAAAAGCATGAACAGACATAAAAACTGAGTCACATGAATATCCATTTAGGACCTTCGTCATTGATTGAGCATACTCTGTAGACGATTAGCACGTCACAAATCTCAAGGAGACATAGAGGTCAATATCGCGTATGACCACCATTTGCATCAACGACTGTTTGGCATCTTCTGGGCATTGACTTGATCAAATTTCGCACAACTCTTCTTGATATGGCTCGCGGTTCTTGACCCACGGCCTGAAAGAGTGCATCAAAGGTGGCAAGGGTAACTAATCGATGTTTAAGCTGCCTAGTCCCAGATATGCTCAACTGGATTGCTATCACGTGACTCTGAGGACAGAGGAGGAGTTTGCACGTTGTTTTGAATCAAATAGACCTGGTGACTCGAGCAGTGTGCGACCTGATGTCCTGCTGAAAAACTGCATTAGGTCTTTCCAGAAGAGGAATGACATGTTGATGATGCTATCAACATAATCCCGGGCTGTTAAACTTCCATCAATACACACAAGATTGCACTTTCCATGGTGGCTGATGGCTTTCTAATCCCTTAGACTCCCATCTCCATGTGCAGGCGCTTCTTCAACACAGTAGTCAGTAAATCTTTCATTTATTCTCCTATATCACGATGATGTCTGTCGTGACGAGTAAGAAGGGATATGGATTTACCACTGAATCAAACATCTCGCAATTCCTGATTCCTCCACTGAACATGTTGGTTACAGGCCTGTAATTGTACTTTCACTATTGGGTCCTACTACTCAGGGCTTGTATTTCATCTCCCCTTTTCCCTCTTTTAGCACGCCCTGCATCCAGTAATAAGGGCACCAGGTGTGTGTGTGNGGGGGGGGGGGGGAAGATGAGGAATCTTGATATCATGGGAAACTGTATCCATTTTACTTTATATTGCCAGGCACTATTTAGCTCTGGGCTGGAACTGCCAGGTCAAGGGTGTGCTCAGGCGGAAGAGGATGAGTTTGGCGTTGACCAGTGAAAAGGGTAGACACTGTTTACAAACAGCAACCAAGCTCAAAATTTCAATGGCTTGCTAGGGTTGGGTCAGTCTTAAAAATTGGGCCACATAATGAGCTTCAATCTGGTATGGGTCTGGGTGAAAGCTAAAACTTTGGGTTCAGAGGGCAGCTCAAAATGTTAATATAGCCCATAGAGGAAAAAAGAGTCTAATCCCATTACAGGTCTATAACCTTGTTGCACTGACCACTTCCATCGTTGCTGGAGGTGATCATGGGTCAGAACTGATCCCTTCGTCGCATGACAGGCTCTTAATTCAGCTTCTCTGAGGCAGTTCTGTACAGGTTGGTCAGATATTTCCTTTGGTCAGGAAGTTTCTCGACCGTAGACGATGCCGATAAGAAGCGATTCCTAAAGTGACGCAGACAAATAAAGCGATCTTACGCCTAAGTTGTCGCCCTTGGTCTTCCGCTTCTAATATTATCTACTGTTGAATTGATTGCATTAAGTCGGTTGACAAGAGGCTAAGAGTCGACTAAGACACATTTAAAGAATGCTGCAACATATCCTGCCATTCACCGGTCTGTAAACGGCCAATAGCATGGTCTTCCTGTTGTTGTGTTACCCCGGGCATTGCGAGTTTAGCAAAACTAATAACCCCCGGAAAGCTCTGAATGCCTCATTTTATACCCTACTTTAGTACTACTCACATGCAAAATCTCGTTAATTTGACATGAGTGGTCACTGCTTCATGAGCTGTTACAGAACTATTTCAGGTCGATTTTAAAATTGCTGATGTGTGGTCATTTTCAGAGTAAGGTATGATAAGCAACATACGCAATAACATTATGATGCTTTTCCTTTGTGATATTGGTGTTAAATATAACTGAAAAAAAAATTGCTTTTGATGTGCGCGTCTGCATGTTTAAGTAAGATGCAACGTGACATATTATCTAACTTGCAATGAACATACATTCAGCTGAATCGTTGGCCTGACTTTGAACTGCAATAATGGAAAGAGGTAAGAAAAAAATAAGTGGTGGGCATTGCATTGGTGTGTGGCATGTAGGAGATTTGTGCCATTTGCGTCCAAAGCCGCCTGTCTGATCAGGCCAGCTACTTGTAGCTAAGTTAGGTGTCGCTCTAATATTCACAACATAACCTGCCTGAAGTGGAGTCATATAGGCTATTGTTTTAATCTTTAATGTAAAGAAAGACTTGCAGCATCTCTTCTGGGAAGCACTTTCAAAATAACATACTCAAAGATCGCAGAGAACATATTGAGTCCGCATTAGAGAAGATAGGACGTCTCATCATCTAAACGCAACAGATATGAACAGCTACAACGTCATGAAAAATAAACATATGGAACAGGGCGGGAGATCGGAATTAGCCCATCCCGAAATAATCATTAATCGAAAAAAAAGAGATTGAAATGGTATCGGTAGAACCACGCGTCAACTTCACTTCAATACGCTGACTGGTAGAATAAAGTGCCAGTGCTACCCTCTTGAGACAGCGGTCCAAATTTGTGGAATGGTGTCAGTTGATCGGTCGGCAGTCAACGTTTGAAACGGTCACTATCAGAAACAATGGTCACGCAGTCAGTGGGAAACTGGATCCGAGGCGTCTTGCGTTACCAGAGTTAAATTTCCTTCTAATGTAGGCTACCATCCATCATACGCAAGCAAGAAAGAATAGAAGAAAAAGAGAAATGGCAAGCAGATACATTTTTACGATCGCTTTCCTTTACATTCAGTCTTCGGCTTTATCAGCACTAAAATTTAACACTTTCGGGACACAAAGTGTTCACTTGACGTCTACTGCAGTATGGCATTTAGCAAATGGAAGTGACCCTCCAACTGCTGGAGAGAACTGGACATTGCTATTACATTCACGTCTAGATTTAGGAGAAACCAAGACATCTCCATCATCTGAAGCCTCAAGAAAAGGAATCGTAAGCGATGAAGTCGTATTCTACTCTACGGAAATCATGAACATGTGGATCTGCCTCTTTCTGGGCATTCTGGGAGTCATTACCAACATAATCACCTGCCTGGTCTTTTGTCGCCAGGGATTCAAAGACAGCGTTAACATATCCATGACTTCGATAGCCCTGTGGGATCTCGTCAAGTCTATAACCTGCGTCATACCAAGATTAGGGGTCGTGATTGGTCTAGTATCTCGAGCTGCAGGCGTCTCATGGACAAATAGAACTTCTCCCAATATAGGTTACTTATCTAGTTTTGCTGGGTATGTGTCCTGTGCTCTTGCATCCTACGTGTCAGTAGAGAGATGTCTATGTGTGAGTATGCCGTTCAAAGTTAAACTCTTCTTTACCCCAAAATTTACACTGATCATGGCCACTTTGATCTCCGTGGTCGTATTTGGGGCTTACTTCGTCATCTTCTTCATCTTCGATATTATCTATGTATACAGCCCTCAGTATAACACAAGTATTGTACTTTTTGTGTACAACGACTTTTACCATGCCAACGAGCGCATCATCATGCAATACCATAAGACCATGTCGATTCTCATTCCTTGTCTAAGTTTCGCACTTTTGTGTACGTGTTCTGTCATAACCGTTTACCTCCTGCGGAAGTCATCAAAGACTGTCCGAAACAAATCTAACATGAAAAGCGATAATTTCTCTTTTCTGACACAAAGAGAGAAACAAGTGGCGAAGATGTTATTTGTCATTGTCATCGTCTATATTATCAATTTATTTCCTCGTATTGGGATGTTTTTCGCCTCTCTAGTGGAGCCTGAATTTTACTTACTTAAAAAGTATAATAATTTGTTTGCAATGATGAGTCATATTTTGTTTGTTCTAGACTATATCAATGGCTCGACAAATTTTTTCATATTTTTAAAGATGAGCTCTAATTTCAAGACCACATTTTTTGCACTGTTCTAAGTTTGCCTGAGGCGGGGTAAAAAAATACATGATTGCTCTTTACGGCTATATATCACTCATTTATAAAGACATCTAAGATCTTGCGCATTTGCGGTGGGATCTGTTACCATCGTAATAATTACGTACATCTGCATGTAGAATTCTTACGATGACAAGAGATCCCATTGTTAAAGCGCAATCTTTCAATTATCTAATTTGAGAGGATCAGTCCCTGGTTTGAGTTCGGGATGATCCCCAATGAAATCATTGTTTCTCTCAGGATTTTAGACATGTTGTGCTGCAGGGGCGTCAGGGTTCCTTTAATTCTACTGTTATGTCCCAAACTTATTGTCTTGCTATAGCAATGCTATAAATTACTGTGAAATGGTTGTCTTTCTAGATTCCAAAACAGTCTACTACTTTGTTTCGTAACAAATGCGCTCGTGTGTATGGGCAAAATGTTTGACACTCTACCCTAATCTTTATTCCCTTCCCTCTCTTCCTTGACCCATTGTTCTTCAGAGGATGAATAAAGCATCATCTTTACTTATCTTAAATATCTTATCAATCTTATCTTATCCTGTCTTATCTTGAGAAAATGTCTCAATATCATTACAAGAAGGAGTTCTATTGTACTTGCATGTTGTTATACATGTAAACATCGCTGTTGTACTTGTCATTTCGTCCTGCAAGATCCTGTGTTGCTGTGTCAAGACAAACTGGCCTATCTGAGATAATATTCACATATTTCTATTACGATGTATCGTTTGACTCCACTCTTGCTTATAGGCATGTTTATCAAACCAAAGACAGGTTAGCTAAATAAATAAAATGACATGGCGATCTAGATGGCAACTGCCTTCTGACAAACCATGGCATCGATATAAACCGCAATTTCCAGCGGCAAAACGACGTGCATTTTAACATCACTTACGTCGATATGTCTTTGAAGTCATGGAGGATACTGGTTAGTCATTTACCGACAAATGTCGATTTATCGATGGCAAAAAAACTTATCTGACTGACCATGTGTTTATACTTTCCCACCAGCCGTTATGAAGGAATTACTTTCTTCCTGATATCGAAGAATACCTCACACAGAAAGGATCACTCATACAATAAATATCAAGTACGGCCAGCGCCGCTTAGCTGCAACTCTCTGGAGCACATAAATATTGCGATTTAAAACAATTGCGATTATCCAATGACATTTATATGTAGACATACAGGCATGGTGTACATATAACCATTTTACTTCCTTTATGCGCATTATTACAGAACACTCCCGCCTTAGGCTTGGTTTAGAGCTAGGGTTAGAAAAGAGAAAACAAACATAAGATAATTCCTGAATAATGATAATGTCTAGGGAATGTCTCAAACTTAACCCTATCACTAATCTTGCCCTCACCCCTGAATCAAGATCTAGGCAAGAGTGTCCTGTGAATTTCCAGACACACCTGGGAATTGATTGCCCGAGATATCAACAGAGTGATTTATCTATGGTCCAGTGATGGATTTGGTGGTATGGAGTTATGGATTTATCAGGAAAGCAAGCGGACAGCTAGCCGACCGACATTTGAGTGTGTGAATTATGAGATAATTAAATTTGTTTTTTTTTTTAAAGTTTGTACTGGATGACAGGATAATGTTTTGTTTCCCAGTTTGACTGACCGAGTGACTAGTTGGATGGCTGAATGATTGACTCGTTGATTGATTGATTGCTCAGAGGTTGACTGATTAATATGTCAGTAGACCGGCTGGTACCTGAATGATTGATTGATTGATTGATTGATTGAACGATCGATTGTTGATCGCTTGACTGATTGAACAGTTTGATTGGTTTATTGAATAACTGATCGAGTAATGGTTTGACTGAATGTTTCACTATTTGATCGGTTGGTTAGTAGATTGGCTGATGAAACGATTGGGAACGTAAAATTTAATCAATTTACCATGATTGTATTTGTTATAATGAAAATATGACTAACTTTGTGGTTTGTCTGTTCCACTTTACCTAATTATTGTCTGAATATTATTTCCATAAGATTTATTGATATTGTTGTATACTCTTATTGTTATCATTGTCGTCAGTTTATATCCTGTCACTAGTGTCTGTGGTGTACCATTTTAAAAAATTTTTATGTACAGTTGGTCATAATAAACTTTTCTGGTTCCTGTTTCCTATTTTCTGCCTGTCCAATTAAAATTCAATACAGTGTCATGTATGAAAACGCAACCCTCTATCCACTGCCCTGGCTTACTTTAATGTGTAATGATGAAGAACCCGGATGTGTGAGCTTCCAAGTCATGGCGCTGGAAAGGAGATTTGGATGCCCATCTTCAACAAGAGACAAAATGTTTTCCTCAAGTTTTGTTATGAAACTTCTGATGTGACATTATGGAGAGAATTGATCCATTCCACTGTTAGTCAGTTTAAGTCTTAACTTCAACTCCCATAAACTGCTGACATCAAAATAACATGAGATGGACCAAAATCACAAATGAAAATTATTGGCCATCAGTACGGTATTTCTCATACGACAGTTTCTGTCACCAGCGGTTCTCATGATTAATGGGTTGAGAACCTGACTCATTGATTTAGTAGTCTTCGTACTGTGATATCTAAGTAATATGAAATGAGCCTGTGAGCATTATATTCAGAAGTCCAATAACACAGTGTTTGCCAATAGATACCTTCCTCCCAAGGGTATCGGTATATCAAGCTGTCATTTTCCTCTCGTCACTTTGTTTTAACATTTTGCAGTGATTTTCTTTTTTTTTTTTGTGGACAAAACAAATTATCTCATATAATCTAAAATCTAGGCAAAAATATGCGAGGTGTCTTCTTACAAACATATTCACACAGCATGCCGAAATCGACAACACATCAGACATAAGTCTAATGAACTTCATCGCAACCCGAAAACAAACGGCTATTCGGAAGACGGCTTGACCCGTCTGACTTAAACAAAAAAACTTGACTGTGACTCATGACGATGAGAAGTATTCGAAAAAAAACAACACACCCAAAGATCGCAGAGAAAATAATGAGTCCATTTTATTCGAAAAAAAACTAGAAGAGAATGTACGAGGTCCATCCCAAAAATAAGTTTCCCTCCTCAATAACTCAGAAACAAAATGATCAAGAACAATGAAACTTAGCATAGTGTACCTTCATTTTATGATCTATTCAACGTAGCAACCGCCATTTTCTATGCACTTTTGCATTCTCCGCAACCAGCCGTCAAATGCAGTGACGTAAGAAACTTCGTCCAGCTGTCTGATGGCTGCTTGTGTCGCAAAAATAATGTCTTCTCCTGACTCAAATCTTTGTGCTCTTTCATTTTTGGGAAGAGCCAAAAATCACATGGGGCCAGATCTGGAGAAAAGCTTGGATTCTCTAAAACTTCCCACTCGTATTGGTCCAGCAGCTCGGTGACCATCCTGGCAGTGTGCACAGGTGCATTGTCATGATGGAAGATGACTCCAGATTGCAGGAGCCCAGGTCGCTTTTTTCTGATGACTGGTCTCAGTTTATCTTGCAGAACCATTTCGTAATATTGGGCATTGACAGTGGTGCCAACAGGAACTGGCCATCGCAAAATGATACCGGATGTGTCTAAAAAGAACATGTGCATGACCTTCAGAGACCCCTGCTTTCGACGTGCTTTCTCTGGGCGAGGTTCATCACTGTTTCTCCACTCAGCAGACTGTTTTTTTTTGTTTCTGGATCCCACGAATAAACCCATTTTTCATCGCCTGTGACTATTCGATCTAAAAACTTGTTGTGCTCTCTTTGAAATCTGTGGATGAATTGTCTTGAGAATCTCACCCTGGACTCTTTTTGGTCTGGCGTCAACAAATGGGGAACCCATTTTGAGAATATTTTCCTCTTATCAAGTTTTTTTTCGTAAGAACCCCGTAAACTGAAGACTTTGAAATGGGCGCTTCATCAGCAATCTGTTCACACGATTTTCTCCTGTCTTCAGCTAAAGATTGCTCAACAGCGAAGATTCCTGCATCTCCACATGCTGTGAGAGGCCGCGCAGTCCGGCTTTCATCATCCATGTCCACACGCCCTTCTGAAATGGCTCTCATCCATTTTCTAATAGTTTGAATGGAAGGAGCATGATCTTCTAGAGCAGTCAAAAGATATGTGTGTATTTCAGGGGCCGACTTACCCAGAAGAATTGAACATTTTTTGATAACCCGAATGTCATATCTCGAGAATGATTCCTTCATTTTCTGAGCATTCATCATGCCGGCCATTGTGATCTAACTGTCAACAGGAAAAGGAAGCTCATTTCAGATCCGTTCAGCACTGGTGCACAAAACTTTACAGGAATTTCCTAAAGACTCGATGTACAAATGTGCCAAGTTTCATCAGCCTGTCACAAGCCGTCTTAAGTTTATAAGGAAGGGAAACTTATTATTGGAATGGACTTTCAGTTTTGACTGAAGCGCCGAGCCTCCAGGCCAGTGAGAATATTTCCATAACAAATTCACGCACGGTCACCAAACGTTAAGAATGAATAAGATACAGGAAGAAGCAGAAGTCGTGGCAGTAACATTCCCGTGTCGTATCCGACGTACCCGTGCGTCATATTTTCTATATAACGCACCACTCTTATGTAAAGGTTAATGAATTCTTGATAAGTAGGTGACATCAGGATTTGAAAAACATGACGTAGGGAAAAGGTTAATTCAGTTAGGGCCCTCACTAGATTCTAGACCAAATTTTACTATCTCTAGACACTCTTATAACCCCTTCCGAAACTCTATTCTATACTTTAAATATGTTACTGACATGCATATTACAATTACCACAGGCACAGAGATAATATTACCAGAAATATGAAATGAACTAACAACAAGGAAAACTGGGAAAGGTGANGGGGGGGGGGGGGGGGGGAGGAGGAGAGAGAGAAACCGTGAAACTTTTTCGCATAGTAGAATCTCACAGAGACTACACCATAAGAGCTCCATCTACATGTATGTGCGGCCGTATGCAGTTTGAGCAATTAGGTAAAATTTTGTGATATGTAATTTGAGCAAATTTTTTTTTGGCAGTTTGAGCAAATTGTTACCTGTAAATTTTCACATTTTTAGATGCCTTACAGCATTTTTTTTTCACCTTTTCCGTTTGCCAGAACTGTACTGAAGTATTCTGATGAATCTGATCCATCATTATTATCAGTCCAATTCGATTTGTAAGTTACAAGTCGGTTCCATTAGCACACAGTTTTATTTATTTTAATCTTCATACATCATTAATATTCTGCTTAAAATCCCATTTCCACCTCCCCGTTGGCGAC
>JAWQUT010000372.1:525674-563914 GCA_033807755.1 Ellobium chinense | reverse complement strand
GTGAGTTTTTTTATATTGTTGCGGACACCCCACTATCGTAAAGCCTATAAAGAATAGAGTATCATCCATTAGAATATATGTTCGGGCATGTATATAAGATGATTATATCACATTGGGGAGTTAGACAAGCGTAAATGGGTTTCGAAATAGTGCTAGCCCCAATGAAGGTCTCCTTCTTCCGGTGGTCATTAAACATGGATGCCTACGACACACCTGTAATGGCGGCTTCCACTGACAACTCCTCTTGACCACAATCAAAACAAAATGGTGTCGGGATGTTGTCACGGAAGTGTGGCGTGTATAATAAGGCCTGGTTTCTGCTCAAAACGCAAAAGTAAGAACACAGGAAATATTTATACGGAAAAATGTCCGCAACGATATGTGTCCGATCCAATATAAGTTACTCTAACACATGAATGAATGCGCGCACAAATTTTCACTAGATTTTTCACATTTTTTGCCCATTTTCATCACTTGATCACTACAATACAAAAGCTCAATTTCACTAGAGCTAGTAAAAAATGAAAAATAAAAACAACAGCTAGGAGTTGCAAGCTTGACTGAGACATAAAGTAAAATACAAGCACGAATCCACATCTTTCTCTTTTTGTGAAACCGGTCAAGTAGGTTACATTAACTCCCCTCCAAAACAAATCCAATACATATCTTATATGACAGTCCAAAAGATACCCCGAGATATAAAACTAACCTAAAGCGAATTGTACTCAGGGATATAAAACGGCCTTGGCCAGAATATACAGTACCCTTCTAGACATCCCCTGACCTTTGACACCAAGAATAAGAATATTCTCCCATTAAAAACATCACACATGAGGAAATGTTCTATTTTTGGTGCTTGTGATAATCGTGGGGCATTGTATGGTAATGTTGATGGTTGTGGTATAGATGATGGTGGTAGTGGTGGTGATGATTGTGAGTTATGATGATAGTAATATACCATTACACTGTTGGCAATAATGTGGCACCGATGGTGCACTGTGATAGTGGTAATGATGATGTTGCACTGCCAGATTGGAAAGTGTTGATGGTAATGGTAGTGGTTACGGTGCACTGCGGTGTTAATAATGGTAGTAGATTTAATGGTGCTGGTGCAATTTCGCCAGCACCGTGGAAATGATTTTAGTGATGCCCTGAGTGGGGGGTCGCGATGATGATGTTTTGTGGTGGTAATATTGTCTACTGATGGTAGTAGATGTGATGGTATATGTATAACAAAATGATGACGATCGTAGAGAGTGTTATTGTGTTAACATCATTCTTATTCGAAATTTCAGTTCGCAGCCATTATCATAATAATGTGTTATAAATTAATGGGTAGATACAGTCTCAGGAAGAGCGAGAGAGAGAGAGAGAGAGAGAGAGAGAGAGAGAAAAGAGAGGGCGAGAGAGAGAGAGGGAGACGGACACAGACAGACAGACAGACAGACAGACAGACAGACAGACAGACAGACAGACAGACAGACGTATTCAGTTAGCATTTACGTTTGTGTTAAAAACGCCGAAAAGATAGAAGTCGACAAAGATAAGATCTATCTTTATCTGTCCCTTAGGGAATTATTTTTGAACAAATGCCACACAATATAATACATTTCAATAATATCATATAGGCTACATACCGTTTGCAATAGAACATTATTATACCGGTAATACATTTAACATAATAAGTAACATATCATACACACAATCCATTACGAGGTCATTGCTAGTCGCCACTATGCAGCGCCCTCGTCCCTCTGGATCGAACACCATGTACTCATTACCACCTGGGTCGAGCAGAGAAATGGGAGTAAAGTGTCTTTCCTAGGATCGCCCACCGTAAACAGCCTTGTCCATGAATCGGGCCAACAAATTTAAACTTCAGTTTTTTAGTTTCTGAGAACAACTCACTACGTTTCCTCCCGGAAGATGGTTGTGAAAAAATGCTTGACTGTATTCATGGATTGGGACATAAACCATAGACAACAATGGACAATACAGTTAAGATGGGGTGGCGAAGCAGTCGAAGAAACATTAGGACATTTCGCTTGGAGATCTAACAAATATAACACAAGCCTTAAAATCGGGATTGGCCGAGAGATTACTCGCCTGAAATCAACCCAGATGAAAGAATCCAACTTGTCTATGATAACAGTATAAAATGAATGCAGTGTCATTTTCGCCAAATTCAGGATGCTGTAATATCTTATTGGTCTCACGCACGAAATGTGGAGTTTATATCACTTTTTCTGTGTGTGTGTGTGGGGGGNGGGGGGGGGGGGGAGGAGTTTCTGAAAAAAATCAGTTTATTCTTGAAAGGCATGTTCACATATAGTTGATATAGACATCTCTCTATCAGAACAGGATGCAGGTGCTCAGGACACGTAACCAGCGAAGGTAGCTGGAAAGCTTAGAACAGAAGAAGTAATACAATTTGTCCAAGAGACCCTTTGAGCTGGAGATTCTAGGCCAGCTATGCTTCCAACTCTCTAAAAGATGCCGGCTGTAGACATGACGAGAATCTTAGAGAGTTATGGACATGATCATGCCGTCCTTGAATCACTGGCAACAAAGAACGACGCACTTGATAATAATATAAGTAACGATTCCCAGAACACCCAGAGCGAGGCAGATCCAAGAATTTACAATTACATGGAAGTCGAAGAGGATTTCACCACCAGCAACAGCCCCGCTTGGCACTCTTACAGATGGAAGTGTCCCAGTGTCTCCTACAGTTGCGAGAAATGACCTGATTTCCTTCGCATCTGGGACCCTATATCCGCATTTTAAACAGCACACTGGAGCACGCAAGAAATGACCATCAGGTGTCCATAACATGGTGAAAGTTGGTATTGATGGAGTCAGAAATTGCATGCAAAGGAAAAACTGTGCAGAAATGTTCACATAATTATATTAGTGCCATATTTATCCCCCGTTAACATGAGATCTACATTTATTGCAAATCATGTGCAACGAGAAAAAAAATATAGTCTATAAAGAGAATTTATCGAGATGAAGAGATGCAGCGAGTTTGTTGTCAATATAATAGAGAAAAAACAACAACAACCCAAAGTTGTTGATGACTATATAATACTTCAGAGACCATGACCATTAGTAGACAATTTCGTAAACTCTTAAAGTGAATATGACCGGTGTCACTGCCTTGGTTGTAAATAACAGATCTCCTTTATAACGCAGAGATGTTCAGTAATATTTGTTTACTCTTCCTGTTCATTGCTGACTGCTCAGACGTCCATTCTAATATTGCAGTCGAACCCAGATATTAAATAGTCATTGATACGTATACCTTGTTATTAAGTATGAATTTCACATGTATGAATTCATTATTATTTTATCATGTCATTATTCAGGCGAACTGCGATATTAAGTACACCTCAGTAATAAGTATACTTTTTTCATACAGGTCTACCAAGGGTATCTTTTTTATTTCGAGATTCGACTGTATTAATTATAGAGGGGCGTTTTGTTAACTTCACAGACGGGGTAACCTTAAAGGCGGAATCAATCACTAAGTAGCTTTAAATTTCATTTCTCTTTAGCAGAGGTGGATCTTGTCTACTGGGTCTTCTTCTCTCTCTCTCCCTCCCCCCCCCTTCCTTTTTTCTATCCGTCGGACAACCATTTCTTGAACCTGAAGCCCACGAAGTTGATAGACATATGAGTAGTNCCCTCCCCGCCACCGCGTTTTCTTTTACCGATATTACTGAGTCACTCTTCATTGCATCAGCTTCAAGCGTTTCTTCTTTCATGACTGGGCGATGCCGGACGGAAAGGTTTTGAAATTCTGCATCCCCCACCCCTTTTCCTATCCCCGCTGGCACAGCAGTGGAATGTAGCTGTAACAATACCTCTTTGTTGTTTCCTTACTATTTTTCCCTCCCAGTATAACAAAATGATGGCGATCATAGAGAGCGTCATAGTGTTAACATCATTCTTAGTCGAAAGTTCAGTTGGCAGCCATTATCATAATTATAAATTAATGGGTAGATACAGCCTCGGGAAGAACGAGATAGAGAGAGGAGAGGGCGAGAGAGAGAGAGAGAGAGAGAGAGAGAGAGAGAGAGAGAGAGAGACGGACACAGACAGACAGACAGACATATTTAGTCAGTATTTAGGTTTGTGTTAAAAGTGCCTTAAAGATAGATGTCGATAAAGATAAGATCTATCTTTATCTGTCCCCTAGGGAATTATTTTGAACAATGCCATACTAAATAAAACACATTTTATTAATATCATATACATAACGTTTACAATAGAATGCATAAGACATTTAACATACATATCATAGACACAATCCATTACAAGGTCACTGTCAGTCGCCACAATGCAGCGCTCTGGTCCATCTGGATCGAACACCATGACGTACTCATTACCACCTGGGTCGAGTAGAGAAATGGGAGTAAAGTGTCTTTCCTAGGATCGCCCACCGTAAATAGCCTTGCCCATAAATCGGGCCAACAAATTTAAACTTCAGTTTTTTAGTTTCTGAGAACAACTCACTACGTTTCCTCCCAGGAAAACAGCTGAGAAAATGGTGCTTGACTGTAATGATAGACTGGGACATAGACTATAGACAACAGTGATCAATACAATTATGATAGGGTGGCGAAGCAGTCGAAGAAACATGAAGACATTTCGCTTGGAGATCTTACGGTATAAACAGAAGCCTTAAAAATCAGGATTTGAAAAAAAAATATAAAAATGATCTGCTAAAATCTTTGCCTCTACCCTCGTTTCTCAAACACACACATTGATGCTATAACCAAGTCTCCTTCCCTTCCCCTTCCCCCACACAGAAAATATGTGCTTTTCTATATCATTATTAGCAATCTATATTTGCGATTTAACAGTGGCAGCACATATTGCATTTTCCTAGTCAACACTATTACAGTGTTAGGCGTCGCACGGTTTTGTGTGTGTATAGGAAATATCTATGTAGATGAGAAAAAAGTACAAACTATAACTATATTTGTGGTTTGTATAAGCTCAAATTTCTGATAAGAAAAGTATATTTTAAACTGCATTTTATTTAAACACCTTGCACATTTTTTATTCTGAAAGAAGTCTTGGTCATTGAGAAGGAGAACCACTAAAGTATACAAGACAGCACTGTTATTTTGCCACTCTAGTACTCAATAATCTTTTTTTCCGTGTAACGCCCTTATCATTCTGAAATTTACATATCCTATAGGCAAAAATTTAAGCTGTAAGATCCTCACTCGGAAATCAGAGAGATGACCTATGTTGGGCAAATGAAGAAGACCCTATATTTTCTGATAATGCCTAAACGTTAAAAACAAAGCGATAGTCATAAGCATTGTAATTCGTGCTCTAAAATAGTGGTGGCATCATGTGAGAGAAAGTTAACAAGACGCATAATGTATAGCAAACAGAAAAGTAATTTCATGCAACCGAGAGATTTCTCGCCTGAAATCAACCCTAAATGAAGGAATCCATGATAACAGTTTAAAATGAATGCAGTGTCATTTTCGCCAGTTTCAAGATACTGTTAGTCTATATCATTACTGGTCTCCCGCAGGAAATGTGGGTGGGGAGGAGGAGGAGGAGGAGTTTCTGAAAAAAACAGTTTATTCTTAAAAGGTATATTCACATCTAGACATCTCTCTATCGAAACAGGATGCAGGAGCTTAGGACACGTAACCAGCGAGGATAGCTAGAAAGCTTAGAACACTTAGTCTCTTGTCCAAGAGACCCTTTGAGCTAGAGATACACTACTCGCATGCTTCTAACCCTCCAAAAGATGCGGTTGTAGACATGACAAGAATCTTAGAGAGCTATGGAGATGATTATGCGTTCTTTGAATCCTTGACGACAAAAGACGACGCAGATGATAACGTTAGTAACGATTCCCAGAACACCCACAAGGAGGCAGATCCAAGCCAAGAGGATTTCATCATAAGCAACAGTCCCGCTTGGCACTCTGGAAGGGTCCCAAGTGTCTCCGACAGTTGCGAGAAATGACCTGATGTCCCCGGCATCTGGAACCCATATATCCACATTTAAAACAGCACACTGGGGCTGGCAAGAAACGACCATCAAGCGTCCATAACATGGTGAAAGTTGGTATTGATGGGGTCAGAAATTGCATGCAAAGGGAAAGCAGTGCGAAAATGTTCACGTATATTAGTACCATATTTATCCCCGGTTAATATGAGACCTAAATTTGTTGCAAATGACGTGTGATAAGAAAAAAATATATATTTAGAACTAGTATGAATCTATCGGGATGAAGAGATGCAGGATATGCAGTGAGGTTTTTTTTCTCTCTATTGTATTGAAAACAAAGTTTTTAACGACTGTATATTACTTCAAAGACCATGATCATTAGTATACCATTTCGTGAACTCTTAAAGTGAATATGACCGGTGTCACTGCCTTGGTTGTAAATCACAGAATCTCCTTTATAACGCAGAGATGTTCAGTAATATTTGTTTAATCTTCCTGTTCATTGCTGACTGCTCAGACGTCCACTCTAATGTTGCAGTCGAACCCAGATATTAAATAGTCATTGATACGTATACCTTGTTATTAAGTATGAATTTCACACGTGTGGAGTCATTCATTATTATTCTATCATGTCATTATTCGGGTGGATTGCGATATTAAGTATAGCCCAGTAATGAGTATACGTTTTCCATATAATCGTATCAAGCGTATATTAATTATATAGATATCGGGGTTCCACAATATTAATTAAAGAGGGGAGATAATATGCTCACTTCAGAGACGGGCGATCTGGACTAAGGAATTAATCCCCCCNTCATCGACATTATTGAGTCATATTTTTTTTTTAATTGAATCAGCTTCAAGCGTTTTTTTCTGTCATGACTGGGAGATGGTGGACGGAAAGGTTTTGAAATTCTATATCCCCAGCTCCCCTTTCCCATCCTCGTTGACACAGCAGTAGAATGTAGCTACGACAATACCTCTTTGTGTTTCTTTACTAATTATTTTTCTTACCCAGCCCTGCTTCTTTCCCAATGAGTGCTCGCGCAAACCCACACCCACCCACACACACTCACATACCCAAAGACACCAAACACTCATACACACATACTCACACACACATACACACACGCACACAAACACCATATACACAGACTCGTACACACACACACACACACATACACACCTACCTACACACACACACACACACCTACCTACACACACCTACCTACATACACCAACAACAATAATGAAACCGTTTGCAGGTTCTTTTTTTTTAAACGATCATGGTATGACCTACTTTCAACACATGCAAACAAACAAAAGACCAGGAAGATAATCAACGTGTCTAATCTTACGACAATAGAAAGTCTCTGTTGTTTTTTTGTTTTTGTAAATTGAAAGAGGGGAAGAACGAATCAAAGTGCGCTGTAATTAATCGTCAATATCAAAGCTAAGATAACCCATCCCCCAGTCCATAAATAACAATTATAGTTACCATCTTTACTTTAATCTTCTTTTCATATCTTGAAAAATAGTTTTGAATACAGTATCAAAATGGATAAAACTGCGATAATGCCTTGATTTCAAAAGAGTTCTCTCCCATACCCCCACCCCACCCCCAAACCTTTAAGAAAAAAGAAAACAACAACAGAAACAAAATTATGTCTACATTTTTCCGGGTATCAAGGACAACCAGATTATAAGGGAAGTTACAGGATCAACGAATTATCCTTAAATTTCTTACAAATCCAGACCACTAGTCACATGTCATCTCCATTATCAAAGTTGCCTACATCAATCACGACTTGTTATCATATGAAACTGGCAAAACACCATTTCTTTTGAAATTCTACTTGATGACAGGGCTTGAACGTGCTCTATCTAGACAGGCTGAACAGTACACCTAGCAAAGATTTGTGACGTGAAATGACGGTGCTACATGGGCGTGAGTGCTTTGGGTTACGATTGGTGAACCAGAGGGGGGGGGGCAGTAACAATACATAATGAATTATGGCAGTTAATTTACCATGCCGAGATGGGCCGGGGTGGGGGGTCCAGAATCAGAATTCGCCGCCAATGCCGGTGATATTAATTGTTAAAGCTGGAGAAAAATACATTGACACCGTCGTATCCCTTAACCCCACCCTGCGGACTAAACGCTGAAAATGAATGGTTCCTGGCCCCCCACCTCCCCCCTCACCACACCCCTCCATCCATACAACCACCACCACCCACACGCGAGTAGATCACTCGTCTAAGAGATGATTAGGAAGCAAAAATAATAGCAAAACTACAGAGCTTTGAGCATATTTCCTATAAAATGGAGACTCTATAGCTCGCAACCAATACACCAGGTTACACTCATTCTAAGTGTTAAATGTAAAAAAACACTCATTCTAAGTGTTAAAAGTAAAAAAAAAAAACTGTTTATCAGATATAATGCTCGATGTTGATACAGCTGGAACATTGCGATTAACATTTCAGTTTTTATTATAGAACCAGAAAGACTTGATGCATCTTTTCAATGAGCTGTTCTTATCACACTTAAAAATACGTTAGTTTCTGTCTGTAAGTGTTTTCTTCTATGACAGGTAGCTGCATTTACTGAAAACAGATCTAAGTCTACAAATATTCAATATGGCATTGAAATACATTTGCAGTCTTGTAGTGGTTTCCTCTTGCGTGCAACCTCTGGCTTCATCGACAGCTCACTCTACCACTTTTAAATCACAGGATGAGCATTTAACGTTTACTGCAGCCTTCATTTCAGAAAACGGACGTGACTTTTCAACTGCTAGAGAAAACAGGACAATGTCGCCATCTGTAGAAGAAATTAGGACATCTTCAGCTTATAGAGCGTCGGCTGGAAGTATCGTCAGTGATGAAATCTTGCTTTACATTAATAAGATAGACAATTGGATTTGTCTCCTTCTGGGCGCTTTGGGAGTCGTTACTAACATTACCAACTGTATCGTCTTTTATCGCCAGGGATTCAAAGATAGCGTGAACATTTCCATGACTTCGATAGCCCTGTGGGATCTCGTCAGGTGTGCAGTCGGCCTTCTCAAAGGATTATCAGTTATCATTGTCTCAGTATCTCCAGCGCAAGGCATCTCATGGAGAAGCATCGCTTTCCCCTTAATTTATCTACCTATTTTCACCGGTTACGTATCCTGTACTCTTGCTTCGTACGTGTCAGTAGAAAGATGTCTGTGTGTTAGCATGCCTTTCAAAGTTAAACTATTATTTACTCCAAGATTAACACTGGCCATTGTCACTCTGACCTCCGTGGTCGTGTTTGGAGCTTTTTTCATTCTCTTCTTCATCTACGATGTTGTCTATATATACAGCCCTCAATACAATACAAATATTGCTATCCTTGTGAACAGCGACTTCTACAACACCAATGAGCATATGGTTATGGAATACTATAAGACCATGTCGATCATCACACCCTGTCTAAATTTAATAATTATGTGCGCATCTTTTATCATAACCGTGTACCACCTGCGAAAATCATCTCTTGTTGTCCGTGGAAAGTCTAACATGAAAAGAGTTGGTTCGAGATTTCTGACACCAAGAGAGAAACAGGTGGTGAAAATGTTATTTGTTATTGTTCTCATCTACATTATCGCTCTCTTGCCGCGCGTGACTATGGCTTTCGCGTCCCTTGCCGAACCTAAATTTTACATGGGGAAAAAGTATAACAATTTGTTTCGAATGGTAGCACATTGTGTGTCTATCCTAGATTACATCAATAGCTCGATCAACATTTTCATTTTCTTTAAGATGAGCTCCAACTTTAGAGCAACATTCTTTGCATTGTTTTCTATTTGTAAGAGGGAAAAATAATAATAGAACTGCAGTAACCATGGTTGAAAACATTGGATCCATATGGTGAAACGACTAAAATCAAGATGTGCGTGGTTTTGGTTGGTGTTCGATACAAAACAACTGTACTGAAAAGACACTTTTATAGTAGAGAAATAATGTAATGGAGTCTTAAATGGTATGGGCATAATCAGCCTTCCGTCACCTATGTATGTATGTATGGACAGACTTGGGGGTCTGACGTTCTCTATCCCTCACTACAACTGGTCGTAAGATAACCAGATTTTAAGAGTGAATAAGATACATTTCTGTTTCGGTCTTGGTCAAATTAAAATGGACAAAACATGTTCTCTGTAATTTTTCAGTATTTCATTATTTCGAGTACTTCTTATCGTCTGCCGGTGTCAAGTTTTTAAATCAACCCAATGCACCATGTTCTGATTGGCTAAACCAACCCAGAAAACACATTTGTTGTTATACTGTAGTGAAGGAGCGCAAAGTGTATTAGATTAAGGTGTCGTCCATTTCGGTGCACTGTGTGTGTAGGAATTGTTATACCGGGCGAAGAACTAAGAATGAAAACTCTGCCATTGATTAAGCTGATCTTACAAGAACGTGAACTCTCTTACTTTGAACTATTTCTTTGAACTCTGTCAACCAGACAGTGCCAGAATTATTATGAAGCACCAGCGCAAGTTGTTGATTACTGTGAATCCTATTCAGAGGATATGATATCTCACCTGGAGGGATTGTCAAAGAACTTCAGTACTATAGCTTTTAATGGGGTAGTCAGGATTTTCCAAATGTGGCTATTTTATCCATACGTCGTTGTTTCTAAATCTGGGTATCTGGGCAAAGAAAGCAACTTCATTTTAGATTACGATAGCCTCCTTTTTCTGCTGAGAAAAAAAGACCGCTTGCAAGAATTATTGGGGATGGGCGAACTCAAACTGCACTCGCTTGATTATTGTAGTCAAATGGTTTACCGCGCCTGTTTAGATTAGCGTCTCACTGACGGATGAGATCCCGCTGACCAGTGTAACCCACACAGTGCCGGGTAGAATTTAGCTAAAAAAAGCTTTATATAATATGCCCTTATTGACACTGTGTCTTGCTGTAAGAAGAAATGAAATGAAAATAAAAATACGACTTGATTTACCCTGTAAGGAAATTGTTTTGCGATGTCATACAATGTTAAACATCTTATTCATAATACAAGCACATATAACAGCATACATCATACAAGTAAATACATAATACATGTATTACAAAGCCTTGGTGGTCGCCAGCGGTACAGCGCCCTGGATCGCCAGCGGTACAGCGCCCTAGATCCCCAGCTGCTCTAAAACCTGAGTCAGTGGGGGATGTAAAAGGGAAATGTCTTTCCCAAGGACATTACAACGTAAACCGCCCAGCTCGCTAGGCAAACACAGAAACCTTAGGTTGCGGCCAGAGTGGCGCAGGTTTTCTGCGGCGGGTGGCCGACAAAGCTGGTAAACGCTGATAAGCACTGTCAAGTGTCCAGAGTCAAGTCAAATGGCACCCAAACAAATATATTTCTACGAAAATAAAGTCTAAGAAAGTGTTCATATTAATTCTATTCCAATGCAATAACTACGACGAGAACAATGAAAAGTTAAAGTTTAGTTAATCTAGACTGGATGTATCCACTTCTTAATGCCTTGGCCGACTTTCAACACCGAGAGGTGTGCATTATGCTGTACCTAATTACAATATTACCTTCAAATCCCATCTCTTTGGTAATTTCTTGCCAACGCTTTTCAGTGACTGCGCGGTTGGCATGTAGTTTGTCTTTTGTCCCAAATCATAGGACGCTAGAAGACCTCAGCTATTAGTTTAGCTATTAGTTTCTCTGCGTCCATGTTTGATGCAATGTGTTTACAACTGAATGAGCCCGCGAAACGAGACATCCGGTCACTTTCTCTCTTCCTCCCCCCACCTCCCTCTCGCTATTTCCCTCAACTTGTAGCGGACAAAAATTACCCCGACATTCTTGTAAGTTTGCCTGCTCGGGCGGGCACCCACCAGCCGCTAGCAACAAGCGTTCACTCCGGATGGTTTGCTAAGTTAACGAGAGGCAATTTTCAAAGCAGGCCCTGCTAGCTTGAGCTGGTTAACCAGCGCGGAAAACCTGCGTCACTCTGGATGCACCCATAGACTTGAAAATCTTTCATTTCTGAGTACGACTCACAAACCGCACGGCCGCGGTGCCGCCTGTATACACTACGGTGCGTCCCCAAATAAATGAACACGGCTTTTCTTTAAAAATATCTTTTTTCCTATCGAGGGATTGCTTTAGAAGTTTGCATGTGATCCTACAACCAGATTGTCTTCACAGAACGTTTTTTATTCAATTCGTGCCTGTGCCTGTGATCTAAAATTTGTTTCATCTACATTCCGAAACGGAAGATAATGCACACGTATCTCAAACATAGATGAATATTGAAAATGTAAACATCAGGAAACATGTTTCGGTAAAAAGTGCTTAAACGCAAGGAACACAAAAATCATTTTCATAAACCGCTTTAGAAGCATTCTTATAAAGGCATCGAAGGAATGCAAATTGACGTGCAGGACGATAACAAGATAGAAAGTGTATTTATTGATAGTAAAGAAACAACTGTAGTTTGAGAGTAACTTTTCTTAAGATCAACTCCTCCAACAAGAAAAAATCCACTGTGTATCACTTTTGTGCATAACTTTGCATGCCAGATGCACTGAATTAAAAAAGGACGGTGCGCACCGCAAAAAAAAAAAAAATTACAAAAGTAGTCTATTCCTTCAATTCTATGTTCCTATCTTTTATTTTTGCTCATAATGGGAACTGTGAGCAAGTGTTCGATACCGAATTATTTTTATTATTTGCAAGTAAGACTCGAAATTTTGCATCGGATTTTTTACCTTTATGTTGACCGCATTTATTTATTTTTATCATCAGATGTGTTTGGATTTTAAAGTTTAGATGATCTGGAATTCACACATGTAATATGCAGCAGCGTTTATCATAGTTCAACTGTTCTTTGCGCTTTTTTTCTTCTAAATCCTCTCTGTGCTACCAAAATGGCCCGCGTTATATTTCACTTCTGAGAGAATTCAGAGAATAAATTTTATCGCAAAGCGAGGAACAGTCAGTGTGTATCTTTGAATCTACATGTTGATGTTGTTGTTGTTGTTGTTGTTGTTGTTGTTGTTGTTGTTGTTGTTGTTTGTGTGTTTTTTTTTGTGTGNGTGGGGGGGGGGGGTGGAGGAACGGGAGAGGGTTTGAATTTTTAAACAAGTCAATATGAGCTTTACTCTCATAAACAATATGGTACTGTTTTTCTTAATGACCTACGTCTGATTTAGGCCAATTTTGAAGCAAAGTGAGGAAATTGTGTGCTACGGGCTCATAAATAATAGGCCATAATTTTAATGATGATGATTATCATGAATGAAGGGGTCATTGCAGCTGTCAAGATGATGATAATGATGTAAGTGATAAAGGTGTTGACACTGGTGATAACTACTGCGTTTATGACGATGGAAAATATATCCAAACACAGTGACATTTTTTATAAGGCTTTTGTTAAAACCGATCCAAGAATCTATGATAGGTGAAAGTAATCTCCTTAAGCATGTAAATAAAAAAAATCAGTTAATAACATTTGTCTGTCTGTCTGTCTGTCAGTCTGTAGGTTGCTATCTCTTTCTTTATCTTCCTCACTCACTCCCTCCCTCCCGCCGTCCGGAAAAAAAATGGATAGGAAAATTCTGTTCAGTAATTTAGTTTTACAACTAGAAAGGCACAACACAGCCGTAATCGGGCTGACAGGCTTTGATACCCCAACTGAAACAAACAAACAAAATCTCACTTCGTCTAACATTTGTACAAGAATAATAATAATAATCATCATCATCATAGGAAGAAGAAGAAGAAGAAGAAGAAGAAGAAGAAGAAGAAGAAGAAAAAGAAGAAGAAGAACAACAACAACAACAACAAATAATAATAGTAATACTGTACTAATAATAATAATAATAATAATAATAATAATAATAATAAAACTAAACTGCAGGTTACTGAGTCACTCATCCACTCTTCATCAAAATGTGTGCGCTACATCAGCCAATCTCAGACGCAGACTATTTGACGTGCCTAGTGCACATTCAAGAACTCTTGCAAACTAAAATACTATATTATCTAATCTACCTTGGTTTTTTCGCTCTTGCGTTTTACCCCAAAACATCTAAAAATAAACCCCGACAACAACGGATTAATCCATGCAGGCAAACTAAAGTACCCTGTCTAATCTACCTTGCCCATTTTACTCTTGCGTTCTGTTCCAAAACATCTCAAAATCAAACCACAACAACAACGGATTAGTCCATAAAAAATGAGCGCACACACTGCCGCGAGGAAGCTCACAAAAGCCATGATGTCCACGGCTAAAAACTGATACAGAGGCATATCCTGTCCAGCAGAGCGCATGTAAGAGCCACCATATTCCATCACGTGATCAATCCAGAAGGCCGCCTCTTTTTCTGGGACTTTGAACAGTTTCCTAAACAGCGCAGACGCTTTTTTGATGGTTTTCCTGTATTTGTCATTTCCTGAAACCTCTTCCATAAGATCCACCAGCTGTTTCTCGGACAGCTGAAGAAGGTTTCCCTCAAGACCAAAGCCCTTTGAGGTGGATCTTTGAGCATTGTAAGGCTGGTCGCCAAGTAGAGGAAGACACAGGATAGGTACTCCGTGGTAAAGAGCTTCATACTGGCCATTTGCCCCACAATGAGATACGAAGAGCTTAGTTTTCTCATGCGCCAGAATGTCGTTTTGTGGCACCCATAGAGATGTAAGGATTTTCTTGGGGTCAGGAGAGGTATAATTCACTCTCCAGACAACATCCAGACCTTGCTTTTGAAAAGCAAATGCCATTTTGTTGGCGATGTGTTCAGGAATGTTCACGATGGCGCTTCCAAAAGTAACCACAGCCACACCGTTTTGGGATCCGTCCACAAATGATTTGAAAGGTTCCTTCAGAGGTTTGCTTGATGTGGGCGCAGTGCAACCTACCAGTTTTGTATTGGGTAACTGTGGTTTGGCAAAATCCAAGATATAGTCGCTCTCGACGAGGTAAATTTCCGCCTGACGAGCCACCTCAAGCAAGCTGATTTGAGGTCTGTGAGAAGCAAACTCTGCTACAAGACTGTTATCCGCAAGAATGTGTCCTGAAACCATTACCATGATGTTGCAAACTGTGTTTTTCAATCGAACTATGAAGGACATATCTCTTTGGCTGAATCCAGAATTTAGAAGCTGGCAGGCCGTGGCTGTAGCGCTGAAAGGGACTCGGTACATGGCTAAATCATTGAAGGGGCTCATATAGGAAAATGGAACACCCAACATATAAGGAAGAATGACAAAGTTATTAAAAGTTGGGACTGTTGTAATCACGAACATGTCAGGTTTGATTTCTTTCAGCTTTGCAATGAGAACCTTATCAGATACGAGCTGACGAATCACGTCTTGCATAGCTGCATTCAGTTTCGCCATCTTGAACAAACCAGGAGTTTGACCCTTCCACAAATCATCTAATATGGTGCCCAGAAAAACCTCCTCTGTGTTTCCGAGGTAATCCCCATAAGAAATGACTTTCACCCCTTCCACGTTGACCATCTTATCGTCTATCATGAACTGTGGGATACAGACGTAAGCATCGTGGCCCATTGCAGCCAGACTTCGACCAACATTCGTATGGGTTCGGACATTGGCCGCGTGAGGGATTGAGAACAGGACGACCACTTTAGCCTCAGTGAAGACTCCTTTGAGGAAAATGAAGGTCGCAAGAGACACTAGCGCTGCAGCACTTAAGCCCATCTTTGGACTCAAACCAATATAGACGCTGTGGAGTGAGTTTCATGAGACCTTATTACTCAGTGCTTTTTGAGTTGCTTAATCAAATGGTTATGGCAGTGGCCTTCTGACCAAGAGACCCGTGGGTTTTAATTCCGCCATGGTCACATTGAATCAGTCTGCTTCAAGAATGGCTAAAGTCATTGTTTATACTTTTGGGAGAACGCAAGGGAAGCATTTTTATGGCAAAGCAAAGAAAAGCCAGCGTGTATCTTTACAACTGCAATTTTGGCGCGGAAATATGATGTTTTAATTTTTTTTTTGTGCGTCTTGGACCTTGATCTCATAAACAATAATTATGGTATTCTTATTATAATATGGACTTAGTCAAAGTTCGACAAACAGTGAGGACAGGTAATGGAAAAAGCATCTAACTCAGAATACAAGCGTCTGTTGGTAGGGTACTTATAGTCAATCAAAGAATGCTGAAGATCAAACGTCTCTACAGTGGCAACTACAATATATTGCCACCTGAGAGGTTATGAAAGACACTGTGTATTGTGGTTTTATGAGATAATACTTATGTCAAGACGCTATGCATGGATATAATAATATACTGGACCTATTTACTAATTAATATTTCGTAAATGCTCCTTTTAATGTCGTTGCAGTTATGTTTTTTTTCCTTCTTAAAGCACAAACTTTATTCTATAATCTCTATAATATTCTATGATCAGAGCCACAAGCGGAAAGCGAAACTTCTTGGTGTGGAGTGGTTGAGCAGTTGGTCTAGATTCAGACATTGCATCCACCGAGTTCCTACATTCTTGTGCCTGTCAAGAGCTCATCGGTTCCAAGCCTTATGGTGTTCAAACTCCACGGAGGGATTCCACCAGCGAATCTGCTAGCCACAGTACACTTGTAACTTGTTTGGGTTTTACGGCGCGTCAGCACAGTAACGGTTATAAATACTACGTCACTTTTGACCGGCACGGGTAAAAATAGCAGTAATTATGACGTTACTCACTATTCGTCTCGCAGGGTTTGCCGACGCCATGAACTCCATCAGGTCGATAACACTGGAGACCGGATGTTCGATTCTCACTGCGGTCATGAACGAGGAATATAACGAAATATTGTGGTCATACGAGGGAAACAACGAAATAAGTCATTTTTTTTTGTTCTTTTTAATGTACGAGGAACATAACGCAACAGTCTAGTCTTTTTTTTTTCTTTCTAATCAGCGAGGAGCAAAACAAAATAAGGTATCCACAATCTTTTCAGGATTCTGCACATATCTTCTCTTATTCCGACTTCATTAAAATCAAAGAATTCCTGAAGGGAACATAATAAACAAAAGTGGACTGTAGAAAGCAGATTCGCGTCCTGCCAATTTACTGTTTCAGAACCTCGCGCGGTGCTAATAGACCTTAGGGGAACAGCATCTAAAGGTATGAAGATGCCAATAGCACCTAGCATAAAAATATGCCATTTTAAATAGTCCCTATAAAATCAGAAAACTAACCATGGGGAGGGGAGAAAGGGGTTAGATTCTAATTTCAAAGGCTTAGATGGATGCAAATACGTGTAAACTCAGAATAGGTGAGGTTTAGTCACTCAAGTATAAAATTTGTGGTTGTTGCTAGGTGGGTAAGGTTACCCTGTTTACTAAGTAAAAAGGTCTAAAATATTAGATTGTCTGTTTCACTGCCTAAGTTCTCAAAAGCTAACTGGTTTAGGGGCATTTTTCTTTGTGTCAAAAATTTGAGGAAGAGCTAAACAACATGTTGGAAAGTATTTTGACACGGCACCCCAGGATAAGTCAATGCGATGTGTAAAACCTAATATAGCCAACAGTGAAAAAAACATTGGCATCTTCATACCTAAAGCAGTCACAGAAGCAACAAATGATAAGAAAGGAAACATGCGATGCATACCTTCCTCTATTTAAGCGACTGTCGTCAAGTCTCACAAGTCACGTGGGTTCACAGCCTTAACTATGTTGTGAAGGAAGATAATTCAATAACATGTCACCCGAACTGGTTCAGCTTTTAGTACACAGAAGTCCACAGAATCCAGCATGACACAGCGACATTTTAAGCCTACAACAGACCGCACACACTTAATGTTGACCATCAAGAGAAAGGGGTCGGCATAAGCATAAAGGCAAACAGAACCATAAATGAACTTTCGATAAGAGCAATCAGTGCCTGTGGAAGAAATGATCCTTGACCCTTCTCTACTCCTCCCGCCCCTCCCTCCCTTTGGCTTCCGCACATAACATACATGCATGGTGTGTAAGCTTGTGTGTTTGTGGAGGTGTCATATGTGCTTAAGCAGACGATGTATGCATGTGGTTGTAAAGTGCTTCGAGCCCTTCGTGGGTGAAGCGCTATATTTTATACATACATTTTCTTTTTAGTAGTAGTTATACTTCCTTTGTCCCCCTCTTTACTGTCAGCGCCGCGCAATCGCAAAGAAGCAGCAGATGCGATTACCCAACGATAAAAACTATAGTAAATCTTTCCGTTACCTGCATAATAAGAAACCATTTCTTCTGCAGCCCTACNCAAGTGGACTGTAGAAAGCAGGTTCGCGTCCTGCCAATTTGCTGTTTCAGAACCTCGCGCTGTGCTAATAGACCTTAGGGGAGCAGCATCTAAAGATATGAAGATGCCAGCAGCACCTAGCATAAACATATGCCATTTTAAATAGTCCCTATAAAATCAGAAAACTGGCGACATGGGGAGGGGAGAAAGGGGTTAGATTTTAATTTCAAAGGCTTAGATGGATGCAAATACATGTGTAAACTCAGAATAGGTGAAATTAGTCACTCAAGTATAAAATTTGTGGTTGTTGCTAGGTGGGTAAGGTTACCCTGTTTACTGAGTGAAAAGGTCTAAAATATTAGGTTGTCTGTTTCCCTGCCTAAGTTCTCAAAATCTAACTGGTTTAGGGGCATTTTTCTTTGTGTCAAAATTTGGAGGAAGAGCTAAACAACATGTTGGAAAGTATTTTGACACGGCACCCCAGGATAAGTTAATGAGGGGTGTAAAACCTAATATAGCCAACGGTGAAAAACACACTGGCATCTTCATACCTAAAGCAGTCACAGAAGCAACAAATGATAAGAAAGGAAACATGCGATGCAAACCTTCCTCTATTTAAGCGACTGTCGTCAAGTCTTCACAATTCACGTGGGTTCACAGCCTTAACTATGTTGTGAAGGAAGATAATTTAATAACATGTCACCCGAACTGGTTCAGCTTTTAGTACACACAAGTCCACAGAATCCAGCACGACATAGCGACATTTTAAGCCTACAACTGACCGCACACACTTAATGTTGACCATCAAGAGAACGGGGTCGGCATAAGCATAAAGGCAAACAAAACTATGAATGAACTTTCGATAAGAGCAATCAGTGCCTGTGGAAGAAATGATCCTTGCTCCTTCCCTACTCCTCCCGCCCCTCCTTCCCTTTGGCTTCCGCACATAACATACATGCATGGTGTGTATAAGCTTGTGTGTTTGTGGAGGTGTGATATGTGTGTAAGTAGACTATGTATGCATGTGGCTATAAAGTGCTTCGAGCCCATCGTGGGCGAAGCGCTATATTATATACATACACTTTATTTTTAGTAGTAGTTATACTTCCTTTGTCCCTCTCTTTACTGTCAGCGCCGCGCAATCGCAAAGAAGCAGCAGATGCGATTACCCAACGATAGAAACTATAGTAAATCTTTCCGTTACCTGCATAATAAGAAAACATTTCTTCAATGGCCCTTCACTATGCAGCAGGCCCATTTTCCTAGTTCGAGATTCACAGCCCTTGTACTGTTGTTACTGAGGATTACTATCACCTCCGCTTAATCGCAACGTCGCAAGAACATAAAAATAAACCCGAGTATCCATCGATCTTCTTACAGAAAAAGCACTTTTTTTCTATTCCTCTTTTTTCCCCCACTTCTCTTGTCCCCTCCATAAACATTTGCCTCAGTCTCCAGGTCCGGGGCCTTCTAAAAGTGCAGGGCCATGGGACATGGTCCATTCGACCTGTCCCTAAATATCCTCCTTCTATGAAATATCATCCTGGTTTTATCAAATCGAACAGTTAAAGTGTTGGACTCAGGACCTAAAGGCCGTGAGTTCCATTCCCGACCACCGTCATGTTGTAAGTGCCTTAAGAAAGCATTTCATTCCCATTTTCCTCAGTTCACGCGTCTATAAAATGGATACCTGGCTATAGGCAGTGGAAGATATTGTCAGACTGCTGGTGATCAGTGCCTGTAAATGACAGCGGCACTGTATGCTGCCCAGGGAGCTGACAAAGTCTTAGAATGATCAGACTTGCTGGGGTAATAATAATGTGACGTCACGTGAGCAGACATTAGCCTGGATCCTAGATACGAGACTTATAAACCGTTTAATTATTATTATTATTATTATTTATCAACCTTACACAGAGACATATCTAGTGTAAACCGCGTCCAAAGTAATCTTGATCCCTAACCAATCCTCGGGAACAGAATGTTATGTGCTTTACCAAAGAGCCTACAGTGAGAAAAAGGCAATCATAATGGATTCGAATTTTTCAAAATCATTCCGATCTTATTCCGATCCTTGGTATCAATCCACCCACCAGTTGCATCGGTGCAAAACCAGTCAGCGGCATCGAAAATATTGAAATTTAACTTAATTTTGATCAAATTCTAGGCCGATTTCGATCCATTTCCGATTCTCAGAGCTAAAACTAGCTACTGATCTCTCAGTGCAGAGATTAGCAGTATCAAAAGATTATAGAAAGTATCAAAAAAGTATCGAAAGTATCAAATGGTATCGAACGTATCAAAAGGTATCGAACGTATCAAAAGGTATCGAAAGTATCAAAAGGTATTGAAAGAATCAAAAATGTATCGAAAGAATCAAAATGTATCGAAAGAATCAAAATTAATTTCGATTCAATTCCAATCCTTTTCTAAATCTTTTTTTCACTGCAAATCCTAGCGCTATCAATATGTAATGGAATATAAAAGGTATATAAAATATAAAAGGCATCAAAAGAATCTAAACGGTGTGAAACTTATCGAAACGTCTTTAAGAATTAACTCTCAGAATCGAAACAGAATCCATATCTTCGATACTTAGAAAGTGAGGACTGATATTTAAACAGTTAGGAAATCGGCCCGTTACTGGAAGAGATTATTATTACTAAGCTACGCCAGCATTGTGCCAACTGCAGCAACTCGGCATACTGACCTAATTCTATAGTTCATCAGCCACAGTTATATCGGTACAACCAGGGGCAGATGTTTAGGGATAGGGCGAATGGGCCATGTCCAAAGGCTTTGAACTTTTAAAGGACCACTGGCCCGGATGCTGAGGTAAATATATATATGGGGGGTTGGGGGNGGGGGGGGGGGGGGGAGAAAGTGAAGTAGGCAGGAAAGTGGAAAAAGGAGAGAGAGAGTGTGTATGGGAGAGGGGTAGGTGGTTGTGGTTGTGTGTATGTGATGTAGGAACTCCCGCCGCCCCCAGATCCGAGCCTAGACTACACGGTCGGCGGTCGGCAGTTATATTAAAGAATAAGGTGTGCTTGACCTGGCCACTGCCACGACAGGTTTAAATCAGCAGAACAGTGAAGACTTGCAAGGGAGGACAGAGAGAGGGAGAGATAAAGAGGGGAGAGAGAGAAAAAGGTGAGATTTAGAGACAAAAGGGAGAGGGAGAGAGAGAGAGATAGAGGGAGAGAGAAAGAGGGAGAGAGATAGAGGGAGAGAGAGAAAGGGAAAGAGGGAAGGAGCGCTCACCAGTGCTGAAGAAAATAGAACATACAATTGCAGTACTAATACTATCAACTGACCGAAGGGCAATTCCAGCAAAATACTACTTCAGCAACGCGAATTTCTGAAAGTTGTCTTTGAAGCAACCAGTTACTGTTTATATTTAAAGAATACATTAACTCTAGTGCGAGTCCACCAAATTAGGCATCAGGAAGGCTCAGGTCCAGCAGTTTGTGAACAGTGTGTGTGAGTGTTGTGTGTGTGTGAGAGAGAGCGTGGGTGCGCGCGAGTATGTATGCATGCATGTGTGTGCATCTGTGTGTGTCTATATTAATGTACTTATGTATGTATCTATATCTGTGTGCTCTTGCCTATGTATAGCGTGATTTTGATGTGCACTTGTCCGAGACAAATTTCCTGTGAAAGGGTAAATAAAGTTTATCTTATCTTATCTTATCTTATCTTATCTTAGTAGCTGTAAAGTCCAAGCTTTTCAGAAATTAGCGTGCCTGACGAGGCAATCTGCTGGAATTGTTCTAAACAAACTATAGACTCTGTGATGATGATATCTCTGTACGTATTTAAACTAGATCTTCAAAACTATGGTAACATAAGATGAGATAAATTTTATTTGTCCATATAGGCACATTGTATTGTTTATACCCAAACACATAAGACACACACTCATAGTGTAACTAAACTGAAAAACAAACACACACACACACACACACACACACACACACGCACGCACGCACACACACACACACACACGCGCGCGCGCACGCACGCACGCGAGGAAAAACTCACTTAAAAACACACATACAATCACACAACACAACACAGCACAGCACAGCAACAGCACAGCACAGCAACAGCACAGCAACAGCACAGCACAGCACAGTACAGCACAGCACAGCACAACACAACACAACACAACACAACACAACACAGCACAGCACAGCACAACACAGCACAGCACAACACAGCACAGCACAACACAGCACAGCACAGCACAACACAACTCAACTCAACTCACTCCCATTGGGACAGGATCTTTTTGCGTTTCTGTAATTTATAGCAATGCAGCTTTATACATATTTTGCTGATACACAGAAAAGCACTGGAACGACCTAACCGGTTATTGACAACGCTCAGTGTTAAAACACGGGCAGTTAAAACACACGAACGGATGGATTGACGGACAGAGACGAATATGACTGACGCAAGAGCAAACACACGACCATATAATATTTAAATCCAGTTTCGTATTTATTCCACCATCTATTATATCGTTGAGGACATATATGATAATATTAACATCATTTATATTTCGATTGAACTACAAAGGGAGTCTTCCTAGCAGGCATAAAAAGCATTCTATAGTAGACTTGGAAATCCATGTTGAGAGTTAGGTTGTCTATAAAGTCCAGTTTTATTGAGTCCGACCCTCACTAGACAGTCACAAAGTGAGAATAATTCAGACTCTAAAGATGATACAGTGCAACAATAACATTTTATTGATTTGAGAAGAAACTTGATATCTTCAGTTTGATATTGATAACTTCCTTCTTATAATGAAACATAATACGCACAAATTATATTTATGTACATAAGAATAAACATGTCTGACTATCGCACATCTGCTGAGGCTCGATATGTAATTCAAAAGACGACAAAGAAACAAGAGCACAGGTACATTTTTTTTTTAAAAAATCGGAATAAAGTTGTTTCTAGCAAAGAGTGCTTAGTGCATGACCGTTTTATAGTGTGATACAAAAATGTTTCTCGGCCAAGCAGATAAATGTATCAAACATCAAATATAGATAAGGGGACAATGTACTTTTAGACCATCCTTTGTAATTTGTAACTTCAGATGTAGATGTAGCCGGGGGACGTATCGATAATTGGTATAATGCGGGTGGGTAAATTCTCTTCTCTGCAATCCTGGCAGACAGTCATGTTTTTAAACAACGCTAGAATGCGGAGGATCAAAAGATACAGTAATTTTCTTGTCTATTGTTTATACTTTTCTTGTCTATTGTTTACAATTAGAGGCTAAAACATTCGCGTCTTGTATTTATACTAGCCTAGATCTGCAATGAATTAAGCAGACAGGACACTAAATGATAAATTTGGCGTGACTGGGATGGGAGAGGGAAGGGGAGAATTGAAACGAAACAAAGAAACATTGTCGTGGTTATTACACCCTGCTTTGCCTGAATTCGTGCTTGTGAAGTGATTGAGAGCTTGTATAGAAAATACTGGCCCGTGGAACTTTATTACAGGCGTACAGTCAAACCTCGACATACGAGTAAAAGTATGTTCTTGATGCATGGAAAAAGAAAAGTATTCTTATTAATGAGATATACTGAGTATCGACCCAATCTTAATAACGGATAATTGAATAATAATAATAAATCGGTGAACGTGAAATTCAAACTTAATAATAAGGTACATTTGTTGAATAAGTCGAATATTTCGTATTTTAAATATCGAGGCTCGACTGTATATATATGGACTGAGAGCAAAGGTCAGGGGTCGGGTAGTTCTACTGTATCTCGTCGCTTGGATGCCACTCTGATCGAAATCCTGGTTTTGAGGCTTATGGACTGCCTGCCACTGATGTCGCACATATTATGTCAAAATCTCACACATCTGGCTTTAGTAATCTCGTGGTACCATAGATGAATATGAAATATTTAGTTACGTTTTTCACCGATAAAGGCATACATCAGAATATTGCACAAATTATTTTGATAGACACAAAATGTCACTTACAATATGAGGAAGCTGGTGCAGTGTAATCAGGATACGCCACACTAAGCAGGCTAATATAACTAGACTGGCTGGATTGAGCGGATTAAGTTTGCTATATTTGAACTATGATGCAAAAGACACCGAGATTACGGGCGCCTATCGTTCTTTTCTTCTTTCTGCCCTACAAATAAAATGAGTTATTCTCAAAAAAAAAAAAAAACACCAACAAACCACTGTGAATTTTGTGATATTTCGCCCATGGATATTAAAGTACTTTTTTTGCGTAAGAGTAAGAAAAAGATGGTGATGGTTGGAGGGGGGGGGGGGNGGGGGGGGGGGTGTTCAGCGCCCACAAATTTTCAGAAATCTTGTTCAAAAATAGTCACCTCGAACTCTGATTTAGTCCCCAGTTATTCTTTAAGCTGATTTTGACCGAGTACTAATTACATAAGCCTGGCACACTTTACTTTTATATTTAGAAGGCTCAAATTGTACCTGAAACTTTAAAATTGGATGATTATTTGGGTCAAGATATTTTTACATATTTCTACACCATGATATTGGCTGGCAGGGTCCCAAAAAAGATAGAATTTATATAATAATTAGCGGATTAATTGGGCTGTACAAAATGAGTGATTAGGCCTTCTAATAGGTGCCTGAAACTCCAAGCTGCTCAATTCAGCTAGTTATGGCTTGCTTAATAATGCTATACTGCTTACCATGCCCGATACTCTCTGAAGTAGAACAGTGAGGGAAAACATTTTAGTCTTTAAAGGCCTACCTGGGGTATGAAAGGAGAGAAGACGCACGATAGAACACTTCACAAACGTGAATTCAATGGCCCGCTTTACATCGCAGCACAGATTTGTCGAATTTCACAAGTAAAGAACTTCTTATTAGGAAGAAACTTTGCAGATGGCCAAATTACGATCCCTCTGGGCTTTACAGTCAGAAATTGATATAAGAAATGTCTAAACGTCCTTTATTTGAAATATGAAAACACATTCATCTGTTAGTAGTAATTGGTCTATTTCGAGTATGAACTGACGGACGTCATTTTGAGTACAACATGGGCGATACAGCCAATAAGCGGAGTCCGCTGTCCGAGGTACGGCCTCTTCATTCTCAAAATGATGTCAGCTCATACTCAAAATGATGTCAAAGAAGACTTGACAAACGTAGCCCTGAGTCCACGACCATTATTTTGGAGGCGCGCCTACACTTCCAGCGATGACGATTGGCAAGCAAGCATTTAAAACAGTGTATGGATAGCTTCCATGTGCATCCCGTCAGTGAGTCATTTTCCTGCCATTTGAAGACGTTTCCATTGTAGATTTTTTTTCCTAATGCAAGCCACATTTTGACATTGCAGGAAAATCTCATGCTAAGCGAAAGGATAAACATTGTGTCAATACATTATTGCAATCTCTTCCGTTTGCATACAACCTGTGACGTCATCAGCAACGAAAGATGTTACCACTTTGGAAACAAAAGATGTTGACCTGACGCCAACGTCAGCACCGATATTAGAGAATTGAGACACTGAGACAATTTCCCCAGTTGCCGGACACGCTGAGAATTTTCCATCGTCCAGAATGGCAAGAGGAACCATTGTGAGTGATGAGACCCTCTTCTACTCAGAGATCATCATTAACTCGTGGATCTGCCTTCTTTTGAGTATTCTGGGAGTCGTGACCAACATTATCATTTGCATTGTCTTTTATCGTCAGGGATTCAAAGATAGCATGAACATCTCCATGACTGCCATAGCTCTGTGGGATCTTGTCAAGTCTGTGACCTGCATTTTCCGGAGGTTGGGTGGCGTCATTGGTCTGGTGTCTCAGGCACTAGGCGTCTCATGGGCAAACGGCACTTCTCCCAGTTTAGGTTATCTTTCTAGCTTTGCTGGTTACGTGTCCTGCGCTCTTGCTTCGTACGTTTCAGTGGAAAGATGTCTCTGCGTGAGCAATCCATTCAAAGTGAAATTGTTGTTCACCCCAAAAATTACACTAGTTATGGTCATTCTGATCTCCTTCATGGTCTTTGGAGCTTACTTCGTCGTCTTCTTCATCTACGATGTTATCTATGTATACAGCCCTCGGTATAATACAAGTATTCTCGTTTATGTGTACAACAACTTCTACAAAGCCAACGAACGTGTCGTCATGCCATACCATAAGACCATGTCGATTCTCATTCCTTGTCTAAGTTTCGTAATTTTGTGCACGTGTTCTGTCATAACCGTGTTCTATCTGCGGAAATCATCAAACTTTGTCCGTGGCAAATCTAGCATGGAAAGAGATGATTCCAGTTTTCTGACAGACAGAGAGAAACAAGTAGCGAAAATGTTGTTTGTCATTGTCCTTGTCTATATTATCAATATGTTACCACGCATCGCCATGTTCTTTGCCTCTCTCGTGGAGCCTGAATTTTATTTACTGAGAGGGTATCATAATTTATTTGCAGTGATGAGTCACGTGTTGTTTGTATTAGATTATATCAATGGCTCGACCAATTTTTTCATATTTTTAAAGATGAGCTCTAACTTCAGGGCGACATTTTCTGCGTTGTTTAAGACTAACATAAAGAAATAGTGACAGAACTATGGTCACCATCGTTGGACGCAAGATGCAAATAAATCAGGACCTTCCGAAATCGATGTCTGGAAGATCTGTCTATCATTAATAGTTTGAAGTGGTGGGATATCTGAGATCTCAAGAAACATCTTATTCAAACAGGGGTGTAGCGTTCATGTAATCTATAAATCTGAGATAACCAGGTTTGCAAAAAGCTACTACTTTTAGTAGTTGATTAACTACAAGTTACTTGATCACAAAAGTGATTTCACTACTCTAAAACTACTTTCTGTAATTTGGTATTCTCTACTTTACCACTACTTTTCAAAATGTACTCACTACTTTTTTCACTACTTTTATCAGCTTGTATAATATATGATTATGAAAAACAACATAAATGATTCATGTAGTTAATTAAAACAGTGTTACTGTTTTACAGAATAACATTTATTCATTAAAGAGATAGAAAGGAAAAAATGAATAATAAACATCAACAGTTGTTGTATTTCAGAACGACTCAAAAGCCGTCGTGCTCAAAATAAAAAATGAAACACGGCGGGCCAAAAAAAAAAAACTGACGAAAAAAAGTAGCGTGAGTACTCACTACTTTTTTTTCTACTTTCACTACCGCTACAACTACTTCTTTAGCGCTGGTTTTCGCTACGCTAAAAACTACCAATTTTTGTCAGAAAGTACTCACTACTTTTACGCTATACAACCCTAGAGATAACCGATACACTGTCGTATTTATCCATAATAATTTAATGTGAAATGTTTTGTCAAATTTTCAAACATCACGCTCATACTATTTCACCTACAACCCATTTACAAACATTGGTAATACGGCTCTGTCACGGTTAGCTAGGTTTACTCGCCGATAATCTGAAAACCCAAACAACCGCCTCACAGATTCAGCGCTCCCATATTGTCCAATGTATTGCATATAAAGCTGGGAGAAAGACTTTGAAAAAAGGGTGGCAAGTAATCTGTGGGGAAACTAGATTACCCATTATGTTGACTGCAATTTTCTTCCTCTGTATTCACAAGAGTGGCACGATCCTTTCCGTGAATGGCTCACCGGGTTTTTCTCAGGGTTGCCAAACTTGGCTCTTTCGGAGCCAAATACCATATTTTTTGCTGTTTTTTAAAACCCCTTAATCCCCAAATAACTGACTGACTCTTTTTTTTTTTTTTTTNTTTTTTTTTTTTTTTTGGCTCCAGCGGACTTCAAGTCAAAACTGATTTTCTATGTAAAAAGTATTTCTACTTCTCTGAAAGTGTATGGTATTTCAAATGACAGGACTTCTGTCGAAATTGGAACATTGAACGCCTATTAAAGAACGACACAAAAACTACATCAATTGAATCGTTCCCTTTGCTTTAATGTATACAGAAAGGTTGGCGAAAAGTATAATACCTGTGTATATCCAGTACCAAGGCAGTATATATTAAATGTCTTATATTATGCGAAATCTTAACCCCAGTCGGCCATTGACGGTATCAGACAGCTGGTTGGATGAATTAGATTACCCCCCGCCAACGCCCACCGCCCCCACCCCCCCAAAACAACGACAACAACAACAACAAAAATGCATCCTCGCTAGTCCTCTGCATTCAACGTACATTCTGGTTTATACTCTGGGTTTGTAACTTTGATTACGAAATTTAAATGTGTGTTTGCTGTGAGACTTTTGGAAAAAAAAATTCTAGAGGTCAAATGGAAAAAAAAATATGGCTGGTTGAAACTGTTCATTGTTTGATAGTCCTGTTAATTCTGCATAACTTGATAGACGAATTACTCATGTCCTCTAACATAATATAACTCGATGGATGGATGGATGGATGGATGGATGGATGGATGGATGGATGGATGGATGGATGGATGTAGCCTGGAGGCAGGGAGGTAAGGACTGGTAGATGGGTAATAAACAGATGAATAAAGTATTTAATAAGACAACTTCAGTGAGGCCTACTTTCTGCCTGAGCAAAATGGTCATCAATTCTCGCCTCCAAAAGTAAAACATGTATCACCCAGTAAAAGCCAATGCACCGACACTACATTAGCAAATCAAACTCCTCTGACAATGGGAAAATGGAAAGAGGAAGTACTGATTGCTGGAATAGTAGTTTGCGATTCCCGGAAGATCGTGCGTGCATAATAAGTGAAAGTGGCCCATGGAATTACTGACTTGGTGAGTCATTGATTGATCATAAGTGGACAATGACAAGGGACAGATAGGTCATTGGACACCTTAGTATGATCTTGGACCTTCCCGTGTAATTTGAATATCAGAAATGGAATGGCTCGTGCGAAGAAGGACAGAACGTTTATGGACTTGTCCGCTGTGCTAGGAAGTCGGCCCTACGGACAAACGGAAAAAACCAGACAAACGGAAAAAAAAAGAGACATGTTTGTTATCAAAGGCAGCCGGAAATCTAGTCATTATAACGAGCTGGTGAACACGTCCTCTTTCCTTTGATCGTGATGGCAATCAGTCAATCACAAACACGTTAATGACAGAATCTATCTTTTGCGAAATGACAAGCTAAAAAACATCTGATTTTCCACTCTCATTTATAAATTAGATATACTGGAATTGTACTCCATTATCAGAACAATACATGTACGGAAACAAGGTGACCATGTTAAAATGAGAACGGATGTGTGTGAAAAAGGAAGGAGAGGGTTGAGAGCACCTACTTTTCTCTAAGCCAGCTGACTTGAAGACAACAAACTCCACAATTTCAAGATACCTAAAGGTAAGTAATACTGTATAACTTCTTAGGAGGATATAAAACGTTGGCTTTTCATTACCAAGGCCTTTAATAAAGATCAAAGTTCAAAGTGGTAGGGTGAAAAGAAAAAGAAGCCTAACATTCTTGCAAACCTCTTGAACTATATCCACTTTACTGCTACTACTAGCTATAGGCACAGGGCTGAGCAATGAGGGAAACCCATGTGTTCTAAAGTAGATACACTATGACAATCTAGCGCAGCGCATGGATTTCCCTTAAACATGTATAGACCACAATGTTATGAATCACAACTTAGGATTGACGCCAAGAACCTTGATCAGCATTATTCACCCTTAAGTTTTACGTCAAACGCCGGCTTATACTTTCCGTCATTTCATTTCACCACTCTCCTCTTACCGTTCACAAATCATGTCACTAAAATTGCTCTGGTTTATTATACTTTCAAATGAATCATATCCTGAGCAACATCAAATCGAAAAAGCAGCAACATGAATAAGGGGGAAAAAAGGTAGTCTATCTCAAAGCTCTGCCGAGGTATATATAAAGGGGGTTGTTATTTTGCGTCCGAGATGTTCATGAACAAAAAGCTTCTCAACATCATCTCCAGGCATTTACGTGGAATGATAAGCTTAAAATTTTAGTCTTTAAAATAAGATAGAAGAGCTGAATATCTAGAAATATTCATATTCTTATCATCACGAACCTGTTTGAATTCTAAAATTATCTAGGCCAGGTTGTAGCACTGCCAAAGATGTGTCTAAGAGAAAGAATAATTACTGCATTAAATATCATAATGTTTTACCTTTGCATGCAATCTATGGCGTCATCAGTAACGAACTTCACCACTCTGCACGATGGTAATCTGACGTCCACTTCTGCATGCAGTTCAGGAAACGGAAGTCGTGACACTGAAGCTCCAAGTGGCAACACGACATTATCCCCTTTTGCAGGTGAAAGTAGGACGCCACCATCAATTAGTTCGCAATGGGGAAGTATTGTCAGCAGCGAAGTGTATAACTATTCCAGTTTGATCGTCAACACATGGATCTGCATCAGTCTGGGCATCTTGGGAGTCGTTACTAACATTATCACCTGCGTGGTCTTTTATCATCAGGGATTCAAAGACAGCGTTAACATCTCCATGACCGCCATTGCTCTATGGGATCTTGTCAAGTCTGTGTCTAGCATCTTCCATAGAATCGGCGGCGTGATTGGTCTAGTATCTCGACCACAAGGCCTTCCTTGGACAAACAGTACTACTCCCACTTTAGGCTTCCTACCGATTTTCGCTGGTTACGTGTCCTGTGCTCTTGCGTCCTACGTTTCAGTAGAGAGATGTCTCTGTGTGAGCATGCCTTTAAAAGTCAAACTATTCTTCACGCCAAAGTTTACACTAGTCATGGTCACTCTGATCTCCGTCGTCGTTTTCGGGGCTTTCTTCATCATGTTTTTCATCTATGATACCATCTCTAAATACTTTCCTAAATATAACGCATATATCATCGTTCTTCAAAGCAATGAGTTCCACCAAGCCAACGAACACATCATCATGACCTACCATAAGACCATGTCGATCCTTATTCCTTGTCTGAGTTTCGCAATTTTGTGCACATGTTCTGTCATAACTGTGTACTACCTGCGAAAGTCATCCAAAAGCATCCACGGCAAATCCACCATGAAAACAGGGGACGATTCCTATTTTCTGACGCCAAGAGAGAAACAAGTGGCAAAGATGTTGTTTGTCATTGTCCTTGTCTATATTATCAATCTGGTGCCCCGCATTGGGATGTTTTTTGCCTCCCTTGCCGAGCCTGAATTTTATATGTTGAAAAAGTATAACTATTTGTTTGCTGTAGTGCTGCATCAGTTGTTTGTACTAGACTATATAAATAGCTCCATCAACCTTTTCATATTTTTGAAGATGAGCTCCAACTTCAGGGCGAAATTCTCAGCAATTTGTTCGAAGAAAAATCGATCTATTAGAAGTGAAAAAACTGTGGTCAACGCGGCAAGTTCAGATTGATTTCAAGTAGATTACAATACTCTCTGGTCAACATCTCGGCGTTTGGGAGTCGAGGAAAACGGAATCTTAGCTAGAGCGGAATCTCAGCCAGCAATATAAGCGAGAAAGAGAGGGTNAGGGGGGGGGGGGGGGGGGGGGGGGGGGAGATAGGTACTGAAATATGAAATGCTTTTTACTTATGCCGTCGCTGACTAAAGAGCATACCATTGAATTCGGCATGGGTGACTCACCCGCATTTTTTTACAGAATAACCATTTATGTAAACGAGACTTATGAGTGATAACTGCAGTCAGATCCATATTCTGTTGCCTGAAAGTGAGCATCGGAAAAGAAAGGAGGCGGATTCACCACGGCTTGAGAGACGAGAATCTTATAGTGAAAGCCAGCTGTTGTAGCCGGGATGTTCAAAGAGTCATTGAAAAGAGAAAACATTCGGTATCACGGGTGGCGCGGGTTCTTAGTCGAAACAGGATATTAACCAATGGGATCTCGGTTGAGAACTGCGCTAGTGTGACCAGTCACGCTTACGTTAAATTAATTTTCTGTACAGTCGAACCTGTTTAAGGGCAATCAGTATTCGCTCCTTGTGAAATCGATCGCTGCAGACAGTTGTGGCTTGAAGCGAGCGAGGTGATCATTGTCTACATCTGTTTCCGTAAATATGAGGAATTCACGAAAACGTTTTCCATCTGGTTTTTAAGTCAAGGTACAGTGGACGGCTACACCGTGCCACGGCGTCAGTCACGTTTCTTTTGTTCCAAAAAGATCAAAGGGTGCCTAGATGTGAGCAGTCGGGTGAACACTAGGTCCGCACGTGAAAGTTAGGGACCGATTCAGGCAGAAGCAGTAGGTATTTAAGAATTAAATTGCTGTGAAGTTAGCGTCCCTGTTGTGTAGTGGTAACACGTTCAGACTTGTAAGCTGAGAAACCTTGGTGCGATCCCCGGCAGGGACAGAAATTTTCTAGCGTAGGTTTTTTCGGCCCTTCTTCTCAAAATTGATCATTCACAGTAATTTGGTAAAATCCCTGGTGACACACTTGGAGTATAAACCAGATATTATGTAACATCTGAAAAATTATCAGACTAAGCTCACCTTCCTCCCCCTTAAATATAAGAGAAAGAATACTATACACTGTATTGCCTTTCCACCCGGTTACATAGAGACAGTTTAGAGTTTTGCCCCAGTGTAAGATAAAACCGCGTATAAACGCCATTTCATTTTAATGGTATCATAGAAAGCCCAACAGTTCTTAAGTTCGATCACTCTTCGGAGTTAATGTCTTGGCCGTGAAAGGCTTGACAGAAGGGCATTGCTAGATTTCGTTACGTCTAGAAAGCAAACTCAAACAATACTTAATATCATTCAAGATTTATTTCTAGCAATATTTACAAACAAAAAACAAAAAAACATACGTATTTCTATTTATAATAAAACCTGAAATACTCACCCAAAAGGTTAACGTATTAATCTGAATGTTGATATTCGTTTATATTCATTATTTCACCAAAATAGAGTCGCTAATGGACCGAAAGCTCCAAGTGGCGCTGTTAAGCGTTTTTTCGTCCGGATGGAGTGTGCCTCGGACAGTTGTCGGCGAGTGGCGCTGTGACACCGTGGAATTGTGCAGCCAGGTGTGACTGGCACTCTTGCAAGGTTCTCCCCAGTGGACGCAGGATTCGAGGCACACCAAAAATACAAAATGAATGAAATCCACAATAGGATAATATAGAACGATGTAACTTTACGTTTGCTCGTTAACGTCGTGTATAGCTTTAGTTTAGCCAACTTGTGGTCCTATATAGACCGATTTTTTTCCCTATAGTCTATTTTGTAATGATTAGAGTAGGAGAAACGATGGTAACTATAGCGTTAAACACGTGGTAGCGATGTAAAAGTTAAAAATGTAGGAAAAAAACTAGCTGTGATCTCCGAAACCCAGTCATCTCTGAGAGTGGTCACAAGTTGTCGTTAAATCAAACTGGATGGTAGTTTTTAGCTTACGATTAAATTATCAGGCACCTTTGCTAGGTATACCAGTAATGTTTTAGGTACTAAAACCTATTGTAGGTTAGTGTTTCTGCTGTCCCCTGCAGGTGGCCGAATTTACCTGTTGCGTTTCGGAGCAATCGAAATGAGCATCTCAATTAAAAGAAAATGTAACATACCTCTGCAAAGCGAGCTCACGTTCTTTAATTCCATTTACACGAATACTATGTACATTTAGAATTTGAAGCCTCCAATTACAGTTTGAAGAGAGACAACGGGAACCGACTATTGCGATAAAAATTACAGTATAGAAAAGACTGATTATACAGTTACATAGGCATCATTTTTAAAGAAAACTGATATCCAGCAGCAATTTTCAAATTTTCACTCTTTATAGGTAACGCAGGGAATGGATTTTGACCACACATGTATAAGTTCATAAGGGGATTTAAGCATATATAGTCTATATATATTATCACCTCTAAAATCCATGTAACTATTCTGCTTAAAGGAATTTTCGGTCACTAGACGCCGTAAGTCAACTCCTGTTAAACTACACCAACGAGAACACTTGGAACCTGCAGACTAGCTAATGACAAGGACAAGGTCGAACCCTGAGTCCTGCCTGGCACACACAGTAGAAATATTGACACCTCGGAATGGCTCATCTCATCTTATTAAGGTTACAACTGACACCGTAAAAGCAGCAGTTCTCACATCATAGAAACCTAACCTTCTCATCTGCAAGAGTCATCATACCATCCGTGTCCAGAACATAGGACATTATCGAGGCTGGAATCTATGCTTCCTCCCTTACCTTGAGACTTCTGCTCTTTGATTGCACGCACATACTGATGCTGTGTGTCTACATGTGATTGAATATGACTTGTATGAGTTTACGTGCACGTGCTGCGCGTGTAAAATTGTGTGTTTGTGTTGAGTACGTGTGAGTGTAGCTGTAAATTAAAGTGCTTCGAGCTCTCCAGTGGCCGTATGCATAATCCTTACGTTAGTTAACGCATTGCGGTAACCCCCTCCCAAAACATCACTGTAGTTAACGCAATACGTTAACTTACGTATGGATTATGCATACCACCACTGAAGTGAAGCGCTATATAAATGCACTTTATTATTGTTGTTATAAGCTCATACCTGACGCTTTTTATCCAAGAATTTAGTTTAGAGATGTTCGGAAGTCTTCGAAAAAGACAATTACTCTGGGGAACTACGCCCCATATAATCACCTCAGAGGGCTAATAATAATAATAATAATAATAATAATAATAACTACAACGTTGTGGTTTAGAGTCTCGTATCTAGGCCAATACCTGCTCATGCGACTTCACACTATTATTACACGGGCAGCCCAGATCACTCCGGGACTTCCTCCACTCCCTGGGCATCTTAGAATGCCGCTGCTATTCATAGGCGCTGACCACTAGCATTCTGACAAAATCTTCCACTGCCTATAGCCAGGTACCAACTTTACAGATGGGTGGACTGAGGAAACTGAAAGAAATGCTTTCTCAAGGTGTGTGTGTGTGTGTGTGTGTGTGTGTGTGTGTGTGTGTGTGTGTGTGTGTGTGTACACACGTAAGTGTACACACACACACACACACACACACACACACACACACACACACACACACACACACGTATGCGCCTGTGTAGTATTTAGTTTCGTTACAGTATCTTATATTTTTAGGTCTTTGCATGTGCTAATAAACAAGACAAGCCTGCATTGGGCAAATACAAGTTATCGTATCTTGATCATAAAACAATGCGTATTGTCAAACGGCCATTCAACTAACTTTCTTCCGTTAAGATTACACGATAAGGAAGGCGCTTTCTGGGATAAAGTATTATAGACTTCCTTGATATTATGATGGAAAAAAAAGACAGGAAGGATGGGGAGGACCAGTAGGGTTTTCCAGTACTTGTACATGATATGTGACCTGTAATAAACGTTGAGGTTTTTTCTTTTCAGTAAATCGCTGAGATGTTCAGGCGCCGCCCATAGAAAGGGGAAAGAAAGGGGGCAAACAAGCTCATGTTACATCTGCACGGTTTTATACTCTTGATATCAAAATCATTGTGATCAGACCTGTCAAGAAATTAATCTCGTAACGCCAGCTTGGCAACCCTTGTCTGCAAACTTCACAGATTTTATCTGGCTAGTAGGTGACATGCGTGTGCAGNGGTGAGGGGGGTTGTCCTCTAAGGCTTTGTTTACGACACAAGTCAATTGTTTATCAAATACTGAAACGTCACCTGGATTACCAAAACCTAAAATACATCACTTCTGGGACGAAAGGGATTTCCTTACAAAACTGGAAGGGTGGTGAGATTGTTATTGTAAGAACAGTGGGATAAGCCTCTGACCCAGGTCTGTCCAATGAACAGAGGCGAATAAAATTTTAAAAATAAGGTATTGCAGCACACGAAACAGTGCATCATCCTAAAAAGTATATATATGCCATACTGTTTCCTCGTGCTTGACTCTTTGATACCTATCTCTTCCCAGCACGAGTAGACCATTCTCCCCAACAACAACCATGGCATTACTATATCCCGTTACTGATACACAGCTCAGTCAACTCCGCTGAACCGTCACTCCTCGGGAACATACAAAAAAAGTTACGATTATCCGGACTGAGATTGAGCTTCCTTATATGCCCATTTTCCATACCCCTCTCGCCATATAACTTTAGTCCGTTGTTATGCTAGTGAGGAAAAGCAGGAGAAGGCAGGAGGAAGTGAAAAAAAGAGAGAAGGTGGAGTGAGAGAAGAGATGAAGAGAGACGTAGAAGGAGGAAGTGAGAAAGGACAAGAATAAGATGAGGAGAGACGGAATGAATAACGAGACAGACAGACAGACAGACAGACAGACAGACAGACAGACAGACAGACAGACAGAAAGACAGACAGACAGACAGAATGGTAGGAAGAGATCTAGAGACAAAGAGGAACAAAAGAGGAGAGGACCGGGTGAAAAGCGACACTGAAACATTGGAAAGCTGCAAAATCTTTGCGTCAGTCTGCGCATTACAGTAAGTACGGGAAACACACTAATATTGTGGGAGTTCCCCTTACCTATCGTAAGTGTACATAAGGATTATGCATATGATGATATGTAATAAAGGGAAAATGGCGTAAGGACTAGATAGGGAAATGGAAGAGGAATTATGGAANGCGAGCTCACGTTCTTTAATTCCATTTACACGAATACAATGTACATTTAGAATCTGAAGCCTCCAATTACAGTCTGAAGTACGACAATGGGACCGACTACTGCGAGAAAAATTAGTATAGAAAATACTGATTATACAGTTACATAAGGCATTATTTTTAAAGAAAATTTATGTTCAGCAGCGATTTTCGTTCTTTATAGGTAAACCAGGGAATTGATTTTGACCACACATGTATAAGTTCATAAGGGGATTTAAGCATAATATATATATATATTTTCACCTCTAACATCCAAGGAACTATTCTGCTTAAAGGAATTTTCGGTCACTAGACGCCGTAAGTCAACTTCTGTTAAACTACACCAACGAGAACACTTGGAACCTGCAGACTAGCTAATGACAAGGACAAGGACGAACCCTGCACTCACAGCAGAAATCTTGACACCTCGGCCTGGCCCATCTCATCTTATTAAGGTTACAACTGACACCGTAGAAGCAGCAGTTCTCACATCACAGAAACCTAACGTTCTCATCTGCAAGAGTCATCATACCATCCGTGTCCAAAACATAGGACATTATCGAGGCTGGAATCTATGCTTCCCTCCTTACCTTGAGACTTCTGCTCTTTGATTTGATTGCATGCACATACTGATGCTGTGTGTCTACATGTGATTGAATATGGCTTGTATGAGTTTACGTGCACGTGTTGCGCGTGTAAACTTGTGTGTTTGTGTTGAATACGTGTGAGTGTAACTGTAAATGTAAAGCGCTTCGAGCTCTCCAGTGGCCGTATGCATAATCCTTACGTTAATTAACGCATTGCGGTAACCACCTCCCAAAACATTAGTAGTGTTCACTGTAGTGAACGCAATTTGTTAACTAACGTATGGATTATGCATACGGCCACTGGCGTAAAGCGCTATATAAATGCACTTTATTATTGTTGTTAGAGCTGACGCTTTTTATCCAAGAATTTAGTTTAGGGATGTTCGGAAGTCTTCGAAAAAGGCAATCACTCTGGGGAACTACGCCCCATATAATCACCTCAGAGGGCTAATAATAATAATAATAATAACAACAACGCTGCGGTTTAGAGTCTCGTATCTAGGCCAGTACCTGATCATGCGACTTCACACTATTATTACACCAGCAGCCCTGATCACTCCGGGACTTCCCCCACTCCCTGGGCATCTTAGAATGCCGCTTCTATTCATAGGCGCTGACCACTAGCATTCGGACAAAATCTTCCACTGCCTATAGCCAAGTACCCATTTTACAGACGCGTGGACTGAGGAAACTTAAAGAAATGCTTTCTCAAGGCACTTACACTACAATATGACCGTGGTCGGGAATCGAACCCACAACCTTGGTTTTTGAATCCAATGCCGTCACCATTCGGCCAAGTTGCCTCACAGGCAGAAATCAGGCAGAGCGAGAGCAATCAGAGACAGAGAGAGAGAGAGAGAGAGAGAGAGAGAGAGAGAGAGAGAGACAAGC
>JAWQUT010000372.1:505610-525633 GCA_033807755.1 Ellobium chinense | reverse complement strand
ACACACACACACACACACACACACACACACACACACACACACACACACACACACACACACACACACACACACACGTATGCGCCTGTGTAGTATTTAGTTTCGTTACAGTATCTTATATTTTTAGGTCTTTGCATGTGCTAATAAACAAGACAAGCCTGCATTGGGCAAATACAAGTTATCGTATCTTGATCATAAAACAAGGCGTATTGTCAAACGGCCATTCAACTAACTTTCTTCCGTTAAGATTACACGATAAGGAAGACGCTTTCTGGGATAAAGTATTATAGACTTCCTTGATATTATGATGGAAAAAAAGACAGGAAGGATGGGGAGGACCAATAGGGTTTTCCAGTACTTGTACGTGATATGTGACTTGTAATAAACGTTGAGGTTTTTTTTTCTTTTCAGTAAATCGCTGAGGTGTTCAGGCGCCACCCATAGAAAAGGGAAAGGAAGGGTGAGGGTGAGGGTGGGGTGGGGGGGGGTGTCCTCTAAGGCTTTGTATACGACACAAGTCATCTTTTTTTTCAAATACTGAAAAGTCACCTGGAGTACCAAAAACCTAAAATACATCGCTTCTGGAACAAAGGGGACTTGCATACAAACCCTTCACCTAATTCTGAGGGAAAACTAGCAGCGGAATGGCTCTTCAAAAAATCGAGGATATTTTTTTTTTCTTCAATAATTAAGAAATAAAGATGTCTCAGCCCTTAGAGTGCTAGAGCCAGACTTGACCGCTCGAATCACAAGTCTCCAACTGATGCGGAGGACAGTTTCAGTCGCCACTCTCTGAGAAGCTCAGGCCGGTCTGGCTCGGTTGGCATCAACGCCATCAGACGGCACTTGACCCAGCAAAGCAATAAACCGCGTCACTAGCTGACGTGGTCGGGCACTGTAGCCGTGCTGGGGGCGCTCGAGTTACGAGAGATCATAAAGTTAGACAGAGAGGCTACGGAAATGGCTACCTGAAAAAAACACGTAGACTGGTATGACAATATTTTTTTTTAACGCACGAATTCAGGCAATGCAAGAGATTTGAATACAGAAGACAGTAGATAAAATTTTAACTGTCAGTTAGTGATTAAAGTGATGTTTATTTCGATATTAAGATTTTGTGTTTTCCTCTTCTTGTGTGTGTGTGTGTGTGTGTGTGGTTGCGTTGGAATGGGATGGAGATGGGTTGAAAGCTTGGAGACAGTGGAGACATTAAAATTAGACGAAAGTGAGAATAGAGCTATTCCGAGTAAAAGAAGCTATTTTCATAATACAGTTCACTTAATAAAATGCCAATTAAAGGCCAGTATATGTATTCAACAGCACCTATTCTTGATTGCATGATCATAGAATCAACATCATAGCAATCAGATCATTCCTGAGTATTATGACTGGAAGGGTGGTGAGACCTCATGTATATTCTGTCCATATTTAGGGGCGAGTTTTTCGATTGTTATTGTAAGGACAGACATGGGATAAGTCTCTGACCCAGGTCTGTCCAATGAACAGAGGCGAATAAAATTTAAAACTAAAAAAAATCACAGCAATGTGGACAGCTCCATCCCCACTCTGTCATGCATGTGATTATGGTTTCCGTATTTTCTTACTCACAGTGCGTGTCAGCATCTGATTCCGGTGGAAGTTTTTCTGTCCTATTGGTTGTTTCTTTTGCTTGCGACAATCTGGTGACGCCGAAGGCCTGAGACATCGTCTTTTCTCTCCATTTTCAGTCGTGGTTCTCTAGTGACAAGGTGGGGGACGTGCAGGATGGTGGGGCTTGTGGGTAGAAGCATATACTTGAGCAGAAGCAGGTAGGATCAAGCTGAAGTCTATTCCTGGCAGAGAAGCTCAACTGTCATCCTCATTCAGGTCACCACGATCCGCTGAGCTGAGCAGTCACAGGGTAAGCTGAAGATTCTGTGAGCTTTAATTATCCTAACCACACCTTTCCCCCTCCTCCCTCTACCCTCCTCTTGCCGCCCCCCCTCCCCTCCACGCCGCTGGCAAACCAATCGAAGTTTTAAACAACAAGGTATTGCAACACACGAAACAGTGCATCTTCCTAAAAAGTATATGCCATACTGTTTCCTCGTGCTTGACTCTTTGATACCTATCTCTTCCCAGCAAGAGTAGAACGGTCTTCCCAACAACCATAGCATTATCTCCCAGTACTGAGTCAACTCCGCTGAACCGTCACTCCTCAGGAACATACAAAAAAAGTTGAGATTATCCGGACTGAGATTGAGCTTCCTTATATGCCCATTTTCCATACCCCTTCCACTCTATAACTTTAGTCCGTTGTTATGCTAGTGAGGAAAGGCAGGAGATGGCAGAAGGAAGTGAAAAAAAGAGAGAAGGTGAAATGAGAGAAGAGATGAATTGAGACGTAGAAGGAGGAAGTGAGAAAGGACAACAGTAAGATGAGGAGAGACAGAATGAATAACGAGAGAGAAAGCCAGATAAGGAGACAGACAGACAGAGGGAATGGTAGGAAGCGATCTAGAGACAAAGAGGAATAAAAGAGGACGAAGGGAGAGAACCGGGTGAAGAGCGACAATGAAACATTGGAAAGCTGCATAATCTTTGAGTCAGTCTGTTCACTGCCTTAAGTACGGGAAACACACTAATATTGTGAAAGTTTCCCTTACCTATCGTAAGTGTACATAAGGATTATGCATATGATGATAAGTAATAAAGGGAAAATGGCGTAAGGACTAGATAGGGAAATGGAAGAGGAATTATGGAAGAAGAGGAGATGGAAGAGGAATTATGGAAGAAGTGGAAATGCTGACATAAGAGACTGAGGAGAGGAAGAAGAGAAATGGGGAAAAAAGGATAGCAGAGAACGAAGACAGAGGACAAGGTGCTAGGAGGAGTGAAAGAATAGGAAGATGAGAAGGCAGAGTTAAGGGGACATAAAGGAAGTAGAAGATAGAAGAGAAAAGAAGAAGGAAAAAAGATATCGTAGGGAACAGAAAGAAAGGTCGAGAGGAAAACAGATGCATGGAAAGAAAAAGAGAAGTTGAAAGACACGGAAGAAGAGAGGGAGGCAGGACGGGAAAAATAAGGACGGGGGAAAAGACAGGATAACTTTGGAAGTTAGCAAGTTAAGAAAGATCATCAGCTTAAAAGAGGAGAGAGAAGAAAACTTGATAAGTTACGAAGACAAATCGAGATTGAAAGAGTTCGAAGGGAGAAGGGAAGTCACCCATTCAGACGAACGGACAGTGAGTCTGACACACAGACCAGCAGGATAGAAAGCAGTATCGATACACCTGAACCCCATGACCAGAAGCAGCCCACTCTACCCATCGCAAAACACACCAAACCTGAGACCTGAGCGGGAGAACGCCCAGCCCATCAAGCCCATACTACCCTTATAGGTGTCATCCTGCCAGAACATCCCCACTCCACCGTGTGAGGACCTCGGATACAACAGGCTGGACCAGGCCAGGAACACTCTCCAGGTGGTCTCAGTGTTTGCTCTCAGTACAATACTGACAACAAGCTCCTAGTGAAAGTGGTCAGACAAGTAGCTGAGAAAAGCAGTCGGTGCTCAGCACTGTCTTAACGGTCAGTTCCGGATCTCATCTGTCTCAGACCTCAATGATAAAATATCTGTACCTGCCAAAACAGGACAGGTCAACATTATACTGTAGTTACAATACGCAATATCATACATTGACTTTATTGCTTAAACCCAGTCCGACACTGGTTCCAGTTGCGGCCACAAGCGAATTATTCAGTCATGTGACTTACTCAGTATAGCCTGCATTCACTGTTTAGTAACATTCAATCAGTTATTACAGACCAGTCGAGTGCACAACTTTTCTCATACCCCAGTTGCCAGCACAAAGTCCAGCAGCACAGAGTAAAGATGTTTTTCTTGTAGTGCACACAGTTTTCAAGTCCTAAGTGCAGTTGGATAAATGACTGTCTTTGGTCTTTATCTTGAGTTCATTGTTCAGTAGCGTTCAAGAAACACAGGCCATTCAAGAGCACAACTTATCTCTTACTCCAGTTGCAAGAACAAAGTCCAGCAGCACAGAGTGAGGATGGTTCATTATATTGTGCACAATCTTTCTGTGTGCAGATCTATACTATCACTCTTGCACACAAATGGCAGTTCTGGGCACCTTGCCGTTTGACCCAGTGTCGGCCATCTTATCATTTCAGCTTGAAAATTGTCGCCTTCCAAACTTTGAGGCAGCTGCACGAGCTTGCCATTGGTATCTCCTGGGTCACCATCTGGCTTTTGGAAGCGTAAAGTAAAGTAAAGTATCAGGAAAAAAACTTCATTCGACGCTGCTTGACAAGCGTTGACCTACCTAGTAGCACAGTTAAGGGGGGTCGTTTATACCATGCATTTAGATTAAAGACGCTGCTTATTGACTACACATTTAAATATAATTGTACGAGACATATGCCATCAGGAGTCAACCACTGAGATAAATGCTGAGAAGCTTTGTTTTCTCAGTCACTAGTCTGACAACTCACTAGGAGCGTGTTGTCAACATTGTACTGAGAACAGAAGACCACAGTGGAGAGTGTTCCAGGCATGGTCCAGTTACCTGTTGTTCCCAAGACCCTCACACGGTGAAGTAAGGATGATCTGGCAGGGTAACACCCTTATGGGCAGCCATGGGTTAATGACCGGCGTCTCTCTCTCGTCAGTCCCGAGGTATGTGGTGGTTGCTGTTGGTAGACATGGTGCTGCTCTTTCTAGTCCCGATGTCCACCCCCAACTCTGCCCCTTAACCTACCCTTATTCTGTCCCTAATCCTAACCCTAACCCTACTCTGCCCCTTACCCTGTGCCCACCCTGTCTTTAACCCACCATTACTCAGCCCCTACCCCTACCCCTACTCTGCCCCTAACCCCACTATCTTCTCTGCTCCTAAACCTACCCCCTATTCTACTTTCTCTCCTCCCCCCACACACACTTTAAATCTACTTTGTCGCCAACCCCATCTCTACTCTGCCCTTAATCCTACTCCAAGTCTAATTGCCTTAAAATTTAATCTACTCTGCCTCCAAACTTATTTTCACTCTGCTCTTAACCCTATCCCTACTCAGAATCTGTTCTACTTCTATTCTGAGCCTAATCTAAATCTCTGTCCCTAAACTTATCCCCACTCAGCCCTTCACTCTAACTCCTCCGCCCCCCCCCCCCCCCAATCAATCGGGCCTTAATCCTATCACTATCTTGTCCCTAAACGTATCCCTTCTCTGCCCTAACCCTATCCTATCCTGCCCCTGACCTTAATCTACTCTACTTCACCAAATCCCCCTCCCCCCTCCCAAAATCGGCTTTAACCCTACCATCATCCTGCCTCTATACTTATATCTAATCTGTCCTTAACTTTACCCCTTCTCTGCCTCTAAACTCTACTCTGCCCCTAACCCTAACCCTGCTCTAACCGTAACCTCAGTCTGCTACTAATCTTGCCCCTACCCTACCCTTAATTCTACCCCTAATCTTACCCCTCTATAATCTAGCCTCTGACCCATAATCTGCCCTTATCCCTAAACCCGGTACATACATATGGGGATTCAGTGTAATAATAATATCTGCAAATCTTAGTACTCCATCCTCTGTCTGCATGCCCGCATATCCGCCGGTTTGTCCTTCTTCCTTTTTTTTTCGTAACTTTTTCCCGATTGCTTCGGAAAAATATGGTGGATGATGAGAAGGAAAGAACGATAGAAAATAAAAAGAGAAAAGATATATGTAACCTAACACATGGAATGAACAAAGGTGGAAAGACAAAGAGAAGTACAGAATAAACACTGAGTAAGAGAAGGAGAAAGGACAATTATAATGAAGGCTTTGTTCCCCTGCCCTTCCAATAACAAGCTACAAAACTTGGCATTACTTATCGATATTCCACCCCTTCGCGCCTCTCCCCAACAGAACACTGTTATAAAGTACTCTTTACCCCCGTAACCCCTTCCCCATTCCTTCCCCAGCGACATGTGTTCTACGTCCATGATGATGCTTATCAGGAGCAAACTGTCATCTTGTGATTTGGTGTAGATGTAGCTCTAGTACTGCCTCGTTGCTTCGGGATGATGAACAGTTGTATAAAATCAAAACCTGACAATATTCCACTGCAAAGATCAACGACTTTCATCATGCTGACGTCGAAATTGCATTCGCAAAAAGTTTTCCCATACCTAGACACCAACAGCTGTTCTCACGAAGACTCGACCCGATCCAGAAAATCTGATTTGCCTCATCATAGGCTTAACACAATGTCTTCTGTTGTTGGCTGGAATATGTATCATCGTCGTATTCTTCATCATCATTCCCCTACTTTTGTTTCTTTTTTCTTCTTCTCTTCTGCTCTTCTCAGCCAAGAAGTGACACTAGACTGGATCAAAAACTGTGTCGTATTCTGCAAGCTTACGAGGGTCTCCTTTAGCTTAATGGCAATTGTTGTTTACCCTGACTGGAACTGCTTCTGTAGATTAGCAAAGAATGTGAATTTTTGCATGATGTGCTGAGGAGTCTTCACCGTTCCTTCGGCAAACGCAAAGCGGACTTGGCTCCAAACCGATACGATGTTGATGGGCTTTGAGACTGCAGTGTTCAGTGACTGTAGAGCTCAATGAGTTCACAACATCGTTTGCGAGTGTGTAGTTTCATTCTTTGCAGTCCACTGTTCTCTCAATTAGCTGTGTCAGCATTTCCATTGTCCTGGATCCTTCAGTGAGCTCGTATCTATGTGTGTGAGCACGCAAACTGTTCCGACTGTGAGCAGCTTCTTCAAGTTTCAAGCCGAGTGGCACACGTCGATCTGTGTGCCACTTCTTCAATCTGATGTCAGTCTCAGCATTTCACCAGTGTTGTGTGCACCCATCCAACTTGCTAGTTCATCCAGAATTTTCTCTCTCTGTCTTCCGCTACTTGTTTACCATTACAATTTCTAGCTGTTACCAAAACTATCTAGAATAGCTATTGTCTTTTTTTCCTAATTCCAATTAATATTGCTTGCCTTCTTTACACAGTTGCTAGTATTTTCCCCGCAGGATGATCTGTGAATAAGCTTGACGACATTATGCGCACATTATACTGGTGACTGTAGAATCGACGTCAGCACAATCCAAATAAATCCATGGCTACCCCATTGTCCGCCTCAACACATGAATTTGAGTTGTTCTGCTTACTTGTCAGAATTTGATTACGGTGTGCTCCGTTCTGCCTAGCTCCTAGTCTGACCCCAATCGCCAGCGGCATCCCGACCGTATCACTCTCTTCCTCAAACACATTTGGCTGTTTCTCTCATTTGCAGTGCACCTCGTATCCCAACATTTCCAGCTTGCCTGTCAGCTCTCAGGGGCTTCAGTTTAACGCTTGCGAAGATTCTGTACTCCCTCAGACTCCAAGAAGCTCCGTTCTATCATCCGAAGCACGCACTAGTAATACTAGATGTAATCCATTGCTATTGTCGCTACAATTTCTGGTTTTTTGTTTGATGTTTCAACTCTTTCTGCTGCAGTGTCGATGGCTGTACCAGATGCTATTGATGTAAACGCGTTTTCTGTCACTGTTGTTGTTGATATCTGTAGTTATTGTGCTACCACTACTGTGCTGTAATAGCTCCATGAAAAGTTTCGGACGTCATTGCTGAAGTTACCTCTCTTGCACTTTTAGCTTTTCTGCTAACCTGTCTCCTATGGCCTTTTGTGGAAAGTGCGGCTATGTTGTTGTTGTTGTTGTTGTTGTTGTTCTTGTTGTTGTTACGGTTGTTATTATTATTATTGTTATTGCTAGTTACTCTACCAGCTTTCATGCGGATGTTTTTACTATCGCTGTAAAGTTTGGTCCTGCTTTGGCTGCCGCTCTCGCTGCTTATTTTTCCAACGAACGCGTTTGTTTTTCGCCACTAGTTTGCTCTCTGTTGACGTTGCTACTTCTTTTTTGTTTTTTGATTTTTGGTTTCCTGTTGCATTTTTTCCTCGGATAGCTTGTAGTATGTGTTAAAAGAACAACCGCTAAATCTTCCACAAATTGCAATTGATGGACTGTGCGTCCCAAGCAAAGGATATTCTGTTAACCCTCTAGTGCCCAGCCCTATTTACAGTTGCACAAAAAGTTCGAGCTCCAGTTTTTGGATCACTTCTGGATCCACTATGCTGGAACAAGCATCAAAATGATAGTTCAAAGTTCAAAGCTTTATTTAGGCTAGTAGCCAATATTCCTGACAATACATGGCATGAATCAAAATTCATAACAATGGAAGAAAAAAAGCAAGAAAGAAGAAAGATGGGAAGAGAGCAAAGAAAGAAGGAAAGAAAGAAAGAAACACATATCTATAGCGGTAACTGACCTGTCCAGATCCCATTCGCTTCCCTCTCTCACCGCTTGATAATAATAATAATAATAATGCGGTTTATAAGTCTCATATCCAGGCTAATGCCCGCTCATGCGACTTCACACTATTATGGTGGGGTGATGATTTTGGTTTACTTTTTCTTTGTTCCACAAAATGTATCAGATCTGATACGCTGGGCACTAGAGGGTTAAAATAGCACCTCCTCTCCCTCCTCCACTCCTTTTTCCCTATCCCCCGCTAATTCCGCTCGCTAACAAAAGACCATGTAAGGAATGAGGAAGTACTTAAGCAACAAATAGATGAGAAGTGACAGAAATGATTCCAGAACAAAGACTCAAATGGCTCGGACAAGTCACGAGACTGAACAACAGCAGATGATTCCCAAAGAAGATGATAAAAAAGGAAGAGATACCGTCCAATAAAACACAATAAACAGAAGACCTAAGCAAAATTAACATCTCATGGACAGAGGCTGAGATGCTGGCGGAGACCGTAGTTTATGGAGACAGAGGACGACCCAGTGTGTCACTGATACAGGAGGAACTAAGTGCTAGGTGCTGAAGAAATTAAGGTCTAGAATATATACTACAGTGTTTAGCTTTATCTCACTAAACCTCAACGTGTAGTGCCATGAAAGGAGAGCGCTGCCAGGACAGCATGGTGATTCGATAGAAATGAATAGTCCTGCCAGATGCACCCAGTACTCTGCACTGTTCAGTCGGCATTTTATTAAAATCGATTGCAGTCATGTGACTGGCCCCTTTAATCATGTGATATGCATTTAATAAAAATATTAAAAAGTAGGAATAGAAGTCTAGTCGAAACAATATAAGCTTTAATATCGGTCGGTATATTATTTTTAAAACTGAAGAAAATCGACTGCAGTCTATATGCCTTCATTGTGTACTGGGCGGCCCCTGCAATCACGTGAAATACATCTAGTGAAATTAAGTCGAAATAGAAGTCTCGTTGAAACAATATATTAAGTATTTAATAAAAGTCAACATAAACCTCACTAGCCTCTCTGGGCAGGCACCAATTCCCTACTTTGCTGATTGATAGAACGTGGTACTTCTTTTTCTTTGTAAAAAGTGAAGCACGTGGATTATTATTTGTCTATGACTTTCTATCTACAGACGTTTAAATTCAAGAAGGTCTGGATCCACTATTGAATATTTACGTAGTGGAGCTCTCTATTATGGCTGATTGTGGCTCTTATACACAAAAGAAAAATGCAAAGTTAGCCGGAATGTTGATGATTTTATAAGTTTGGGTGTTAACTTCTGCACAAAAATAAGGATACTGCCCAAATATGTGCCTTGTCCGACCCGTCACGTATCACCTGACCGTGTTGGTATTGAAAGGTAGTCTGGTAGATACCAACTATTCAGATTTCGTTTACCATAGACCTTTTTCTTAATGGGCCAGGGTGGTCACATGATTCTGGAGCTACTTTTGAATCAGGACAGGGCGCGAACTTCCGGTTTACTATGTTTCTACATAATGAATGGGAGAAATCACCTGGTGCTACGGCAGACTTTCGGACGTCGATAAATTGTGAAGTCGAGCAACACACGCTCGGAGAAGAGAAATATTACCAAAGAATCGCCCTACTGCCATGACTTAAATACTGAAACACTCGTAATCTGACTGAAATTGTTTCAGCCCCACTGGTAAAAAGTACCTGGCAAGAAATTCATTTGCACTATGTGGTTGCAATTTCCATAATGCCGGATTGCCCTTTTCATATCAATTCAACCGAAGAAGTTTTCTGGGGTTCCTACGCATAATGGCAATTCATTGACATTCGAAGGCTTCATCTTAAGCAACATTGTATAACGTAAGTCTGCGCATCAATCAGAATTGGCCTCGCATCGCGGAACACAACAGTCTTGTCTGCCTTGATAACTGGTCCCGAAAGTGAAAATTCCATGAGAAAGGTCTAAGAGTGAATGAAAGAAAAGTGGAAAGAATGTTGTGAATGCACGTGTGAAAACTGGATTTGAACACGTTAAAATAAGTATACCAAAATCATTACTTTTTGTTTATTGCTTTGCATATAAATATTCAATTGATGGTGCCATTTACAAACTTCAGGAGATGAATTTGATGGCGCATTTCCGTCAGGTGAGACAGTTGTTGATTATTATTCATATCGTCATGAAGTGTGCATTGAAAGTCTGCATCAAAAGACCAACAGAGACAATCCTAAGAAAATTGGGGGAGTCTATTTTACAGTGGAAATTGATGAGGCAAAATTCGGGAAACGTAAATAAAACCGAAGTCGGATAGTTGAAGAGCAATGAGTGTTGGGTGGAATTCGTAGAGAAACAAGTTTTTTTTTTTTTGCTTCTTTGCTTCTGTCCAAGACGGGACATGAGAAACTTTATGTTGAAAAAGGTACAATCATCCAAACAGATTGTTTCAAGTCGTATTCTACATTATCTGCTCGCGGTTACACACATTTACAGGTGAACCATTCCCAAAATTTTATGGACCCTTCATCTGGTGCCTGCACCAATAAAGTAGGGAGTACATCGTGGGCCATCAGGCGCTCCTTACCGTCAAGTCTGGCAACTAGTTCTAACTTTCCCGACCACCTGACCGAGTATATTTGGAGAAAAGACAAGAACAAGGATACCCTTTATGCGGGGTATTTTTTCTGAAATCACCAAAGTGTATCAAGGTTTGATGCGTGTTCTACGGTCAGTACCTTAAAGGAAGACACGCACATCAAAAATAATTTTCAGCTTCTCAATACTTTTTCTCTCTAAAAATTATTTGTGGTGCCCACCAAGTCAATTTTCCGATGAGAGAGCATCGTTCTGTTACCGTGCGCGTATGTAATAATATGACGCAATAAGGAGAGCTAGGGTTACCGGGTTTGGCCTTTGCGTCCAGAATTATTCCCCTACCCCTATCAGCAGAGGTCTGTTGCAAAAAAAGATGACGTCACTTAAGTTCCAGCAGCTACAGACACCTGTATCTGATAATATATTATTCAGCTTTTAATTACGGTTCTGGTCATTCAAATTCAAGCGTAAAGTTTGATAGTGTAAGCCAGATAAAGTATTCTGCATTTTTATTGCCTCAGCACGATTTGTCTGACATATATACAGTATGTATTGTTCACAGAGGAATTAAAACATTCATACCAGCATGCTATAACCCGTCCGCAGATCACTGGCTAGACAGCTTGGTCATGTGGCTAGAACGTATTTGACATAAGCTTATGGCTGCCACGTGCGCAGGGGGTGTAACAATTCGGACTTTGGATAATGTAACCCTGTGGGTTGTCTGGGGCCGACAGAGACGTTATATCATTATGACAGACGCTTGAAAGACTGTTTTACTGGAATAATAGGGTATCGTATGATTGAATATGGTCTGTAGAACGATGCAGCCTTGCTTTAACTCCTAGCTCTGTCATAACACTATTAACTTTCGTGGAAGAAATTCCGAATAAGACTCATACCGCAACGTGCTAATGCAACCCTAACCCTACCTCCTCCCCAACCCTAACTCTACCCCCTAATCCTAATCCTAACCCTAATCCTACCCCCTAATCCTAACCCTACCCTTAACCCTAACCTTAATGCCCGTCGAGACAGGAACATCAGTCGAAGCGAGCGTTAAAATATATTGCATCCATATAGTCACATATCGTGCCAGGGGGCTCCCACGGTCGCGTCGAAACAACAGCGTCGGTGGAATGAAGGCGCTTATGGAAACACATTGTTTCTGCACACAAAAAAAACCAAACAAACAAACGGAGTTTAGTATAGATCACTTCAGGATTTCGTTCCGGTAACGTTCCGACTTCTACTTTTTAATTCGCTTGTCTCCGCAAAACAATCGCCCTACTCGCAAAGCTATGGTATGGGAAGAGAAGATCGAGAGTGATTGGTATCTTTCAAAACTGACAAACATGGGATTTAGCGCTGACGAGAAAAAGGTGAGTACCGTAAGTCTAACTGCCTGGTATTCCTAATAACCGGTTTACTTAAATCTATGTTCATCATAGCATGCTGACTCCCAAGCCATGCTTCCAAAGTGTGTGGCTATTTTCTTTACGCTCAGGCCTTGTACTAGTCAGGTTGTTGTACAAAGCTTGGCATCAAAAAATTCAAACCAGCCTTTCTCTAGACCTTTCTAACGCCAGTGTTTGCAGAGATCTGCTCAAAATATCATTGAAGAAGACTTGTTAGTCGTAAGCCTTGGGGCATGTACTAAAAGATTTTTATCCTTGCTTTCTTTGATTTAACTCTTTAATTGTTTCTTTGATGACGGGAATTGATTTCACTATTTACGCATTGATTACTTACCGTCCGTCCGCAGTCTCCACACTGTTTTTGCATATCATTGAATAGTGAAAATGAAACGCCTACAAGTGGTTAGATTTAAGAGGGTGACTGTAATAACAGATAGGGCTAGAGGCCTATATTAGACCGTCTTCATTATAAAAAACTCATTGGCAGAGTGTAGATCTATATGCAATATGCTTTAAAGGCCTCGCATGTGATGTTCACCATGGAATAAATGATGATAAAGATTGAAGTAGAGAATAGGTTGGTGATCTAGATCTAGACTCCATCAGAAATAATCTTTATTTGAATGAGTTATATGAAATAGTTTAAATGTACAAGAAATACAGATACACAACCACAATGCGTGTTAAATGTAATATTTATGTTTTAAGTTCTATTTGCTCTATATATTGAAGGCAACTGTGTGTATCATTCTACATACAGTAGGTTAGAGGCTTATAGAAACCATTTTTTTTCTTCTGTTTATATAACCAGAATCATCACTAGTAAGAAATAAGTGCATTGGGCAAAATTTAAAGGGAAAATTTCAAACGTTTTCAATACTCAGTCAGTGATAATAGAGTAGATGTCGTAAGACAGACACGAAATTTCAGATAGCCATATATACCTATGAATCTTTACACTAGTTTAGTATAGTCTTCTCTGAAAAGGATGAAATAATAAGAGATCCCGTGTGCATGTTGTGCATGTTGTGCATGCTGAAAACCCTTTAACAATTTCATAATCGCAGAAGAGTGTGTAATGGCCAGTCCATGCAAGATTAATAAGAAATTTCAATCCAGTAATTTACTATTACAATATGAAAGACAAAATATAATCTCGCTGAGGCACTGTGAAAATTCCACTCAAAAAAGTTACACTGAAGTTATATTTTTTAATTAATATCATGGATTAAAGGGACTGCTGATTTTAATAACAGGAAAGTGTGAAGAGTAGGCCTACGTTGAAAAATAACTTCAATGTGTGGAAGTTTCATAGATGTCTTTATCCCTTGCTTTCTAACAGATTGAAGGTATACCACTTGAAAAGATGGATTTCGTCAAGCCACGGGGGAATGCTCCAGTGGTGAAGGAACGTTCTATACATGTACAGAAGAAAAACCACGAAGAATTTGAAGATGCTCTCCTAAATGATCTGCAAGATGCATCTCCGGATGCTACAATTTTTCAAGTTTTACATCCAAAGAGCCATAAAATTGAGAGCAAAATATTGCCAAAGCCACAGGGTGAACTTTTCAGTGAAACTTGACTTGAGTGAAGATGAAATTAAACAGCTTAAATCTATTGAAGTCACAGATGAGGAGAGAAGAAATCTTGAAGTTAGTATTCGTGGTCAGTCGGCAAACTCAATTTGGCACAAACAGAGAGCAGGCCGCATTACATCCTCTTTATTTTACGACTGTTTACATACTGATTTGGCTAAACCATCTGAAGCACTGATGAGGAAAATATTTCATTCAACTTCATTTTCCACAAAGGCAACAAGATGGGGGATTCAACATGAAGATGAGGCAGTTAAAGTATTTTGTGAAATTATTGCCCCAATGCATCAAAACTTCACAGTGACAAAATGTGGGGTCATCCTAAGGATTTTCCCTCTATTGACGAGCAGCAAGACGAACTCAACATATTTGTGACAAATTATTCCTGTTTAAATTCTCGGCGTAGTTGTCGGATTTACCAAGCTGACCCGAGTATCAAAATGTCTGCCAAGCTTTAAGCCAACTCCACAGTTCGTTAGTTTAATATTCGTTAATTGCGTTACAGTAGCAAAAACATGTTTTATTCCTGATTAATCATAACAATTATTTGTAAATGGCTTGGGAACCTCTTTGTAATTATTTGATCGATTGGTAAGATATTTTTCGATATATCGCCAGTAACCGCACATGGAAATCCTTCCGTTTATTGCTTTGTACCTAAATATTCAACTGATGGTGCCATTCGCTTAACCTCGGGGGAGATAAATGTTACGGTACATTTAGTCTACGCCTAGTGAGACTGGTTGATTGATATTCATAAAGTCGTGAAGTGTGCGTCGAAAGTCTGTATAAACAAACCAACAGCGATACTCCTAAGAAAATGACGAGGCAAAAGTCTGGAAACATAAATATAATCGAGGTCGGATGGTTGAGGGCAATGGGTGTTAAAGTGTAATTTATCGTGAAAAAAAATATAGCGCTTTTATTTTCTTGTCCATGGCAGGACAGCAGAAACGCTGTGTAATTCTGCGTAATTCAATTGAAAAATATGCTGGAAAAGATACTGTAATCCACACTGAATGTTTTAAGTCTTTTTCTACATTATGATAGCGTGACTATACACATCTGCAAGTCAATCATTAAGAAAAGTTTGTAGATACTTCCTCTGGAGCCTGCACCAATAAATCAGCGAGTGCGTGGTGGGCACTGAGACATTCATCCCCATAACAGGAGAACGATAAGAAACATGTTACGTCTTAATTGAAGAGGTTTTTTTTCCAAAACTCGGTATGTGATCTCTGAATATTTTTCTGAAATAAAGGGAAATAACATTAAGGTAAATGCTCTTCACACATATTTTTATTTACTTTAAACGACATAAAATTTGAGGGAGTGCAGATTTTGAGGTCATTTAGATGTTAGACATAACAGGGCCACACCAGTTGTTGCGCATTTTAACCAGCCGGGCCATTCTGTGTCACACATGTCGGTGATGGGCTTGTGGTTGGTCAGAAGCGATACATGGGACAGACGACATAGTATTATGGAGAGCTTGTTCATTGCCAAGCTCGGCACACTGTCCCCTAGGGGTATTAACGAAAAACTATAAACAACATAGGGCTGGTTTCCTCACATTTCCTCAGTTTCTTCTTTCCTTTCTAGAAAGGTGAATGAAGTAAAAAGCTCAGGTGGATAGTGAACTGCCTCTTCATCACTCATAGCTGTGTTAATGGAACTGTAGAGCACTGGCTGTCTTTGTGCCATATGGGACATTTTGGCATTGATGTCTCCTACCGTATCGTTGAGGGGAGCTAATATTGCTCTTTCCATGAGCTATTGCATGTTCTCATAATTTTCCTGTAAGCTGGGAAAAACAGACTCGATAAGCTCATCTACTGATTTTACAGCTGTCCCAAAACGACGAAGGCAAATAGTATCCGGCTATTCTACCACTGGCAGTGAACCATCTCCAAGTGACAACAGAAGATCGGCAAACTGCCCCGCTTCTGCATCGCCGGTCATTAAAACACGCATGTTAGTCCTAAGCTTGTATACTTTTGCATGTGGCCACAGGGAAGACTTCTTGAGGCATGCATTCACCACCTTTGCTCTCGTGCCATTTCGGATAACTGGCAATACTTGTCGAAAGTCACCGCACAATAAAGTAGCAATGCCTCCCATGGGTATATCAGTACCTCTAATATCCCTCAAGGTCCTGTCCATAGCTTCAAATACAATTTTGTTTGACATAGGGGCTTCATCAATTACAATGGCACTGCAGTCTTGAATAAGGCGGGCAAGTGCTGTTCCTTTCTTGATGGAGTAACCAGACCTCTCCAGCAATCAAGGTGTCTTGCAGGGCACCACAGCTGTCAGCCCTAAGCCTGCCTTGCTCTCTGCGTAAAAAGCACAGGCGTTCGGTTTCAATCTTTGCATAAGCATCGACAATATACTGCTGGAACAACTGTCTCGCTAGAATGAGATACTTGTCGTTTCGTTGAAAAAATTGGAAACAGTAGTATTGCAGCTGAGTAATTTTGTGTCTGCTTGTCAGTTTAAGTTGCAGACTCCATCCATGTGTCCCTCTGGGAAACAGAAGTGGATATTGAAGAGCATCATAGGCTGGATGAAGCTCACACATATTTGTTTAAGGGAGTCATCACGTAAGCGCAATACGATGTCCCGTTGGCCAACAGGATCTGTAGGCATCAATATGGCCACCTCATTGGTTTCTGGTGCATTAAATCTTCTCTGATGCTCACCAAGAGGACGACACTTTTCAGGTATGGTACTGCTAAAGTTGTCGATGTGGTGGCGCCTGCCGAATTCCATTACTGTTTTTTTAAGCTCTCTGATGTAAACATTGCTATCCATGAGAACATCTTGAATTCTGTTCACTAAGTGTAACTTTAAACCATCAGTTATACTTATTCTGGTGTTGAGCTGAATCATCTCTCCATCAATGAAGTAAACTTGCAAAAATTTGGCAGTTTCATTTGGGGCAGGTGTCAGTGAGCCAATTAGGTGACACACTTGACCTTGCACTCGAAAAGTTGGATGCCAACCTCGACGAGTCACTTCATTACATCCAAAAGAAGTCATCTGAAAAGCACAGTTATATTTCCTCAGACTGGAAAGGAAGTGCTCCAATTCAGGGGAACGGCTGAAGTATAAGGCCCTGGAATCTTCTGGTAGAGGAGACAGTGGATCAAGATATATCTTACCATTACCGCAACACATGGCCTTAGTCTTTCCAGGAAATTTTGTTTCTTGGCAATGTTCACATCTGACTCTCATATTTCCTACATGGCTTGTAACATGAAAACCTTCTGGAATGTAGCTTAGCTTAGCGCAGCTGATAAGATTGTGGTGACAGCTGGAGTAGCTGGAGGAGAGGCTAAAGGAAGAGTGACCATTAACCTAGGTAGGTCTGGTAAGTCAGTGGCAATGGCAGGAAGAGGATCTTCATTGAAAATCTGTATTTATGGCGTGTTAATCTACAGCTTCGGCCACATCAGGCAGTTGGTTTTCATCTGCAAGGCGATTTGCTCGCATGCGTTTAGCTGCAGGAGTGCTCCTCCCATGGCCAGGTCCTCTACGCTTTCACAGTGGATATATCTACGGAGGAAAATAAGATACAAAGGAAATCTGATAAAAAGGGGTAAAAAAAGAACCGCAATTAATAGAGTTAAAAATGACCCGACCCCCACCCCCAACCCTCTTTCCAGTATTAACTTTTTAAAAGGATAGAAAAGTAGAAAAAATGTTGCAGCAAATAGTGAATGTAGGCAGTAAATGTAGATGACATGTAATCACGTAAAATAATTCTAACCCACACAAACTTACACGCACTCGTGGATGACCTGATATCGACACTTACAGACACAAAAGGCCAGTTAGACCTAGATATAGATCTACTCATCTGTCTAGATTCTGATTAATGAGCGGATAGGAGTTTAACAAAGGGCAGAAGAAACAAAAAGAACACAGTATATCAGCGCTGAATTTGGTTAATGTTGATTGCATGCAGTGAACTAAAAGAAAAATAAATTCCCAACACACGCACTCACGCACTCACGCTTGGCAGACATGGCATTATTGACATGACCTGATCTCACACATGTCCAGTTTGAGTCAGAGATGGATAAAATCTGAATTAGATGAAGTATTCACTACTTACCTTCACCGCATCTTGATCTGCAACATAAATTCACTCGTTTGCTGTAAAATGATCTCGCTTTCTGCGATCTTGTTTGATGACAGAAATCAACTCGATTCGCAAAGCAGCGCGTCTGCTTGAAGCCGACTGAGAACGACTTCCGGTTCAAACAAAAACAATAGTGTCATTAAAATCAACACGCCACGTTTCGTGCAGTACAAACTGTTTTCTATAAAATCGGGGAAAGCAGTTTGCGTCGATTTTTTTACATTAGATCCTGACCGCATAGATGCTGTTGACGCCTGCGAAGTTTCAAACGCGTATGTTAGGTAATAACGGAGGAGTTCCTGAACAAAGCTCCCAGGTCCACTTATATATATAGATATCATGAATCAGTTCCTATAAACTGACTTTGCTATGAGTAATAAAGATTTCTCTTTGTTATTTATTACTACTACTTTGAAAGGGTTGGTATACAAAGAGGGCATTTTTTTGGAGCATGCAGAAAGAAATAAAGAGAGAGAGAAAGAAAGAAAAGTTCAGGTTGTGTTGTAAACCTTGCACTCTCGTTTTACCTTCTGGTATCTGGTAATTCTGTAAGTCAGTCAAGCAATATCAGCACAAGCATACAATTATTCAAGTACATCAGTACATAGAATGGAAAGATGAAAAACTTTGGGTTCAACATGGGCTTGAATCTGAGCAGGTAGATTAGTTAACAGATTGTAAGACCAGCAGAGCAGCGCTCAGAACCACAAAGATGAGTTAACCATGTATATATTATGATTGAAAAGTTGATATCTGCGGTCCGAACTAAATTACGTCAATACTGCTGCTTGTTCCAAGAAAGTCTAGATACTGCATGATTTCGGTATGTTTAAAAGATGAATTGAAGAACATATTGTGTTTTCAGTCACTTCTCAATGTCGGCTTTGTTTGGGATAGACGAGATCATCGTAGATCTCGTGACAAGAAAATGGTTAATACAAACATTTCCAATAGAAATGCCGTCAAAACAATTCACGCGGCAAATAAAAGTCGCGTATGCCTGCATAGAGCCTAAAGTGCAGGCGCTAGGTTCCGGATTCGATCGTTCATTATGTTTGCTTGAGAAAAAAATATGGGTCACGTGAATTCCTAAACCATCTAGTCTGATGTTAAATTGATTAATCGACGGCATTAAGTGTGGCTGAATTTGTTCCTTCTACGTGTAAAATAATCAAAATCATGAGTTTATAAATTTGATTTGGTTATTTAAACTTACAGAAAGTGACGAGAAATGTATTGTATTGAAACAAGGAAGTTTACCGAAGTCTTTTACTTTGTCCAAACTGCCATTCAACGCTAGAGCGTTTTTACACTGAGCGCCAGTCAGTCTTAAAAAGTCGGATTTCGATTTCCTTAGTCAAAATGAGATTTCTGCGGAATCAGATTCAGATAGTTCATTCATTTCTTTGTCAGTTCATGTAAATTTTATTTATGAAACTGAGTTGTTATTTTTAAGTGTTTTAACATTTTAATGAAGCACCCTTCGCTCAATGGCGTGGTTAGACTTTAAATCTCAATTTTCTCAAAATCTGTATATATATATGGCAACGGTAAGTTTTCCAATTTTGTCCATAACTTTGGAACTAATAAAGATATTGGCCTATGCGCCTAGCCTATGCAAAATGTTCAGAAATAAATGGGAATTATTATTAGTATATATAGAACTCAGTTTTCATATCTGGAAGTGGAAAGATGTGAAATGTTGTCCCATGCATCACACATATGTTTTTGTGTACCTACAGAAGATGAAGACAGAAGAAATACTGTGAAGCATAATAAAAGTATGTCGAAAAAGGGTGAGCAATTCATACCGACTGTTTTAAATTGTATTTTAAATTTAGGAAGGATTTCCATATTGTGGGCCATCCTACAACACACAGGAAAAAACGAGATTGCAAGATCTGAGAATGATCACTTTTTTTTTCTATGGGCATCTCCCCCCCCCCCCCCCCCC
>JAWQUT010000372.1:493071-505409 GCA_033807755.1 Ellobium chinense | reverse complement strand
CACTACTTTAGTGGGTAGGGAAAAGAGAAATGTAGGGCAAAAATCAAACTCGCTGTAGGGTGAAAATATCGGTCCACAGTGTCAATACTTTTTATTTGCTGCAGCACTACGCTCCTAAAATATCACCTTTCATATATATTATGAGCAAGATCATAGCATGGCGAAGTAGGGAAGGATTTGCATGAGTGGTTACGAACTCCTGGCCCGCACCAATTAACACACAAAAGAGGGATTATTTTGATAGGGCTGGTATAAAAAATAGGGGCTTTGATTTTTTTGAGGGGGTTAAACAAAGAAAGAGAAACGGTACTGTTTTTGGATTTCCCAAGTTGACCCGAGTATCAAAATGTCTGCCGAGCTTGAAACCAACCCCACAGTGCATAATGAACGCATATTATATTTCTTGAGAAATAGCATTGGCAAATGGTTTGGGAACCTCTTTGTAATTATTTGAGCAATTGATAAGATATTTTTCAATGTATTGCCAGTAACCACATAATATGGAAATTCAGCCTGATGCGAGATCACCCCCGTCAGAAGTATTATGTGGCAGTGACATATGTAAATAGCGCGGGATAAAATCTGGCAAACATTTCAGAGTTTTAATTTATTCATGTTGCACTATGACCTGCCCTATAATAATATTTACCTTACTGTATATTTTGTATACTGTCGAGTCGATGGCCCAAAACACAGCATGAAGGACTGGAGCATGCTTCTCAGTGTTCTTTGAATTTTTAGGAGTAATGAGCATGCATGTGAGTTTGTATGATTGAATCTACATGCTTTTCGCATTTGTTAACTGAATATTGAGTGTACGCAGGTGAGTTAGTACAGGATTGATATATTATGATCTGTCTCTGCACGAACAAGCATCTCTGAAATTTCTAGGAAAAGAAGAGTCTATGAAACGTGGTTGCAAATTGTTGATTGTTTAAATTAGGCCCACCAAATCGGTGGCCATCCCGAATAAGGACATTATTTTGGACAAAAAATTTTAATATTATACATTTAGATTTTATATTAGCAGCTTCGTTTGGTCGAACCCCCTTCCCCACGATTTTTTTTTTTGAATGGGTAGACCTGATCGGCCTGTGCAGGGACGACAGCGCGCTTAGACATTTAAAAGCGCTGTCCACCTATTTTGATGCCGGACGATATGTCCATACCACGTATGCTTGGTCTACCATCGATCAACGGTATTTATATTTAGATGGAAGACCAAGGTTCAGCTGGCACACGAGATAGATAAGTTTACCACTCAGTGACTAACAAAGCCATTAGCATGGTTTTTTGCTTAACTTTTAGGAACCTTCACCTGCATAAGTAATACATGTATTCACATATTAGATATTTTTTTTATTGCATCCAATTTTTGGACGTTATATTTTGCTCCTGCGCGTGACTTTTTGAATTGGTTTGTTAAAAATAAGTTAATAAGAGGTGAACAAGATTGTGCAAAATGCAGTGCTCCGTGCATTCTGAATTCACGTAAAGACACTCCATTTGAATTTACATTTCGGTGTGGTAGAAATAAAAACCACGAGAAGACAGTCACAACTAATACTTTTTTTTTTTGAACGTGTTAAAGTCAACCCTCATGATTTGATTGTATTTAGTAGCTCATACTTAATTGGCAATTCTATGAAAATTTGTGCATCTGAGGTTGGCATTAGTTTATACCAGGACATCTGTTGACTGGGCAAACTTTTTGCGGGAGGTTATGGTAGAAGATGTAGTACAATTCAGTGAAATTTCACGGTTGTGTAGAAATAGATAAAGTAAATTTGGATCTAAGCAGATGTATGGCAGAGGAGATAAAGGGCAAAACGGGGTGTGGATTTTTGACATAAGTGAACGCTCAAGAAAGAAGATCAACCCAGTCGCCAACCGATCAAAAGAAACACTTTTGCCTATTATACAGAGACATGTTGCTGTTGGAAGCAAAATTTATAGTGATGGTTGGGCAGCATACTTACAGTTGAATGATCTTGGATATACTCACTTTTCTGTTGTCCATAAGACGTCTTTCAAACGATGTTATATAAATACTGTAACCCAAGAGCAAGAAACTGTGCACACTAATACCATAGAAGGAACATGGTCCCATGCTAAACAACATTTTCGTAAAATATATGGATGCAAAGTATCTATATTTGAATCCCACATCTGCGAAATTGTATGGCGGAACTGGCACCACAAAGAGAACATTCATGTAGCTTTTTACGAGTGCCTCAAGAAATTGTATCCGTTAAGACAAGCCGCAGAGTACAAGGTATCAAAGCCAATTTTTGCCCTTTGGACAAACAGGGAAGAATATGAACACATGACTGTTGTTAGTGAAAGTGAAATATCCAGTGCAGCTTCACCTTGTGATACTAACGATTCATTTCTTCCGTTACAAGATGAAGCATTAAACGCAATACAGTCTGTATCAGAAATAGAAAGACAACAGCGTCAAGGGGCTAGCTGTTCAGTTAATGATGAAAATTATATCGAGGATCTGAACATAGCTACAACAGAGTCATCAACACAGGAAAAGAACACTCAGCACGAAGGTGGAAAGTGGAAAGATAAAAATTTAGTATGCCTTAACTAGCCCTAAGGGGTATAAAGTTAAACCCAAAAGAGTTAAAACTTGTGAGATGCCTCGCGGCAACATGCCAGAAATGAGTGATGACTCCGATTTTGCATAAAGCTGTAAGTTTTCTTATTTATGTATTGTTTATTTACCCATTACAAATACTCATGTGCACAGTTAAAACTACATTTTGATATATATCGTTTTAATTAACACTAACATTCTAATTTTATTGTGTCTAGTTCACTTCCAAGAAACAGTTTTTCCACTAGTGCTGTGCAGTGTAATTCCCTTCCCTTCTCCCCCCTACCCAAAAAAACAACGTTATCGGTGCTCCAATTTTCTGTGCATTTGGTTAACAACAGAAATCTCCTTTCAGGAAAAAACATTAGGGAGGATGGGAAAATGTGTCAGTCTCTTCCTATATATATAAANGGCCGCATTACATCCTCTTTATTTTACGACTGTTTACATACTGATTTGGCTAAACCATCTGAAGCACTGATGAGGAAAATATTTCATTCAACTTCATTTTCCACAAAGGCAACAAGATGGGGGATTCAACATGAAGATGAGGCAGTTAAAGTATTTTGTGAAATTATTGCCCCAATGCATCAAAACTTCACAGTGACAAAATGTGGGGTCATCCTAAGGATTTTCCCTCTATTGACGAGCAGCAAGACGAACTCAACATATTTGTGACAAATTATTCCTGTTTAAATTCTCGGCGTAGTTGTCGGATTTACCAAGCTGACCCGAGTATCAAAATGTCTGCCAAGCTTTAAGCCAACTCCACAGTTCGTTAGTTTAATATTCGTTAATTGCGTTACAGTAGCAAAAACATGTTTTATTCCTGATTAATCATAACAATTATTTGTAAATGGCTTGGGAACCTCTTTGTAATTATTTGATCGATTGGTAAGATATTTTTCGATATATCGCCAGTAACCGCACATGGAAATCCTTCCGTTTATTGCTTTGTACATAAATATTCAACTGATGGTGCCATTCGCTTAACGTCGTGAGACTGTTGTTGATTGATATTCATAAAGTCGTGAAGTGTGCGTCGAAAGTCTGTATAAACAAACCAACAGTGATAATCCTAAGACAATGACGAGGCAAAAGTCTGAAAACGTAAATATAATCGAGGTCGGATGGTTGAGGGCAACAGGTGTTAAAGTGTAATTTATCGTGAAAAAATATGAGTGCTTTTATTTTCTTGTTCATGGCAGAACAGCAGAAACGCTGTGTAATTCTGCGTAAGTCAATTGAAAAATATGCTGAATAAGGTACTATAATCCACACTCATTGTTTTAAGTCTTTTTCTACATTATGCTAGCGTGGCTATACTCATTTGCAAGTCAATCATTAAGAAAAGTTTGTAGATACTTCCTCTGGAGCCTGCACCAATAAATCAGCGAGTATGTGGTGGGCACAGAGACATTCATCCCCATAAAAGGAGAACGATTAGAAAATTGTTACGTCTTAATTGAAGAGGTTTTTCCAAAACTCGGTGTGTGATTTCTGAATATTTTTTTTTTGAAATAAAGGGAAATAACATTAAGGTAAATGCTATTCACACATTTTTATTTACTGTAAAACGATATAAAACTTGAAGGAGTGCAGATTTTGAGGTCATTTAGACGTTAGACATAATAGGGCCACACCAGTTGCTGCGCATTTTAACCTGCCGGGCCATTCTGTGTCACACATGTCGGTGATGGGCTTGTGGCTGGTCAGAGGCGATACATGGGACAGACGACATATGGAGAGCTTGCTCATTACCAAGCTCGGCTCACTGTCCCCTTGGGGTGTTAGCGAAAAACTATAAACAACATAGGGCTGGTTTCCTCACATTTCCTCAGTTTCTTCTTTCCTTTCCAGGAAGGTGAATGGAGTAAAAAGCTCAGGTGGATAGTGAAATGCCTCTATCACACATAGCTGTGTTAATGGAGCTGTAGAGCACTGGCTGTCCAGGTGCCATATGGGACATTTTGGCATTGATGTCTCCTACCGTATCGTTGAGGGGAGCTATTGCTCTTTCCATGAGCTATTGTGTGTTCTCATAATTTTTCCTGTAAGCTGGGAAAAACAGACTCGATAAGCTCATCTACTGATTTTACAGCTGTCCCAAAACGACGAAGGCAAATAGTTTCCAGCTGTTCTACCACTGGCAGTGAACAATCTCCAAGTGACAACAGAAGATCGGCAAACTGCCCCGCTTCTGCATCACCGGTCATTAAAACACGCATGTTAGTCCTAAGCTTGTATACTTTTGCATGTGGCCACAGGGAAGACTTCTTGAGACTTGCATTCACCACGTTTGCTCTCGTGCCATTTCGGATAACTGGTAATACTTGTCGAAAGTCACCGCACAATAAAGTGGCAATGCCTCCCATGGGTATATCAGTACCTCTAATATCCCTCAAGGTCCTGTCCATAGCTTCAAATACAATTTTGTTTGACATAGAGGCTTCATCAGCTACAATGGCACTGTAGTCTTGAATAAGGCGGGCAAGTGCTGTTCCTTTCGTGATAGAGCAAACAGGCATCTCCAGCAATCAAGGTGTCTTGCAGGGCACCACAGCTGTCAGCCCTAAGCCTGCCTTGCTCTCTGCGTAAAAACACAGACGTTCGGTTTCAATCTTTGCATAAGCATTGACAATATACTGCTGGAACAACTGCCTCGCTAGAATGAGATAGTTTGTCGTTTCGTTGAAAAAGGTGGAAACAGAAGTACTGCAGCTGAGTAATTTTGTGTCTGCTTGTCAGTTTAAGTTGCAGACTCCATCCATGTGTCCCTCTGGGAAACAGAAGTGGATATTGAAGAGCATCATAAGCTGGACGAAGCTCACGTATTTGTTTAAAGGAGTCATCACGTAAGCGCAATACGATGTCCCGTTGGCCAAAAGGATCTGTAGTCATCAATATTGTCACCTCATTGGTTTTGGTGCATTAAATCTTCTCTGATGTTCACCAAGAGGACGACGATTTTCATGCATGGCAATACTAAAGTTGTCGATGTGGTTGCACCTGCCGAATTCCTTTACTGTTATGTTTTTTAAGCTCTCTGATGTAAACATTTCTATCCATGAGAACATCTTGAATTCTGTTTACTAGGTGTAGCTTTAAACCATCAGTTATACTTATTCTGGTGTTGAGCTGAGTCATCTCTCCATCAATGGAAGTAAACTTGCAAAAATTTAGCAGTTTCATTTGGGGCAGGTGTCAGTGAGCCAATTAGGTGACACACTTGACCTTGCACTCGAAAAGTTGGATGCCAACCTCGAAGTGTCACTTCATTACATCCAAAAGAAGTCATCTGAAAAGCACATTTATATTTCCTCAGATTGGAAAGGAAGTGCTCCGATTCAGTGGAATGGCTGAAGTATAAGGCACTGAAATCTTCTGGTAGAGGAAACAGTGGATCAAGATCTACCTTACCGTAATTGCAACACATGGCCTTAGTCTTTCCAGAAAATTTTGTTGCTTGGCAATGTTCACATCTGACTGTCATATTTTCTACATGAAAACCTTCTGGAGAGTATCTTAGCTTAGCGCAGCTGGTAAGATTGTGGTGACAGCTGGAGCAGCTGGAGGAGAGGCTAAAGAAAGAGTGACCAATGGCCTAGGTAGGTCTGGTAAGTCAGTGGCAATGGCAGGAAGAGGATCTTCATTTGTATTTATGACGTGTTCATTAACAGCTTCAGCCACATCAGGCAGTTGGTTTTCATCTGCAAGGCGATTTGCTCGTATGCGTTTAGCTGCAGGAGTGCTCCTCCCATGGCCAAGTCTTCTACGCTTTCTCGGTATAGTGGATATATCTACAGAGGAAAATAAGATACAAAGGAAAGATGAAAAAAATGGGGGGGGGGGGGGGNATGGGGAAAAAGTACTGCAATTAATAGAGATAAAAATGACCCGATCCCCATCCCCAACCCTCTTTCCAGTATGAACTTTTTAAGAGGATAGAAAAGTAGAAAAATGTTGCAGCAAATAGTGAGTGTAGGCAGTAAATGTAGATGACATGTAATCACGTAAAATAATAATTCTAACCCATACAAACTTACACGCACTCGTGGATGACCTGATATCGACATTTACAGACACAAAAGGCCAGTTAGACCTAGATATAGATCTACTCATCTAGTCTAGATTCTGATTAATGAGGGGTTAGGAGTTTAACAAAGGGCAGGAAAACATGCAGAAGAAACAAAAAGAACACAGTATATCAGCGCTGAATTTGGTTAATGTAGATTGTATGCAGTGAACTAAAAGATAAAAATAAATTCCCAACATACGCACTCACGCACGGCACTCACTCTTGGCAGGCATGACATTATTGACATGACCTGATCTCACACATGTCCAGTTTGAGTCAGAGATGGATAAAATCTAAATTAAATGAAGTATTCACTACTTACCTTCACCGCATTTTGATTGGCAACATAAATCCACTCGTTTGCTGTAAATAATCTCGCTTTCTGCGATCTTGTTTGGTGACAGAAATCAACTCGATTCGCAAAGCAGCGCGTCTGCTTGAAGCCGATTGAGAACGACTTCCGGTTCAAACAAAAATAGTGGCATTAAAATCAACACGCCGTGTTTCATGCGGTACAAACTATTTTCTATAAAATCGGGGAAAGAACTTTGCGTCGATTTTTTTTAGTTTAGGTCCTGACCGCATAGATGCTGTCGACGATTGCGAAGTTTCAAACGTGTAGGTTAGGTAAAAGCGCACGAGTTCCTGAACAAAGCTTTCCAAGTCCACTTTTATATATAGAGATAATATCATGAGTCAGTTCCTATAAACTGACTTTGCTTTGAGTAACAAAGATTTCTCTTTGTTAATTATTACTACTACTTTGAAAGAGTTGGTATAAAAAGAGGGCATTTTTTAAAATGGAATATACACAAAGAAAGAAAGAAAGAAAGAAAGAAAGCAGGAGGGAGAGAAAGAAAGAAACAAAGAAAATTTCAGGTTGTGTTTTAAACCTTGCACTCTCGTTTTACCTTCTGGTATCTGGTAATTCTGTAAGTCAGTCAAACAATATCAGCACAACCATACAATTATTCAAGTACAAGTACATCAGTACATAGAATGGAAAGATGAAAAACTTTTGGGTTCAACATGGGCTTGAATCTGAGCAGGTAGATTAGTTAACAGATTGTAAGACCAGCAGAGCAGTGCTCGGAACCACGAAGATGAGTTAACCATGATAATAATATGATTGAAAAGTTGATATCTGGGGTTCGAACTAAATAACATCAATACTGCTGCTTGTTCCAAGAAAGTAGATACTGCATGTTTTCGGTATGTTTAAAAGATTAAGAACATGTGTTTTCAATCACTTCTCAATGTCGGCTTTGTTTGGGATAGACGATATCATCGTAGATCACGTGACAAGAAAATGGTTAATACAAACATTTCCAATGGAAACGCCGTCAAAACAATTCACGCGGCAAATAAAAGTCGCGTATGCCTGCATAGACCATAAAGCTAAATCACATTTTCGTAAAATATATGGATGCGAAGCATCTACATTTGAATACCACATCTGCGAAATTGTAAGGCGGAACTGGCACCACAAAGAGAACATTCATGTAGCTTTTTACGAGTGCCTCAAGAAATTGTATCCGCTAGATAAGCCGCAGAGTACAAGGTATCAAAGCCAATGTTTGCCCTTTGGACAAATGGGGAAGAATATCAACACGTGACGGTTGTTAGTGAAAATGAAATATCCAGTGCAGCTTCACCTTGTGATACTAACGATTCATTTCTTCCGTTACAAGATGAAGCATTTAATGCAGTACAGTCTGTATCAGAAATAGAAAGACAACAGCATCAAGGGGCTAGCTGTGCAGTTAATGATGAAAATTATATCGAGGAAAAGAACACTCAGCACAAAGGTGGATAGTCGAAAGAAAAAAATTTAGTATGCCCTATGAGGTATAAAGTTGAACGCAAAAGAGTTAAAACTTGTGAGATGCCTTGCGGCAACATGCCAGAAATTAGTGATGACTCCGATTTTGCATAAACCTTTAAGTTTTATTATGTATATTATACTGTTTATTTACCCATTACAAATACTCATGTGCACAGTTAAAACTACATTTTGATATATATCGTTTTAATTAACACTAACATTCTAATTTTATTGTGTCTAGTTCACTTCCAAGAAACAGTTTTTCCACTAGTGCTGTGCAGTGTAATTCCCTTCCCTTCTCCCCCCTACCCAAAAAAACAACGTTATCGGTGCTCCAATTTTCTGTGCATTTGGTTAACAACAGAAATCTCCTTTCAGGAAAAAACATTAGGGAGGATGGGAAAATGTGTCAGTCTCTTCCTATATATATAAATGAGCAAACACCCCCGGCAATTTTTGCAGTTTATTTATATTTTCTGATATTTTTTTCTAACTCTAAAATAGCCATGCTCCATTTTGCTGTGCATCTGGTTCCCCAGAAGAAATCTGTTTTCAGTAAAAGACAGTATGTAGTAAGGGAATAAATGCCAGTCTCTCACTATATATATATATTAATGCGCAGATATCCCCATCAGTTTTTCGTTCATATTCCTCTTTTCTTATACCTTTTCTACCCCCACCCCCAACAGCCATGCCCCATTTTGCTGTGCATTTGGATTCTCAAAAAAATCCATATTCAGGAAACATCTGTATGAAGAACTGGACACATTTTATATTTCTCATAATATAATAATGCACATACAACCCCATTTATTTCTCTTATTAAGTCTTAAGATCGCAGATTCTTTCTCTGCGCGCAAACACCCTCGCATATATTGATATAATATTTACTGTCTGTTTTCTTTAACAAAATTGAACACGTCCGCCACATACGAAGATTCCCGAATAAACCATGTAACCTATAAATATTACTGCACGAACACTCCCGCCTTATTTATGTGTATACATACTGTCGGGTGTATCTGCCTATTAATAAATAGGTCACATGGTCCATTCGGGAGTCTCCGTATTTGACGGACGTGACGTCACCGCTAGTTTACAGTATTACTATCGGGGGTGATCCCGCATTATTCCGGAAATTCTCCCCAAAGGAGTACCGAATAGACGATGTAAACGAAGGAAGGAAGAGAAATGAAGGAAGAGAAATGAAGGAAGAAACCTTGAATGAGACAAACCTGATGTTCCAGTCACTACGGACTTAGGATTAGGGACCCGCCTCCTCTCTCTCCCCATATATACATCGTTTTTATCCATTTTAACACCCCCTGAAGAAGACCTTTTGGTTGAAAGTCTTGGGGCTTGTATTATAAGATTTTTATTAATTATTTGATTAAACTCTTTTATTGTCTTCCATGACGGGATTTGCTTTCACTATTCACACACCGACCCGCCTCAACTAATGCTCCTGTCTTGATGGGTAAAAAGGTTAGGGTTTAGGGGTAGGGATGGGATTTAGGATTTAGTAGGCATGGGATCTGCTTAGGGGCGAGAGTCTCATTCGGAAATCCTCTCTGAAAATCCTTCCTAAATAAGATTTGAAAACCTTACGTTTATCGTTGTTCTTACTGTTCTTTTCATCAAGTAACGGCAAAATTCTAGAACCACACGTACCAGAAAGGCGACAAAGAAGGTACCTACTTTGACATCAAGGTGTATGACATTTACTAATTTACTGGAGCATTGTAAAAGAAAACGGGAGACCGGATGTAATCATTGTTGGCAACATGGTAAGACTCATCACACTTCAGGCACCCCTTTCTCAAAGGAATACTGAAAAAAACATATTCATTTGGAAATCCTCCCTGACAATCCTTCCAAAATAAGATTTGAAACCCTGACGTTTCTCGTAATTTTTACTTTGTTCTTTTTATCAGGTAACGGCAAAATTCTAGAACCCTAGGTACCAGGAAGGCGACCAAGAAGGGTATCTGCCTTGACATCAACAGGTCCAGGAAAGCCTCCCAATTTGGGCAGTTATTGCTCAATTGGGAAGTAATTGCTCGATCGAGCAGTTTTCAGTTGCAGCTTGACTGCTCAAACGAGCAACCAATGTGCTAAAACGGTGCCCGTATGTCGTCAATCGCATCATAAAGTTTGTTTACCTTATCTCGCGCACTTCCGCTCCCCGACCAAACGCTTATTAGTAGGCACCAGCCTGTGAGAATACGTGCCGTTTGAAGTCAAATTGCAGCTTTTTCTGCGCTGAGGGCTTGAAATTTTGAAATCGTAAGTACTCATTCTTAATTAATGTTGCATAATCCCAAGAAATATATAGACATGNTGTGAGAATACGTGCCGTTTGAAGTCAAATTGCAGCTTTTTCTGCGCTGAGGGCTTGAAATCTTGAAATCGTAAGTACTATTCTTAATTAATGTTGCATAATCCCAAGAAATATATAGACATGAAGACATACTAACCCCGAAAACAATAGGTAACGACGCTAGAACTTTATAAGTATGATCTAGTGAGTCGCCATGTTGTTGTGATAGCTTCCTATTCATTCTGGAACCAATAAGAATCGTTGTAAACGAGAACGGGAGACCGGACGTGACCATTGCTGGCAGCATGGTAAGATTCTGTCCTCGTCAGGTTTCCGGCACCGGGAATTCCTTCCCAAACGAATACTGAAAAAAAACTGAAGACAAAGAAGAGAGGGGTATAAACAAGAGAGGGGAATAAAGGAGAGAGAAAGAAGACAAACGTGGTACTCATCTGCAGTGTCCTGATGTACACCACCTCCTTTCTCTGTTTTGCTGCTGCACGTCAGGAACGGCGTTGTCAACTTGAATTGTCAGTGTTGATGTAGGTTGTGAATGTCTGTCACTGGTAACTCTGTCGCACTTGCCTTGGACTTTCCGTAGAGAGGGTTTCTCCATTGTTCTCAGTTGCAACAGTCCATGAACTCTGTGATCCTAAAGAACCAAAGATTGGAAAGACAAAACACCACTGTCTACTAGTCTACACACTACTTCAACTCTGCTAATGAGGACTGCACATGTTCATAAAATGGCGTACTCGGTACTAAACTAATGTAGAAATCTGCGTGCGCACGTAACCTTGTGACTTGTGACCAGCTCAATCTAGATTTTCGCGCACGTAACCTTGTGACTTGTGACCAGCTCAATCTAGATTTTCCTCGCGATTTTCGTTCAAGTCTAGACGACACCCCTCGTGGTCGACTAACTTTTTTTGTTTTTGTTTTGACAAAATCAGTCTCCAGGTGTCATGAGTTGTGAGTAAATCTCTGTGTCATGGCCTAGTGGTCCAACAACAAATTGCTTGCTCAGCCTCGTAAACAAAGACAAGGACATTTTAAATCATTATTTGTAAATGAAAGGGGCTACAAAATCCTCGTTGATTATTTTACTGTTTTTTTTTGGTCGTTTGCCACACATTCTAAATCATCTTTGATACCGATTATTATTTCTGTGCTTGGAGATTAATGAGCACCTAGTGAAAGAAATAGAGGAAAAAAGAATCTTCTAACAAAACTGGTTCAGGATACTGTAGAGGAATCTTCACGGCCCTCCAAGCAAAGCCGACCTCAGCAGTGACCACTGTTTAATTTGTTGTTGTTTAGTGCAGCATAAGTTTGGGATTGAAAATGAATGGGGGNGGGGGGGGGGAACAGAGAATAGGGCACTGTATAGTTCACTGGTCTTTAGGTTGTGACTACTCATCTGCTGATCGCAACACTTTCCTTCTGCCCCACCACCCTCCTTCTCCCCATCTGACACACACACACACACACACACACACACACACACACA
>JAWQUT010000372.1:461270-489251 GCA_033807755.1 Ellobium chinense | reverse complement strand
ATGTTTATCTTCAGTGTCGCATTCTAGCAATGGATATTACCTGAAAACAGATTAGAAAATGTAAACAAGGACAAATATTAGTACAGGTCTGGTCCACGAGACAAACGAGACACCGGTAGTATCATTCTGCTATACATCCTTAAAATTTCAAATTATTTTTTCATAAAATTTTGACCCTATACTAATATTTCCTTCGCCCCAGCGCTTTCAAAAAATGCAGCTTGAAAGTCAGGATTTTCGTGCAGCAATGGCCTCCTTAACTGGTACAATATTCCATTTAGCGCCAGGCTGAGGCATGACATCAAAAAGCAAGAGGCAAGCTAGCACTGGTTATATTAAGACAGTTATCCAAATATCCCTTGGTTCAAAATTTGATGCCTTCTTTTCATACATGATCAAGAGATATTACTATCAAACTTAAAGACAACTACCCGACTTTAACCGCAATTGCTGTAATCTTTAAAAAGACAGGATAAAGAATAAAGGAGCATCTGTCCGACCACTATCTGAGTTACTTTTTTAACATTTGCCTAGCCTATGCATGGTTTTCTGTGCTAGGCGGTCTGTGCCTTTTTTTTTTTTTTTGCCGGCATGGATAGGTAAACTCTCACTGGCCTTCGATTCTGACAATATAAAATTGTCATTTGTCTGAGGAGCACATTCAGATATTTATACTCCGCATAGCAGGATAGCATTTGATTAGCAGTACCAGGTATCGGATATTGTACATGTTGATGTTTTCAGCCGAATTTTACAAACAGCGGTTTGGAAGGTTATGCGTTAGGAAGGGAGCGTGCCACGCCCCCGATCCAGTCTTAAAATATAGACACCACCGTGCCCTCATTACCGTTGAGTGCGGCAATAGTACGCATCGTTCAACCAACCTCTATCTGCGGTGATCGTATTTATGCAGCCGTGTACCCTGGCAATGGGTCATAACACTTCTCGCCATGCGGGTGGAAAAAGAATATCCTTATTGAAAAAAAAAATTGATGCTCCTATGCTTGTGCTCGTGATGTAAACATCACATTCATTCACATACCAGAGAAAAAAAATGACTGATTTTCAAGAAAAGACATTCTTAATTAGAATGCGTCGCTGGTATGGCATAGGGGCGCATCGACCAAAATATGGGTTTTACATTCTTACATCTTTGTGATGTAAATTGTGAGATCTTTATTGTGTATAAATGGTTTTGCAAAAAAAAAAAAGTAGTTTTTATAGTTACAGCAATTATGTAAAGGACATATCCCGTCCTCCCGTCATCTCGTGGTATGGCATAGGGGCGCAAGTCTGATGCGCCCTAATATGCTATACCAAGTTGTACACCTGGCTCGAGGCGTCATACAGCCGTTTATCTCCGATTAATCCAGCTGCGCTCGGGAGAGGGTGTCTTTGTTGGTTCTTGCCTATTGGTTTCTTCGCACAAGCGGGGATAGCAGCCTGCTTGTGAAGTCGGATAGCTAACCGTACATGAACTTCAAAAGGAGCAGATAACTTTAAAGTCCCATGCCATTGTATGAATGTGAGTGTGAGAACAGGAGCGTGAGAACATTTAATACCATATTGGTGCTTGAGCTAAATAAATTATTGTTATTATTGCCAACTGTATTACCGACGCCAAATAAATGAAATCGGTTTAGTGTTGAAAACTGGCAACTGTGTTGTTATTTCGAATATTGCAATCCCAATCTTGATGACCGTATTTAATTGTCATGATAATTACTTTGTTCTGGTGTTATGCTGTCTCAGTTACTCCTCCGAGCCTTAAACATGGACTACCGAAATTTCAATAGAAGGAGGCGCATGGTAGAGTTAGCCAAATCTGTTGTTAATGAAAGTACACAAAGTAGAAGACCTGAAGAGAATGCTAGCCAAGCTTTAAATGCACCATCTAAAACTTTTGGTGAAACCTGACAATCAACAAACCGAGAATACTCCCGAAGATTTACTGGAGGTTTCACTCATCAGTGATTTAAACATTTCCATCACGTAACGGCGAATGAACTTCTCAATGCCAGCATCATGTCTGTCAGCAAGATCGTACCAGAGATTATACAGACTGAACCACCGTCAGATGTAACTAATTTAGTCTCTGAGTCACCCACTGTACACCGGGCAGCACCAGACAATCCCCAGCATCTGCCTGAACAAAAAGCATCCCAAAGACAACAAGTGAAATAAAACCGACAATAATGCTGTGTGTGGCGAAAGAAGATTATAATCACCATCCTCGTAATGAAGATTACGAGGATGGTGATTATGATCGTATCTCTTGCTAATCCTTTGAACTGGAAAGCGGCAATAATGATACAAACTTAAAAGAATAATATATACTACAGCAGTACCAACAAGGATGAGTATGCTGATCCTGATGATGACATAGAGGTTATGATAAATATGCACAAAAGGCGATGGTTGTCACTGCAAATCCATTGCATTGAAGAGTACTTTAAATGATAAAACGTAATCATAAATGCATGATACAGACAACTTTGCTAACTTCAGTGCTGAAGATGTGGTCAAAGTGAGAGAGATTCAATGCATTCTGTTGTGGAAGCTGCTTATAAGAGAATTGAAAGTATTTTGGTGCCCTCTGAACTGGTCGGCATAATTAATTCTGCAGCACGCAAGAAACCATAATATTGTGAATGAAACTCACACTAATGATATCATAGACTGGAAGGCCACTTCTGGTGCATCTGGGGTTTTGCGGATTAGAAAATCAGATGAGGATCTGCCAATATCCTGGTCCGATTTCATGCAAATAAAGATCAGAAAGAACACTCTGGATAAAATCGAATTCAAGGCCTCCCACTTGCAGGAATCCTTCGGCACAATTACCTTGCCGCAGGGAAGGAAACCCGAGGTCACACCAACTTTATTGGAGGAATGGACCTACCCCAGTTAGAAGCAATCCAGATCATAAAAGATTCTACCTGTCTTTACCTCATTGTCACTGTTATAACTCTGTTATCATTTAATGTCTTAAAATAATATGTCTTTAATGTCTTAACTATTGTTGCCACTTTACAGAGCAACACATTTACAATACAGGCTATTATCATCATCATCATCATCTCCACCATTGATTATGAGTAATATATTAAAAATATATATTAAGGAACTGTCTACCAGTCAATGTTAAACAATTTAATAATTATAACACGATATGGAGTAAGAATTTCACAAATAAAAATCACAATCTAATAAGAATCCAGTGGTAAAATTTGCCATTGAAATTAGCATCGTTGTCTGTATCATACATTTATGATTACGTTTTATTATTTAAAGTATTCACTATTGCACTCTTCAATGCAATGGATTTGCAATGGATACCATCGCTTTTTATGTATATTTATCATAACCTCTATGTCATCATCAGGATCACCATACCCATTCTTGTCGGTACTGCTGTATTTTATATTATTCTTTTAAGTTTGTATCATTATTGCCGCTTTCCAGTTCAAAGGATTAGCAAGAGATACGATCATAATCACCATCCTCGTAATCTTCATTATGACTTTCGCCACACAAAGCATTACTGTCGGTTTCATTTGACTTGTTGCACTAATAGTATTGTGCCAGGAACCAGTATGGCCTTTTCACAGAAGCGCTATAGCGCTATATATCTGTTAATATCATCGATTACATTGTCTTGTTGTTGTGTTCTTCATTAGAACTGCATCTCTATGCCTTTTTGCAGACCAGCGTTTTATAAGAAACGTGTAATAACTAATGTAATCATCACTGCATTCATCGTCAATATCACCATCAATTGTGATTTGTTGTCATTGTCATTGTGTCATTATGTCATATTTATTTATTTTCATATCATCTTACTTGTTATCGCCTTAGTTATCATAGCATTTTAATAATTAATTCTTAAATTACTGTCACACCTTTATTATAATGGCATGCAGATTCTGTTTTTAATTTATAAAGTTGGTTTATTCTTGTAAACTTCATGTTCCGACCTTTCCCTTATCCTTCAAATGCGAGATCTGTGTTCTATTCCTTCTTTTTCTTGCTTTCGAGGTTGGTTGTGTATTGTAAGTTGAATTCAGAATACATTCTGTCCGTATTTTACTATTATTCTTTCCACTGCGTATTGGGCGTAACCTGCGAATAGAGCCCATTCGTGGCATGTCATAGGGGCGCATCGGGCCGTCACGGGCCGCATCGGTACATTCATGTCAGAATGTGGTATGGCATAGGGGCGCATCCTATCTGCAGGCGTATATACTAATAAAATCACAAAAACAAGATAGCAGTATAATGCTTAAGCTGCCACAGACACCACAACAGCAAAAACTATTCGGATCGAGCCAGAAATAGGTGAGCTACCAAAATTTTTGTGTCAGCCTATAAGACTAAGAGCAAGCGTTATCGTCTTTGTTTACAATTCACGGTTCATCACATTGTCCGAATAGATGGCTAACACAATACTACGCACAACTTCCTCTTGTCTCCTCCTATCCCACTCCCCGTATATATACCAACATCGAAATGAAAAGATTAGTGTGACAGCTGAGTGTTTATCTGAGTGTAACTAAAGTTGCCTATCCTGCCCCAACCCTTCTCCAGGTTTGTGACACCTATATGGCAAATCACTGATTGTGTACAACGCAATTAATCCCCTAATATATATAATCCCCCTTTTGGGGGGGCCCTGCCAGACAGTGTTAGGGTGTAGAAATATGTAAAATGACCTGAGATCTAAGTAAACCATCCAAATTTAAAGTTTCAGATACAATTTGAGCCTTCTAGATAAAAAAATAAAATGTGTAGGCCTATGTATTCGCACGCGGTCAAAACCAGCCAAATGAAAAATTGGTGCCCAAATCAGAATTTGAGGTGATCTTTTTCGAAAGACATTTGTGAAAAATTTTGGGCGTTGACCCCCTTTCTCTTCCCTTTAAAAGATCGGGCAAAAGAAGTACTTTAATCTTTATGGACGAATTTTCCCCAAATCACAGTGGTATATGTAGAATAACACAAAATGTTAATAGGGCCAACAGAAGAAAAAACAATAAGAGTCAAAGACCTTTCCACGTGGACTTTCTTAGAATGCATCAACCTTATTGTGTGTGTGTGTCTGTGTGTGTGTGTGTGTGTGTGTGTGTGTGTGTGTGTGTGTGTGTGCGTGTGTGTGTGTGTGTGTGCTTCAGTCTACAGGGTGTATTTAAGCATAGCTAACACACACACACACACACACACACACACACAAAAAGCGCATATATTAATAAAAAATAACTCACATACGCCTTGTCCAATTTCCTATACAAAAAATAAAATGCTTTTAGTAGATACGCAGCCGTTTTTTTTTTATCGAAAACATGGATTTTTGCATGACAGTCCAGTCCATTATTCTGTCAGCTGACGTCAGGCAAAGTGCGCTTGCTGGCCATAACATAGTAAAAGTAGGTCGGTCAGCCAGCACTATAGGTCTTTGACACCTGTTGTTTTTTCTTCTTTTGGTCCTGTTAACAGTTTGTTATTCTAATTATACCATTGTGATTTCGGGAAATGTCTTCCGTGGAGGTTAAAGTGCTTCTTTTGCCCGATCTTTTAACGGGGAAAAAAAGAGAGGTCAGCGCCGAAATTTTTTCTTAATATCTTTTGAAAAAGATCACCTCAAATTCTGATTTGGTCCCCAATTTTTCATTTGGCTGGTTTTGATCGCGTGCGAATACATAGGCCTACACATTTTTTTTTTAATCTAGAAGGTTCAAATTGTACCTGCAACTTAAAAATTGGATGCTCTATTTAGATCACAGGTCATTTTACACATTTCTACACCCTAACACTGGCTGGCGGGGCGCCAATGAGGGGGATTTTATATATTAGCGGATTAATTGGATTGTACACAATGAGTGATTTGCCCTTCTAATAGGTGTCACAAACCTATAAGTCTAAGAATTTCGTCCTAAGACAGCGCAACAAAGCAGCCTCATTTTTAATCGTGTTGTGGAAAAGGTTACGCATTTCCATCTGTGTTTAACGGTCCTCGCTTGATCACATTACCGTTGGTGGGCTGTATTAAAATGTTTCTGATTTGCCAATAATGTCCCTATTCACAGCGAGCCCAACTGAAGATATTTCTCTGACTGTCAAGTTCTAACTGTCCTCAGCATTTTGCCAAAATGGAGTTGATAATGATCCAAACGTTTAGAGTGGCGCTGTTACGTGTATTTTTGTCCCCATAAAGCATGTCACGGCAGCGCTGTGACACGGTGACATAGTAGCAACCAGGTGTGAATGGCGCTATTACACGGTGTGCCTAATAAAAGGACCGTCCCCTTCGTTCCCTGCAGTATTATCTGAAAGGAACAAGCACACGTAGCCTAGCTTATTCTACTTCTTTCTATATATTTCACTCGCAAAGGTCAGCTGGGAATTCTTGTACAAGGCCTCAGATTTCGAAGATAGAGACATTGGCATATATTTACATGTATATCTATATTAACAAAATGCTTCAGCCAAATTTGTGTCACAGATTTCTTGAGAACTACGTAACGTAAAAACATGCGGTTTTCACCTAAATTCGTAGAAAAATACACAAAAGGTAAGTATACACATCAGTCATCTTTATTTTTTTTTACCTTTTTTTAAAAAAGAGAATGTGTATAGCAACAAAATACAATCTCCGATAGATCTTTTCAATCCGCCTGATTCGCCAATCGTCCAACTTTTTCACGGAGTCTAATGCATTCGTCTATGATGCCTTTCGGTGCGCTAGGTATTCTTTCGCCGCTGATGTGTTGCCTGCCTGCCCATTTGTATAATGGGGTGTTAGTCTTGTATTATATAAAGTGGAGATGTGTTGTGCCGAAGTGCACAAAGGTACTGAAGATGGAATGTCCCCAAACAACGCCCTTAAGTTTTGATTCCCATTTCGGTCCGTTATTCTAATCTGAAAATGAAATGTACTGTACAAGTGCCTTGAAACAGACTACAGCGAAAACAATGACGATTAGGCAGAAGAAGCTCGAGATGGCGGCAAAGTTTATAAAGCCAAGCGGCCACTGCACTGTCATTGCACCGAAACTGTTGCCTTGTACAATCTTGTAAATAGATAACAGTCTTTTCTTTATAGTCTAGTTTAAGGTAGAACTAGTGGCAGAATTGGGATCAAAACCTTTAAAATAATCAATTTGTGATTATTTCATTTTTTCTAAGTATAACCATCTCTTAACTAATTCCACCAACAGTTTATGAAATATCACTTAGATTTATTATCTAGTAATTAGCTAATAAGTGCACCTAATTTATGACATGTGCAAGGTAAAACATTTACGTTTTGGTCGTTTTTCTCAAAAGTGATTTTTGTGAAGAGTTGGCTTACTCTCATGCAGGATTTCTCAAAAACTATTGGAGCAATTCTTTAGAAATTTGGCATGTACATTCTGTATATAATTATGCAGGGTTGGTACTTAAACAAAGTAATTCCCTCCCATACTTCAAGAATGAAGACCTCCATGCATATTTAATGAGGTTGAATGTTTTTCACCGTGGGCAAAGTCAAATTTCAAATATTTGTAAAAAGTTTATTTTTAGGAATATACTAATAATTTTTCTAGGGGTCCTGCAGCATCATAAAAGTAAAATGTCTGTGAAATTTCAAAGTAATTGATCAATATTTAAGGTCACAGGCCTGCATGAAAATTCATTGGTAATTTAAGTATGCCGGTAGCCATCTTAAATGCCTAGTTTGCATAAGTTATGCAATAAATTACATCAATAGAAGTTTCATTCCATATTGATGGCACTTGCGAAGTTATAGGAGAATCAGTCAATAAATAGTGATTTTACCACCCCAGCCACTAGTTCTACCTTAAAGTGCGACTAAAGTACTTTTATGGTGTAGTGCACAGAATCCTGTGAAATTACTATTTTAACATGCATCAGTGATTCAAACTTCCTACTGACCTTCTCAAACCCATCAAATCTAACGCGTTTCGAAGAAATCACAAAGAAACACATGCCCATGCCCTCCTGTGTTAGCTTCACCGCTGCTCGCCTCGCCAGAAATACGTGACGTCACCAACACCGGTGTACACGCCTCATGGCTATTACGCGTCGGGCTCAAGGCTTTTACGTGTAGCGCTGCACTCAGTAGGGCTCGCTCCCATGTGGAAACAATGGGTTATTGTTGTGCGGTAAACTGTAAATCTAGAGATGGATCCACAGAAGACACCGTACAGCACGTGGAGGTATCTGTTTAAGTAAACACTGATGTGGACATGCATGCTAGCAAAGTTAGATCTAGATCGAGACTAGTCTACTAAGTTGAGAGTAGTCTAGACTAGCACTTGGTCAACAATACAGAGAGCTAAACTGTGACAGAATGCTTGCTTACCATTACTGAACTGGTGGTCCAATAGTCTTCTCCTCAATTATATCCTCGTCATCTGTTTTTCGGCGCAGGGGCTCGAACTGATACGGCTCGACCGGTGCTGCCATTGTTCTCGATCGAAAACACCTCGACTTCCGCGCTGACGTGACGTTTCCGTACGGTTTTGCTTCTTACAATTTCAGAATAGGTTAAAAGTTGTAAAATTAATTTCGAAATATTATTTTTTAGCAAAAATGATGACTTTTGATCTAAAACTAGATATTGAAAATATAAAAACTGTCGGAAATCACATTTTTTCTAGCACTTTAGTCGCACTTTAAACGAAATTGTAAAATACGACTGAAAACACTGGTGGACGCTTTTCTATTTTATTTTGTGTTAAACAACAGTCTTTTAACATCACCATCATCATTTTTAACCATCTACAATCTTAACAAAATATTACTGTAGCTGCAATAAATTTCGACGGTCCCAAACCCCTAAAAACGTGAAGCAGGAAAAACCCAATATACAAGGAAAGTATAATCGAATATGCACCACGCGATTTGAGTATCCCGCTGACCGATTATGTATATATACATAAGCAGAGACACTGACTCTTAGACATACAAACTCTGACCTTGCTGTTCGGGTATATAAGAGTAGTCTTCTTTACAGAGACTAAAGACAATGAAGACCAAGGCGCTAATGATGTTGTTGCTCTTCACATCGGCCATGTTTGGATCTCAAGTTTCCGGTGTCAGATATGCAAGGTCGAAACGTGTATGTTCTTTCTTCTTATTATGTTTGTCTGTATCTCTCTTCATATAACATTCTGTCTTTCTTTCTTTCTTTCTTTCTTTCTTTCTTTCTTTCTTTCTTTCTTTCTTTCTTTCTTTCTTTCTTCCTTTCTTTCTTTCTTTCTTTCTTTCTGTCTGTCTGTCTGTCCGTCCGTCCCTTCGTTCGTCCTCTCTGTCCGTTCATCTGTCCGTCCGTCCATCTGTCTGTCTGTCTGTCGATCTGTTTGTTGTTTTGTTTTTGTTTTTTGTTTTCGTTTTTGTTTAGAGATACGAGAAGTAGTAATCTGCGTAGGTTCTCTCCACTCTCTCGGTGCACACAAATTTTCTGTGCTTATGCTCAACCAAGATGTCCCCTCATCAACCAAAGACTTTTAAAAAACTACGAATATTCATGGGGACGAAGATTGGCCTATTTGACATGGCAATCACAATCTAAGATCGATAACGTGGCAGGTAAAAGAGACCAACTTTGGGGATAAAAAACGCACTTTCTTCGTTTAGCTATAAATGGACAACGTGGCAACACAGCACAGAACTGCTGGGCAGCAAATTTCAGCTCGTGTAATTTGCAATCACAGAATTATTTATGTTCGAACTTAAACATCTGGACCTATGAATTTGAAAATATCAATCTCCCAAATTTTGCCCCAAACCCCAAATCCCGTTTTAGAGGTGTACTGCAGCCTGGTTGCTATCACTCTCGCTCCCCGAAATGATTAATCGCAAATAAGTAAAGCCTGCATACCTCATAATCAATTATCATCCACTCATGCACTCATCCATTAATCAATCATCCAACATGCACCAGACCGAACGATCGACCAATTTATCAGCCTGCTAGCTAGCCAATCACACTCTTTTATCCTCCCACAGCATTACCAGAATCGTACTGTGGCCCGACGAGATTGGGAAGATTTTCTGGACTTCATCGACTTTCTCAAGGATATCTTCGTAGAGGGGGTACACGCGGTGTCTAGATTTGGGAAGCTTGGGTGAATGCTGTAGAAAGAGGGATGACCACAAGAAGACGGCCAACCGCACGGCTTTGGACAAACGCAGATTGTGAGCTGGCGAGCTTATGCTTCACCTCACAGTGTTCTAGAGGCTTCGTTTAAGGATGCCAGGAAAAAAAAAATGTTATAAACAATTCTATTTACAAATGTAATTAAAAAGGTTGAGCAACAGACACTGGTGGCAGAGTTTAAATTGACTGTAATAACAATCATAATAGCACGATGTAATTAGGTATTAATACTGTAACAAGGATATCAACACGGGGGGTGAGGGTGGGGGAGGGGTGGGATAATGCCTTGACCATTCGTTTAGGACAAAGGAGGGGTGACGGCAAACAGGGGGCCCACCGCGTGACTTTGGACTAACAAAACTGGCGAGCAGGCGATCTTACGCCTAACCTCATAGTGTTTTAAAGTCTTCGTTTTAGAAGTACAAGGATTTTGTTTCTTTACAAACCAAATGTGCATAAAAATGTTAAAAAAAAAAAAAGAAAGGTTAGGCATAACTGGTTTTTTTTTCCGGCTGATTTTTATTTTCGTGGCATCTTTGTCGGGTGCGAGTCCTCTGGATCTGGCATACCACCTCATGTCGAATCCTGATGTCTGAGGCACAGTTCCTACACAGGAAGAAGCAGATTATTAAGATCCTTTTGTACTGTGGAGGCCCTGAAGAAATCAGCTTGGTTCGATCAAATTTTGAGAAGAGGTAAACAAAACAATAATAATAATACCTAAACTGCTACTCCCCATTCTTGGAATGGGATCAACTGTGATGAGAGGTAAGGTAGAAAGGTAGGAAGGTAGGTAGGTAGGAAGGAAGGTAGAAAGGTTGGTAAGCAGATAATCCAGGAGATGTGCAATTCCAGCAGTATGTCCCATCAATTACGCACATTTACTGAAAAGCTTTTGACTTTTCAGCAATCAGTATTGGTTCTTTCTCACAGGGTTAATTCTGTATCATTTCAACCAAACCTTAAACTGAATAATGGCATGTCATGGCATTCTGCCGGAATAGCCCAGATCTGAATAAAAATTAAAGGATGACACACACATCAAAAATAATTTTCCGTTTTTCAATACTTTTTCTCTCTAAAAATTATTTTATGGTGCGCACCGAGTCAATCTTACGAAGAAAGAGCATCGTTCCGTTACAGTGCGCGTATGTAATATGACGCAATAAGGAGAGCTAGAGTTACCGGTTTCGGTCCTTGCGTCTAGACTTATTCCCCTTCCCCGATCAGCAGAGGCCTGTGGCAAAAGCGATGTCGTCACTGAAGTTCCAGCAGCTACAGACACCTCTATCTGACAATGTTTTATTTAGCTTTTAATGAAGGTAATGGTTATCTAAATTCAGGTAAAGTTTGATTGTGTAAGCTAGTAAAAATATCCTGCATTTGTATTGCCTTAGCATGATTTTGTTAGACATATCTACTGTTCACAGAGGAATTAAAACATTCACACCAACATGGTATCACCTGGCGGCAGAGCGCTGGCTAGACAACTTGGCCATGTGGTAAGAACCTATTTGACGTAAGCTTTTGGTCGCCATGCTCGTAATGGGTGTAACAATTCAGACTTTGGATAATGTAACCCTGTGGGTTGTCTGGGGCCGGCAGAGACGTTATAGCATTATTACAGACACTTGAAAGACTGTTTTATTTGAATAATAGGGTATAGTTTGATTTAATATGGTTTGTTGGACGATGCAGCCTTCCTTTCAGCAATGTCTCTATGAGAGGTTATTGTAAGAACTTATTCCATACTACAAATAATAACATAAGAAAATGATAGGATATACTATATTTGTGCTCACAGGCGATGTGCATTAATTCGGCAACATTCTTGTGTGGTAGATATTGTGAAGGGGGACAAATAAAAATCTTCAATCGTCGTGGGAAGAATATTTTAGTAGAAAGCACTGTTTAAAGAAAAAGATGATAACGATGATGATGATGATGATGTTAATGGTGGCAGTGGTAGTGGTGTCTCTACCCTACATCGACTTTAAGAACAAAAAAAGAAGAAATACGATATATACTTGTATTTTTCAAAGTCTAGTGGTAAATCTAGGACGAATCATTTTTATTCTTACTTGATGATACAATGATTATATTGATGGTAGTTTTGATGATCAGATGGGCCAAAAAAGGGGGNGGGGGGGGGGGGAGCCAACGGAAAATAAAAGCAAAAAGAAATAAAGATTACAAAAAGGAAAACAGCTTGCAGAAGTAAAACTAACAGCTGATACATAACATATAAATTGGACTGTTTTAAAATTAAGTCAATGGCGGATTTAGCTATAGGTTCTTTAGGCATGCCTCCCTGATCTCTCTCTCTCTCTTTCTCTCTCTCTGTCACTCACTCTCTGTGTCTCTGCGTCTCTGTCTCTCTGTCTTTCTCTCTCTCTCTCTCTCTCTCTCTCTCTCTCTCTCTCTCTCTCTCTCTCTCTCTTGGAAAGGACAAGACTCAAAAATAACATTCTAAAAAAAGGTTGAGAGACACAGACAGAGACACAGGCAGAGAGAGAGAGAGAGAGAGAGAGNGGGGGGGGGGGGTAAGAACCAAGCTATTGTTCATATTTATGGTTAAACTGCTTTGATCCAATCAAAAATAGCTCACAGTGGAGAAGAGGGCCTAGCATCATTCCGCTGGCCCTAAATGTGCCGCTGACTGAGGTCCTGGAATTGTTACCTAATGTATTTATAAAAACTTTACTGGAAACAAAAGCATTGTGGTCTGTATCCCCCTTTTACATGGCTCCAATATCTGCTTGTTTCTTGTTTTTTTTAAATAGAAACTCTGCTGCTCCCTCCCTCCCCACCCCCTCCCTTTTTTAATCACTTTTCATATTTCATCCTTTTTATCTATATATGTCAAGCTGCATGAGGCATTAAATTTAAACGTTATTTAGGATAGCCCATTCTTACTTAGTTAACTCCAGCATTCTGCCGTTTTATGACAAAAGGACGAAAGCGCCAAAGTAGGTCAAATTGAGTTATTTATAGTTTTGGAATCCCCAGATGATGACACACATTTCTATCTGGGTCCCATCACGATACCTCAATAAATAACGAAGTTAGGGAACCTTAAAAGGACACTAAACGCCAGTGCTGTAACAATCAAGGAAAAACATTTTTGTGATTTTCTCAAAACTTTCCCGATGGCGCTTTCTTCCTTTTGTCATAAAATGGCAGCATAGCCCCTGAAAAAAAGTCCTACAATACTTCCCTAATGTATTTATTAAATTGTTACTTAAAAAAAAAAAAGCAGCATTGTGCCATGTATCTTTCTTCTATGTTGCACTAATGTCTTTTTTTTTCTAGATGTCCCCTAACTCTTTACCCCACTCTCTCTCTCACAGTTATCTTCACTTTTCATACTTCTTTCTTTTCATCTACATGTCAAGCTGCTTGAGTTATTAAAACTTTATTTTTTTATAGACTGTTCTTACTTAGTCAGCTCCGACATAGCGCACGTCCGGTTTATGCAAACCATGGCTGTAAATAGTTGCATGACAACGGCATTAAATCTCGCTTCTGAAAGTAAAGGATGCATCAGCCAATAGAAGCCAGTGTTACAGACCATATCAACCAGTTATATTTATCTGACAGTGGAAAATTAGAAAGCGGAAGTAATGATTGCTGGAGTTGTGGCTTGTGATGCCCTGACAAGTATGGATGCATAATATTAAAAGCTGATAATGATCTATAGGGCCATTCCTTGGCACATGTCCTGCCGCTTGCCACAAAATTAAAATTAAAATTGCTGTTAGCATTATATAATGCTCTTTCAATTCATGAAAAAAAATAGTCTCCACTGTACAACATGACACGACACATGCGACACGACACGACATGATATGTTTTCGTCTTGATACGTCAACATAATATATATGTTTTAAGTGCATATAAGTTAACATATTCGTCTCAGTCATAGACAACTGTTACTGCCTATCTAAGAATATAGACAATATGCGTACTGTGGTATTTTGTGCTTGCTATAACCCGATGCTTCCATCAAACGCCACAGATAAAGTAAGTCACAAAGTAATTGGTAAAAAAAGCTTGAGATTGACATTATTTTCTTGCGTTGTCTAATGCAGCGTTGACCTATTCCTGAAAACAAAAACTCATTCAAATGAGATAGGCGAACCACATACAGTATGACTGAAACGGTATGTTTTAGGTCAAGATTATGTCTAATATCAATATCAGTTAACTGTTTGTTTTAAGTCAGTATGGGGTAGCACGTGTTTTAACTGGTGTAAAAAAAAAAAGTCAAATCAGAGTAAAGCAGTAAAGCATATTAGCATAATTTAAATTAATGCATAAAAGGTGAAGAGAATAGTGGGAAAGAAAAGGAAGGTGAAGATCACACTCCTTGGTGTCTTTATTGCCACTACGGGGCTTGAACTACTGCAAAGATAGACTGGCGTTGTGGATGGCATCGGTCGAAATCCTAGAACTAGAAGATTTGCACCAACAAGGGGTTTAGAGGCCGCAGTCGTCGAAGTAGCTGAGCCAGAAGTGTATGGGGATTGAATAATAATAATAATAATAATAATAATAATTGGTATGTTGTATAGGTGACAACAAACAAATAAAAAAGTGAGAGACTTCAGTTGGATGACGAAACACTGAATTTTATTTTGAAATTTATCACAAGTCGTTCAGTGGTGTATGTACAAAAGATTATAGCACAAAACCATTCATACTGAAATGTTATCACCATAAGAATATTGCCAGATACCATTTACATGCTTTCATACTTCAACATAGACAAGAGAGATGCAAGCCAAGATAATATGCGAGACAGCATGACTTAATACATAATATCCAATGGAAGATTATGTCAAGAGATAAAGAGAAAAATATTCAACGGTTATTTCCCTTAAAGGCATAGAACTGCTTATGTAATTAAAGGGAAATAATTAGATCTTGAATCCCTATAACAATAATAATAATAATAATAACAATGTGGTTTATAAATTTCAAACCCAGGCCAATGCCCGCTGACGCGACTTCACATTATTATTCCCCCAACAGGCTTAGTCACTCTAAGACTTTCTTCACTCTCTGAGGAGCATGCTGTGCCACAGCCATTTACATGTGCTGATCACTAGCATTCTGGCACTTTCTTTCACTGTTTATAGCTAGGTACTCATTTTACGGACGGGTGGACTGAAGGAAATGTGAATGAAATGTTTTCCCAAGGCACTTACAATGTGACCGTGATCGTGAATCGAACCCATAACCTATAGATCTTGAGTCCAATGCCGTATCTATTCAGCCACGTTGGTTCACATGATAGGTATATTAAGCGCCTTCGTTAAAGAGTCAGGGGTAGATATTTACTTCAGTCTAAAAAAAAAAATCCACATATCTTTTATTTTGCAAAAACTTTAAGGAGAGGAGGGCGCCACCTTAAATCATTAATTTGGGTTCAAGATACCGAAATTGGGCTTTTGCTATTTTTGGACACTTTGATATCTTGTGAATCGAAACCATTGATAGTCGTATGTGAAAGAATCCACTTTACCTCTCAAAATTGCATTTCATTAGGGTCATCCCCTATAGCAAGCAAATTCAAACCATGAACACCACCATTGTATGAGCTTGCGATAAATGTTGCCAGGCATTTTTTGAAATGAGCCAGATCGTATATGAAAAAAAAAGGATAATAAATGAGCCTAACCATGTTTGGGATGGGTCTATTGAGGGTTACGGTTTGACATATATGAGATAAGAAATGTACCACGAGCTGTCAACGTAAAGAGTATAGTCTACATTACGTTCGCTTTAAAACTGTAGAAACGTAGGATGGATTTATGATATATAATATAATAATAAAAGAATCAAAAATGAGCCCAACTATGCCTAGAAAGGACCTATTGAGGGTTAAGGTTTGACATAAGACAAGAAATGTACCAAGAGGTGTCCACTATTGAATATAGGTGGGGTTTAAGATCACCATAAACGTTTCTACATACTGGGCAATACAAAAATATGATTATTGTTAAATGGAAAGAGAAAGAGTTCTTTTATACGAGTTTATCTGTAATTATGACAGAAGCATGAGCATTTAAAATACCAAATAGTTAGAGAAAAGTGCAAGTAGTTTTGATGTTGGAAAGTAGTCTGTATTGACCTACTGTCTGTTGGAGACAAAAAAGAGCCAATTATCCATTCAGTCTTTGGCTGCCAAGGACTTTTATAAAGGGCCGAAATAGTCGAGCTTGACAACCCTGATTTATCCCACATTGTCAAATTGTCTAACTCTAACTAACTTCGCAGCTAACACAAGATCGTGGGCCAATCTTGGGCCAATGTTGGCCTATGTCGGCATTTGTGTTGGGCCAAGACCATGCCAAGATGGTCCCATATTGTTAATTCCATTGGAGCCAAGACAGCGCCAAGATGGTCCCATTATGGTAATGCTTGGCTCTTTATTGGGTCGACATTGGCCTAAGTTGGCAGTTATGCTGAACCCATCATGGCAGCCAATATTGGACCGAGATTGGAAGTGAACATCGGCGCATCATGACTCCAAGATGATCTGCCATGATGGAGCCAAGACTGGGCCAATATGACAATGCTAGTTGGAACCAAGACCATGCCAAGATTGTCCCATTATGGTAATGCTAATTGGAATCAAGACCATGCCGAGATGGTCAGTTATGGTATTGCCAGTCAGGGCCCAAGATGATCCCAGACATGGTGTTGCCATGATGTATGTTCACCCTCCATGTAAAACTTTGGCTATAGTCTAGTTAAATCTTTCTGCAAGTTCCAAAGTGATGATTAGAGATCAAACCTATTAATATTGCAGAATATTCATATTACAAACCAGTCCAGGAAATAACTGGTTGGGTGAATGTATATGGAATGATATGTCTGTGGTTTGCTGGCAGTCTGTTTTATTGTAAAAGTTGAGTGTGTACAGTAATACATCTTGTCATGCAAAGTGCCATAACCGATTCATTGGGGAAAAAAAGACACTGAAGTAGCGTATTTTTTAGCCTGGATATGTGATGACAAAATTAATAATGTATACCATTTTGCTGTGAGGTTCTGTTGATTTTTAATATTCTTTACATCTGATACAAAAATGTCACTAGTGTAGCACACGTTCTTATTGACAGTGAGAATTACACATATAATTTAACCTCTTTTTATTCAGTTTTGTATCATTATTAGCCATTGTGAGAAAGTCAAGTCTTTGCTTGGTTTATGAGCTTGTTTTAGGAATGTTGTCAAACAAATACTGATTTTTGTCATGTTACATCAAGCAATATTCATCATACTGGACAACATGTTGTTGAAGCTGCTCCCACATAGAAATGCAGGGTGACAGAAAAAAAGTGAACCCTCCATTTCACCCATAAAGTTAAGAGTTTTTAAATATAGTCATATATAATAATCGCACAGTAAACATATCTATTGATTACTGTCAAAATTATGTTAAAAAATATGTAGGGTTCACCTTTTTTTTTTCTTTTGAGATCACTCGGTACATTTTTCACACGTTCAAGCATTCACTAATGACTAATAACAATAATTATTGGAAAACGTTTATACATTTATTGGGTCTATTATTTGTCTCTTCCTTTGCTCCCTCTCTTTCCTCCCACTATCTCTATCACCTGCACCAGAGATCCACCGGTCAAGTTTGCTCTCTATTTCTTTTTCCGTCGTTCCTTTCGCATTCATGCGGATGCTTTCTGCAACAAAACAAAACATTTGTGTAAAACACGGAAAACATACTTGGAAAACACAGTGCGAATTCTCTACACGGAACGAAGAAAGCCTTGCGATTTTAAAGATACAGTTGAGTCCGCTTGAATTGATTTTGCTGGGAACATCAAAGCAGGTTTGAATATGAAAAATAATTTAATTTTTTTTAGCTATTCTAGAAGCATACTTATATATAGCTTTGTTATTTTAATTCATCTCCATTGCAGAGGGCTACAATGACTGGTATTTGGCCCTTTTGTCCAGCGTTATTCTCCTTCCCTGAACAGCAGCAGCTTGGAGCACAAATGATGACGTCACCTAAGTTCCAGCGCCTACAGACGCCCCCTATCTGACAATGTTTTATTTAGCTTTCAAAGAAGATTCTGGCAATTCAAATTCAAAAGTATAGCTTGGCTTTGTAAGCTAGGTAAAGCAGTCTGCACTTTTACTGCCTTTTACATGGTTTTGATTGACACATCTGCTGCTTATCGTGGATTTATAAGATTGACGTTGACGTATTATCACCCCATCTGCAGAGCACTGGCTAGACAGCTTACCCATGCAGCTGGAACGCATCTGATGTAAGCTTATGGCCACCATGCATGCAATGGGTGCAAGAATTTGAACTTTTTGGACTTTACATAATGTAACTCTGTGGGTTGTCTGGGACAGGACATGCTGACAGATAACTCAAAGAGATTGTTGTTTTCCAAAAATAATAGGGTATGTTATTATTTAACATCGTCTGTAGGACGAAAATATAACTTTTCTTCATAAGTTAACTACTGGCCGTACTAAATAAAGATTCCCTACAAATGGGAATTTAATGTCCCTGGGTTCAAAGAATATGCATGTATTACGAGGGTGTACATTTTAAAACATACTTAAGTGTTTGTCTGTTACAAAGTATAATTGTAAAAAAGACAGGACGGAGCAGACGTATACTTAATCCATAAGAATACACATTAGGTGTGGGCCTATTGGTCTAGGTGGATCCATTGTAAGATATAATTAAAACAAACCAGGAGATATATATTATACTTAACATCGGTGGGCAAGATTCTAGGTGACCACAAGAAACAAATTTCTTGATTAATAATATACTAAGATGGCAGTTTCATTACAGTTCAAGACATGTGCTGCAGTGCAATAAAATGTGATGAATAATTGTATGTAGTGGGATTTTTACAATCCTGGAATAAGTTCATATGTTTTCATTAAAATGGCTTTATATGACATGCAATTTGGGTAAATCCTATCCCTGTTTTCAAATGGTACCAACTTACCACATGTTTTTTTGCAACAAACATATTCCAATGCACAACTAATTAGAATGAAAAGATGTGACACTGTCTTACTAAAGAATAAGTGTCTTCACAGTTGATATTGAATAAACAATAAAAATCTACCGCAGAATATTCTCTAGATACTCATGGAAAAAAAGATTCCATCATTACGAAAAAAAAAATCCATCATTACCGACAATTACTGCTCTAAGAGATCCCAGGTCAGACAGGCTTCTTTTCCCTTTCTTGCTCGCAATGTTGTAGAGTTTTGTGAGGGCAGTTGACATAATGTGTGACATAACCCGGGCCACAATGTCACGCACCTCACTACCTCCGACGGCCCCTAGCAGTTTGATCTGAAATGCATGAAGAATTCATTGATGGACTGATAAAGATATCCCATACATAATAATAAAAATCTGCACTTGACTCTCTCGCACATTCACATGATTCTGTGCGTATGCATCTTAAATTTTGCAAGACATCTGATAATGTCTGATATCTTAAATTGGCCCGAAAAAAGACACGCAAGATAGGCATCATGGAAACCCAGACAAAAAGTCACGTGACTTTTCATCCCAGGAAAAAACTCACATTAGCAGTATATACCTATCATGCATGAAAATCGAAAACTAGCCGCGTGTTCTATTACAATATTTTTGTGTCAAGCTCATTTTGAAATTAAAAAGAGAGCAACACACAACCACGTAGCAATGACTTAAAAATAGTAGAGATCAAAAACTTTCGTAAAGTCAAATCTTTCATCCATTTTAGTAGCCTATAAATAAGCAGACATATTGCTGTGAGTACTAGTGCTGGGCCGATACCACAATTTAGGTATCGATTCGATACTGAGTACTTTTTCTAGGAATCGATACCGATACCGAGTACTTTGGTAGGTCCAATAAACGTGCATTAGTGTGTTTTAAAATTCGTTACTTAATCATTCAAGATAACACAAATAAAGCAAAAATCAAAGTTGCGCTGCAGCTTTTGCAGAATTCTTCACTCAACTCTTTAAAAGACAAGGAAATAGATAATTACTGAAGAGTAAACATAAATGCTTCCATCGCTGTGTGAAACTGAAACAAACCATCAGATCATATCAACTCTTATCAGCTTCAAAAAAAAAAAAAAGGTGTCATTTAAATGAGATCCAGCTTATAAGTAGGTCATAATTAAACTTCAGTTTACAACAGAAGAACACTATCAAAATTATACAAATCAAGGTCATTTTTATCATGTCCGTTCCTTTACTCAAGCACTTTCAATTAAACCCCTTACCTTAATGTTAAGTGATCCTGCAAGCTAGGAACGTTTACAGCTTCAGAATAACTCACAACAGATCTGATTTTCAAATAAAGAGGAAAAGGAAAGAACATTGCTATTCAAGATCATAGTTATGTTCCACTTTCTTCTTTAAGTTTTAAGTTGTTTAAAAATTATTGGATGCACTGAGTTTAAATGTTTATGCATATTTGTGGTGTTCCCTGTGAATGCAAAGGATTTTTTACACAATCAACATTTCACATGAGTCAAGTCTTCCTTTTCAAAATGTTCCCAAACAAGACTTTTCTTTGTCGCCATTGTGCTTTGATAAGTCTACTCTGTGCTGCCGCTAAGATCGTGCGCTTTTTGCCTACAGCGAGAGTGATTTTTTCCCCCCTACATTTTCTTACACACGATTTTGAAGCAAATTTAGTGGAAATATCCTACAAACTTGCTGTGTTAGATGAGAAGAATCAGGAATTTTACCGACATTGTCATAGGCTTCCCGTCATTTGGAAATAATTTTTGATAGGCGGTTGCGGTTGTCCTCGCTTAGGAGAGAGTGAGCTTATCCTAAAGCCATTTCACCTTATTTTGAGGGAAAATTCCAATGCGTGGCAACACTGCAAACCACAAAAACAAAGGAATGCGCGCGCCTCAAACTTCCTTAATAGGAAGTGGCTGTTTTGATCACTGTCAGAATGAAATTGATTTTGCTATAAATCTAGAGATCTAAATCAATGTCTAGATCTATTAAGAATATAATCTTCTGCTGCATTTTTTTCAGGTCAGCAAACAATTGTATAAAGTTAAAACCTGGGAATGAAAATCGTTGCGAAATAACGTCAAAATACTCGATACTTTAACAAAAGTACTCGCCGATACCGATACTCTAAAACGTACTCAGTATCGAGTACTCACTATCGATACCTGCCCAGCACTAGTGAGTACTGCCAGAGCCAGGCACCAGATGAATATGTGTATCACGAGCAGCAGGGATAAATTTGTGTGTAATTCTATTATTACAAGGTTTCTTTAAACCCCGTCTCTCTCCCCTCCAATGTAAAACCTTACCATGCTGTCCTTGGCAGCCTGGTCATTTTCAAGTGTGGAGTTTAACCTCTCCAACTCTTCAGGGTCATGAACTGGAACAGTAAACCCTTCGGGCATTGAAGGCACTTTTGCTGGACTATCAACTTCACGCGCTGACACCAATTTCTCAAGCTGCAGTTTTGTATCTCTCACCTGCCTGGTGAGAGTTTCTAGAACTTTAAAAACTTTGCCAAACATTTCACTGATCTCTCCACTGGTGGAGGCTGTAGAGAGAATGACCAAACTCAAGACAAAAAAAGAGCAGCTGTAACAAAAAATGCATGAAGCAAATTGACCAATATCAGCCACCCAGTACATATAATCGTGTATCTGTCACAGCCTGAGGGTGAGACTTGAAAGCATGAATGACAGTTAAGTTTATAGCTACTGTTAAACGAGCATTGTGATTGAAAATCATAACCAATCTTTCCACAAGTCATACGAGTTGAGTGAGAAAATACCCCTTTATAAATTGGAGGGGGGCGTTTGTACATTTTTAGGGCTTTCTCAAGTATTGCAAACTGTGTGGTGCTGGAAAGAAGGGAGGCATAATGAGCAATCAATTTATTNGGGGGGGGGGGCGAGTAAGCACTGATAGCTAGGGGAAGAATTACACATGATGGCGAAAACACTGCATAACTGAGAAATAAATAAAAATGGGTGACACTGGTCTGTCATACATGCCAGACGTCAGAAGCCACAGTCCCAACAGTCATTACTTCCAATCTCTACATTTCCTTTGTCAAAGAAATGTGGTTGACTGATATGGTCTGGTAAATTGGCTTTATTGACTGATGCATCTTATAATATTCTGAGTGAAATTTGAAGACGCAACCACACTAACATTTACAATTTGTTTAAATTGGAAGTGAGCACTACTGAGTTGATTAATTATAAGTGATCTATGTTAGCCATATGGAGACCCCAGGCTGCTTACTTTTGTCATGTGGAAGACTCTTTCAGACCAGTGAATTGTTGGAATTACTATCTGGACATTTTTACATCTTCCATTATTCCATAGCCATAGAAACCTACTTACATGGCAGGGAATTTGAATTCCTCTATGGAAAAGGGGNGGGGGGGGGGGGGAAGCTCTTGGCCCAGACGTGGGGTTTTGGAGATGGTGTTCCCCTTTCTACAGATTTTGATTTGCTCTGACTCCTGGGAGACCTGCTTCTAGGGGATGGGCTCCTAGGAGACCTACCTCTTCTGTTTTCAGCACAGCTAGGACTCCTTAGGAGTTGGAGAAATGAAAGCAAAACACATATCAGCCATGCTTGACAAATTATATTTTACTGTATAACTAGAACTAGTATTGCTTATCACACAAACTTACTGGAACATTCTCATTAAAAGCTTTTGGATGAGATTACTACTGTTATTCTGCAGGGATGCCACTCACTCATCATAAACTTCTCTGAGGCTTTTTGCTCAAGAATTCATGTGACTTGATCTCCACATAAACCACGCAACAGAGAATCAAAGCTATCTCTTGAACAACAAAGATGCATAAATTTACTACACAATTATACAGATCAGAGATCTAGAAGGCAGATTTGCCAACCTCTAATAATAATTATCAAGAATCAGGAAGTTTGAAACCTTACCCTGTCCCCCCAGAAAATCGCCGCAAATTTCCATGTTTTGAGTTTTGCTGTAAGATTTCAAAAATTCTGCAATTTCTATATTCTCTGCACACTTGGTCAAATTTTGCAATTTAGGCTGAACAGTGTAGTTTTCTGCCACAATCACAATTTTGTGTGAACAGAAGTGCAGATAATGTTCCATTTCTACAACTTTGCAACAGTATTGTAGTAAATACTGTGAAATGGTGATAAATATCAACGGTACAAAGCCAATTTTGCACAATTATTTTGTGGGTTTGAAATGCAATTTCATGCAAGGAACAGCTTACCAGACTTTTGAAGACTTTAATCTTCGGCCACAGAATCCGAGTCAAGGTCGCTTCTATACTGAGCCTTCTCTTCCTTCCGTTTCAGGTACTCGTATGAGTCTGTAAAGTGAAGGGTCGGGGAATGTCTTCAATAATCATATTTAAGGCTCTCTGATACAATCATTGTGAAAGCACTTAATAAGTTTGCATTATTACAAAATTGCAATAGGTTTCGAAGTAATAGTAAATGGAAAGACTGATGTGCGATAGACAGTGGTACGAAATAAGGTGCAAATAGATAATTTGTAAATATTTTTTGACGTATATTGATATTCATTATTGGCGTAAGCCCATAAACAAAACTGAAACTAAATCCTTAAAACGGCAATAAACTATTTCATACTATATCCAAGACCTTACAACTGACTTGTTAATAAAACAATAGAGTGCCTGACGCCAGGCATTGGTTTCCTCACCATTTGAGTCCAGGATTCTTTTGTATTTAAACACTGGCCACGATGACTTGGGAGGTTTTACTTGTTTCACCCCTTTGGAGTTTCCCCCCGCTGACGTTTCCCCCCGCTGACCAATAGGCATTGCTGCCCCTCCAGGAGCCAGTTGTCTGGTACAACAGCCACCTCCAGGAAGCCTTTCTGCCGTCGTAAGGGAAACGACGAATAGTGTCGGTCCTCCCGCCAGGAAAATTTGTCAGAAAACGCTAAAAACGTTTTCACTTCTGTTCACGTCGTAACTCTATCTTTAAACCTTTCAGGCTGAAATTTGGTCCAGATCCTCTTAAGTTATTGATGTATCTACTGTAAAAGTAAAAAATGTGTAGCTACAATGAAAACGAAATTATTCGACGGTCGTCGTTTTCCCTTACATCGCGAGATACTCGTTGACCCTGGAGCTATAAGAAAAAACGACGAATAGTCGAGGCTAACTCCGTTCGGCGTTATCCTTTACACAGGTGTAATGTTAGACTCACTAGTCATGGGCAGTTATGACGAATGGTTGATGGTCTCAGTGCAGAGATTATAATAGAGAGGAGAATCTATGCACAGCACTAATTGTAAGATTTGTTTCATACAATATATTTACTTGCATAAGAGAGTATGAGAGAGACAGGAAGGAGTTTAGAATAGGCAATCCATTAAGCTGGACATAACCGAAAGAAATAACATTGATATTATCGCTACAACAGCAACAACGACTGCTGGCACAACAGCAGCAATAACAGTTCCAACAACAATCACAGCAACACCCACAAAGCAACAGCAAAACAGCACATCGATAGAAATACTGGCAAGAACTAAACATAGGAAGGTACAGACCGGTAAAATCATACATTTATTAACAAGGATTCAGTTTAAAACTATGCAAAGCAAAAAAATCATGAATTTTTTTAACTACTGTAAACAAGATAAATTCGTTAACTCCTTACAGTCGTATAATAAAACCCGTCGTGTTGTCAGAATTCTTGTTGTTTTACAAGTGATGCAATATTATACTAAAGCATGATGCATATCAGCACTTCCAGTTACATGTAATTTCTTGCTTATAAAAACTATGTAATATGGTTACATAATGAATTTTACGAGGCAGATCTTTTCATTATGTAAAGCAAAAAGAAAAAGTCATTTTCTGAGATTCATGATAAGTAAAAGGTAAAACGTACACTCCCCCTCCCCCACGTTTTTTTTCCCCTTTTGATTTTCTAACAAAAACAGTTATTTACATGAGACTCATGAGCTTTCAAAACATTGTAATAGATGTATACCCCCATAACGATCTTTACAAGGCATGTCTTCATAGTGTCAAAGAAAATGTGTTCACAGAAATCTTATCTACAGAATATTTCAGAACCATTTCAATTTATCGTATCCATTCTTTAACGCAAGCAGCTGTAGGTACAAACTTTTGAGCCACTATTTTTATCAATGAAGTAACAATTTCACGAGTTATTTACTTAGAGTGTATCAGAAACATACTTATACAAATGAAGTCCGAGTGTTATCAAATACTGCAGTAAATGGCTCATATAAAATGAGTATGACTCAGGTATGAGTATTAATAATTATTATTCTCCGCTATTTACATGCAGAACAACCTGAAACAGTGGAATTGAGGGTCATGATTAAGGAGATCTCTGCTCTTTGCAGATTCAGGTAGCCTCAACCAGAAGGCTCTTCTGGAGTTCGGCATAAGTGGAACAAGCTTCTCAATGTTATCTTTTTTCTTTTTGTCAACACCTCGGGCATTTGTCTTCTTCGTTACACTTGCAGTATTCTTATCCAATGCCAGTTTTTCTTTGGCCAGTTGCAAAATTCGTCCAGCTCGACTTAATGAATCCATCATGGTCACCAGTTGAGCTGCAATAACATGATAAGCATATACCTCGGACACTCTCACATGAGATAGACTACTGAAGTTGTGTGCGGGCATCAGACTTATTTGTACTACCGGACACACCTTAAGATATGTTAACCACATAATCTAGCTTTGATGAAGGGCATAATCCATTTGACACGGTCGGGAAATTAAGCGATCTTCGACTTCAATCGCGTACGTCACAACTGACTATTGATGGCCACTCTGTTCCTTCAAAGAACCAACCCCTTCAGTTAAAAGAAGATGAAATACACGCCACTGTGTTGATTATCATGTGTGATCCGTTTAGAGGATCTAGGGATTGTCTCTGTGTGCTTGTAACTGAAATATGGCCGCAACCGTGATATCAACTACGGTTTGGCGGGAGGCATGGATTTACAATGTAAAGGAAAACACCGAACAGTCGGTGAACGACCATCAAACTGCCTTTCGCCGTTCTTAGGTACAGTGCTCTTATGATTTAGGGTATGGGGTGTAGGGGAAAGCGACGAGCGCTTAATTACGTAAAATCTAATCGAGTTGTGACAAAAATAATTATACCATTTGACACATATTAATGTACTCTACAAAATATGTAAAAATGAAAAAAGTCCATTTTTGACCATTCGTCGTTTTCTCTTACGACGGCAGCTTTGTTCTCAAATTCCAGGTGAAACATTTGAAGTATGTCTGAAAGACACGTCCCCGCTGTTTCCAGTATGTTCAACTTACTGGACTTCACTGGATGGGAAAAGAAATCACGCTCTCTAATAAACCTCTCCGCCATCAACAATGTTATGAATAAGATAAAAACGGTCTCTAATTTTCACACAATTGTCTGGTTGCGAGATAGAGAAAAGGAAATTATGAAAGTAAATTTGCTTAAATTGCCTGCAGCTGTTTTATCTGTTGTGGAACAGGACCATTTCTATGCTCATGCTGTGGAAACATCATTTGATGGCAACTTGCTTTTGAATGAAGACAAAACCTTTCCCTCAGACACTCGTCTAATTATCTGTTGCAAAGAAGAATGTACACATGACTTCAAGATTCCGCTCATTGGCTATCTGAAATTTGCGAGTCGATCACAAAGAAACCAAAAACATATCCGTGGTATACATTCAAATAATCTGTCGTAATTATGGTAGTGGAGAATAGGACCGTGAACAGAGCATTAAGTTTCTTGGAAACATCAAGAAAAACGGTATACAAAAGGACATCGGCTTCACTTTGAAGGGTGAAGGATAATCACAAATCATACGATGGATAGATGGATGGATGGATGGAGGGACAGATGGATGAATGGGAAGATGGATGGATGGACAGATAGATGGTGGATGGATGGATGGTGTGTGAAAAGGTGACTAGCTGAATGAATGGAGGGATAGATGAATTGATTTATGGATGGATGGTTGGTAAATGAGTGGCTAGCAGAATGAATAGAGGGATGAGTTGATGGATGGATGGGAGGATGAATGGATGGATGGTGTGTGAAAGGGTGACTTGCTGGATGGATGGATCGATGGGCGAATGATGGATGGATGGTAAATGGGTGGCTAGCAGAATGGGTGGATTGATGGATAGATGGATGGATTGTGTGTGAGAGGTCGCTAGCTGAATGGCTAAATGGATGAATAGAGAGAGTGCGCGTGTGTGTGTGTATGTGTGTGTGTTACATATTATATATGTGTGAGAGAGAAAGAGAAAGCATTGCAATAAAGCCATTGGTGCTTTGCTGGTCTAAAGACCTGTTGTATGTCATTTGGCCGAGGGGAAAAAAACAACTGCACTTAATTTCAAAGCTTTAAAAAACTTCAGACATTCAATCATTTTAGATGGTGTCCTTGGGAAAGACACTTCACTTCTATTTGCCCATTCGACTAGGTGTGAATGGATACCTAGCTTTTGAGCTAGGGACACCAGGGCACTGCACTACTCGCGACCAGCTAGGCTCTGTTATGTATTTCATTTGTAATATAATGTAATTTACATGTGTGATGTGTATTGTTCTATATGTTTGTATTATCAATGAGATATTAAACATTTAACATTGCAAATTAATTTCTCTTTTCGGGGTGAATAAAAGTATTCCCATTATCATGTTTTTCATCTATATATACTGAGTCTCAAAAGTTCTGTCACACCTAAAGATAAAGTGAAATATTTTCGTTCATAGTAAATGTTAG
>JAWQUT010000372.1:431171-447611 GCA_033807755.1 Ellobium chinense | reverse complement strand
CCCCACTCCACCCGCGGTGCCCGGGAAGTAAAGTCAGTCGCCAAAGAAGAAACTCGGGCTGAATGAATATCATATCAAAAAGAGCAGACAAAAGTAGATGATCATAGGAAACGATAGAGTAGACAGTGCGTTTGAAATTCATAAGTTAATATGGTGCCAGCCAATCACAGCTGTGATTTATGTGGATCTGGTTATTACGTCATGAAGTTCGAAATAAACAGAAAATAAAGCGCAGGCTGACTGTTCCATCTTAGTGTCTTGTCGGCTGAACCATAATATCGAACCTTAACAGCGCACAGAAAAAGATAGATTGGCTCATAATTTGATAGTCAGTGACCTTTTATTTGTTACTTGTGGCTGGAAACATTATCACTGCACTCCGGACATCTCCATGGGTGCTCCGATCCTGCCAGCTGATATGGTTACAGACCTGTAATGGGATTGGACCCTTTTTTCCTCTATGGGCTATATTAACATTTTGAGCTGCCCTCTGAACCCAAGTTTTAGCTTTCACCCAGACACATACCAGATTGAAACTCATTATGTGGCCCAAATTTTAAGACCTACCCAACCCTAGAAAGCCCATTGAAATTTCGAGTTTGGTTGCTATTTGTAAACAGAGCCTACATTTTTCACTGGTCAACGCCAAACCCCTCCTCTTCCGCCTGAGCACACCCTTGACGAGGCAGTTCCAGCCCAAGGCTAAATAGTGCCTGGCAAAATAAAGTAAAATGGACACAGTTTCCCATGATATCAAAATTTTCCCTATTACTGGAAGCAGAGCATGCCAAAAAATGGAAAAGGGAAGATGAAATATAACCCCTAAATTGTACGACCCAAAAGTGAAAGTACAACCCAAAAAGTGAAAGTACAATTACAGGCCTGTAACCATATCTGGCTGAGGACAGTTCTGTCCCTTCCAGAGCGACTGCAGCTCCTACACTTCCTTTCACAACATCCATCTCCTTCGTGCGACTCACTACAGGATTGTTGTCCCAGGTTTTTTTCTTTCTCCTCTCTTAATTTCTTTTCCAGTTCCTTGATGATATCTGCCTCTTCCTGCTTGAGAGTTTTCTTAATTTGTTGACTATAATAGTTGACTTTCTTCAGGTTGTCTTTTTACCCGGCATCCCTCCTTCATCCTCCCCCCCCCCCCCCCCCCCCCCCNCCCTCCCCCCTTTCCACCACATAGCCGGGGTTGCGGGAGTGCTAGTTAGAGGCAGGGTTGAGCGGAACTGAGATCATATGAACGCAACTCCTGAACTTAAGTTCAGTTCATGTAAACTTGATAACATCTTCAAAGCTATTTTGGACGCTGATCTGGAACTTTATTTTTTTCTACCCCAATTTCCTTTAATTCACATCAGTCTCAAAAATCTCATTGGAATGCCAGTTTAAAAAAAAACCAAGAGGACTCCATCTGATTTGAAAACTACTGGATTTTCATGTAGCTGAGCTAAACTAAGACTTGTTTCTAGGACCTTTTTCCCTCATTAACTGAACTTGATCTGAACCGACTGTTTGGTGAACTTGCCCAGCCCTGGTTAGAGCCCTGCAGTATTCCCTTTGAAAAACACTAAATGCCTTCCTTATCATCACCGTCATTTTCAGGTTCCAAAGACTGTATTTTGCTGAAGTCACCATGTGGAGGGAGGGACCAGCCCACAAGTGGTGTTACTCTGATGTAAGTAAATGGTAGCTTGTAGCACAAGACTGGCTGGTAGCACAAGACTGGCTGGGTCAAATAATGAGCTATGCATTAGGACATCATACCCTGAGACATCGTGTATTAAAAACACTGCATACTTCTTGTAGTGCTCTTATCCATCCATCCATCCAACCATCCATCCAACCATCCATCCATCCATCCATCCATCCATCCATCCATCCATCCATCCATCTATCCATCCATCCATCCATCCATCCATCCGTCCATCTATCCATCTATCCACATCCATCCATCCACTCACTCACCCACCTGCCCACCCATCCACTCTTCCGTCCGTCCGTCCATCCATTCATCATCAACCAAGCAACTAATTGTCAGTGGTGACAATAATGATAAAGTAAGTGATGAGGCAATGATTGCATCAATGACCATTATAAATAATGTTTCTTTCAGGGCTGGGCAACCGTTTATGATGACGCTTCAAAAGAATCTTAACCATTTCAACAAGACCACCCCTGTAAGTGACATAATATTTTTGGATATTTCTTCTTCCTCTTTGCCCGTAGTTCATTCATGAGAATGACATAGACTATAAGTCACCTTTCCGAATCAACCAGCCATATAAACAATGTTGTAATTACCATGGTCTGAGAGTAAGGCTCGGAAGTGTTAAAAGACAGATCAGTGCTAATAATTATTGGTAATCAAGCACTGGGATAGATAAAGAGAGTTGCAAAATAAGTAAAAAGTGGACGTGAACTGGCCTAGTTTAACCGTATGGAAAACATTTTTTTTCTGTTTTTTTTTTTTTGGAAAAATCGGTTGGTCTCTGTAGAGCAAGAGTGGACCATTCCACATTGTCTGTGTTTTGAGAAATTAAGGGATGAAGTTGTTTATATTGTCATTGAGTTATGAAGAATTGTAAAAGAGAAAAGTTGGTGTCAGAAGTCCCCACAGGCCAAAAATAGCAATTTAACCAATATTTATAGCAAGACTGAGTCAATATCTATTTATAGAACCCTTAACCGCCAAAACCGCAAAACTGTGGGATGGTCCACCCTTGCTCTATGGCGGCCAATTATTCGGGAGTATGTGAGAAGAAACCAGCTTCTATCTACACCATGTCAAGGCATCTGTTTTTATACTTCATTTATGAAAATTTCTCGTTTCCTTTTTTTCTTCTTTGACCTGAAAATCTTGCTTGCCAAGAAAAAAAAATAACTCTTTCTGTCTTATTTTTAGTAGATCAGAATTGGCAGCGATGGTAAAATAAATACATGTGCAAATTTGTGAAAATTCATCAAACATGATTTTTGTTCCCGGCCATTTTTATGTTGAGTTTCAGGGTAACTTCTGAGTTCGGACATGGACGTGGATCATGACTGGTTTAAAGTTTCACTTACTGTACATTCCCTTATCATCTTTCAAAAATGAATTGCAGTATTATGTATGGGTGGCATAATCTGCAGGTCGACCTTCGCTCTGGTGAATTTTTTTTTTCTTTTGAGAGGTGGAGGGAGGTGAGGAAGGGTAAGCTAACATACACCAGCCCTCAAACAAAAATTTGCTTGCCTGTGATATTATTGCAAAAATGATTTAAGAGGTCATATGGCCCTGCGGCGGCTCGTGAGTTGTTCTCGGGAACTGAAGACTGTCAGGCCTAAATAAGGGTGGGTTCGATTCGCAGGCCGGGCAGTTTGCAGTGTAGCGTCGTTGGAAAAGACAATTAGCTCTCATTTCTCCATCTAAGTATGAATGAATACTTGAGTTCCTATGAGAGGATGCTGCATTGTGGCGACTAGCAATGACTTTGTTATGGATTTTGTTAGTAGTATTGTATGTATTATGTGTGTTGTTATAGATGTTTTATGTATCATGAATGAAATGTTTTGTATAAAACGAATTCCCTATCAGGCACATAGAGGTGAATTTTTATCTCATCTCTTTTGAATGTATTCTAGGGGTATTTCTCAGTCTCCATTGGTACCACTGCAGCTAATATGAAGGAACTGGCCAGGATCTCTGACACCGCAGATCCACCCTTGACTCTGTACTCAGCAAACATTACTATGCCCATGACGTAAGTTAAGGTTTTTCTGTTTATGATATTACCCTGTTGCTGCTATAGTGATAATTTTGGTATTTGTGAGGTTGATAATGCTCATGCCTTGCTTGTAATAGTGGGAAGTTTCCAGCATTGAATGTTTGGCTGGTACTTTGGCCTTAATGACAATATTCATGACTTCCGCTGCCTTCGACTAGCAAGCAGCCATTTTCACTCTCATCACTTCCGCCTCATTTATTAACAGGTAAACAGTGCCACGAGTCGCACGCTTTGTTGAAGACGTTTTCGACCAGTGAGGAGCAACACTGTTGTGTTGTATTAACACTATATTAACAACAAAAAGAAGATAATATATGTTAATGACAAATGGATAGGTGTCCAATACATGAAACCATGCAGAGATCATGGCTGCCTCGCTTCCACTGTTTTCTCTTCATGTTTTACCCCAAAAATAAAGAAAGATGAAGAAATAAGGCGATGATCGATCCCATCAACCTTCCGACGACAGTCGTGGTGTATAGCACAGAATGTATATTAGTATACTGTATATTCTGGTGTGAAGCGAGTATTTTATGGATGGCAGAGTCACCTCCGCCTCGTTGATTAAAATCAAAGGCGTTAATTTGGAGAAAGTTGTAAATTGTAAGGAAGTTTATTCGTGTGAGGTTTAGCCTCCTCAACCTTTCTGTTACCCTTTGCACTGTACATGCTTTCATTGTGGGTTTTCTATCTTTGTATACCTGTGAATGCCTCCGATGCTGTTGGTAGTGGTAATAGTGTTGTCATGATGTTGAAGGATTGTCAGTGCCAAGTGAATGATGCTCGTGGATATGTTTTGAAAGAATTTAAACTGAAATTGAAGAAAAAGGAAGAGAACGATTGGAATGTATCAGTATTACTGAATGTGAGTAAAGGGCGGGTGAAGAGGAGAGGGATTACACAATCAGACAACATCAAGCACGATCAGCTGAGAGAATCTTCCGGAATGGAGCACATCTGGACCTATCCATAGTGCATTGATATTGTTCCTGTTAACATGTAAACAAATACCCAAAATATATAGCAGGTTATTTAGACAATGTTCAGCAATTTCTACCTTGGTGGTGGTGATGGAGGAATTGTTAAATTCCGAAAATTTGATACTTCCATATCATGTGCTTCTCTTTATAGTTTACATAAAACTGTAAAATACATGTACGACTATAAACACTGGTGGACGCTTTTTTATTTTATTTTGTGTTAAATGAAGATGATGATGATGATGATAATGATAATGATGATGATGATGATGATGGTAAGTTTCCAGGATTGGATGTTTCGCTGATACTGTGGCCATAATGACAATATTCATGACTTCCGCGGTCCTCGACTAGCACGCAGCCATTGTGACTCTCGTCATTTCCGCCTCTTTGTTGAAAGGGTAAACATTGCCACGAGTCGCACGCTATGTTGGAAAAGTTATGGATCAGTGAGAAACAATGCATTGTGGCGACTAGCAATGACTTTGTAAATGATTTTGTTTGTAGCACTATATGTATTATGTGTGTTGTTGTAGCTTTCTGTTTTTTGTTTCATGCCTTCCCGAGGCCGCACTCTCCCCCTTCCCCTTAGTTAAAGTAGCCTTTCATGATCCATGCATGTCTTTTAGCTGGTCTGAGCGTGAGTATGTATTTGTATGCATTTATTTATACGTGAACTTGTGTGCAAATGTGAGTGCGCTTGGTAGACTGTGTCGGCTCTTTCTTTTCTTTTATAGTTACATGTTACATTTTTAATCATTATAGTATTTTATTCGCCCTGATGAAGGTCTAGCGACCGAAAATTTGGCAAATTTTTATAAGATTGTGATTTTTATTTGTGAAATTCTTACTCCATATGTGTTATAATTATTAAATTGTTTAACATTGACTGGTAGACAGTTCCTTAATATATATTTTTAATATATTACTCATAATCAATGATGATGATGGTAGTGGTGGTGGTGGTGGTGGTGATGGCGGTGGTGGTGACTTCTAGGATTGATTGAGATGACTGTGGTAGTCTAAGTGATTATATACAGTACTCAGCAGTCATGTGTCTTGCACCCACTGAAAATGGGGTTTGGGTAGCTTTAGAAGTGAATAGGACCCTCTGGTATCAAATTTTGTATTGGTGCAGAAATCAAGAGTACACTCATTTCTACACAAGAACACTAATTTTGTGGGTAAAAGCGATGATGTTAGTATTTTTGTTTGTTTGGTTTTTTTTTTTTTATTTATTTTTTGGTTGTTTTTTTGGGGGTTGTTTTTTTTGGTAGGTATTCAAGGTAAATTATATAGCATAAGATTGTTCTTCATTCACGATTTTCTCAGATTTTTCCCCCTTGTATAGGGTGACCCCGTGCAACTTTTAACGACGATATCTAGAATCAGAATAATGCCTAGTCAATTGTTTTTTTACCCAATACAAGTACACACGTTAAGTATTCATGTCATACTAACAACTTAATTTAGCCAAAGAGAGACATAAGTCTCATTTTGACTGTCTGCAAGACATTTGTCTACTTGGTTCTGATATGACAGCTACAGCCGGTCTACTGATCACTGAAGCAGTGTCATTGCTATGGTATGCGTGAAAGTGTTATGCAAGCCTTTGACGTCGATTCTGTTTTAATCACCATCTATTTTAGTTATAACTTCTGTTTAACCTCTTTGTTATGTATGAATGACGTACATATATACATCCTTCCCGTTTGTTACAAATAGCTCTACAAATAGCTATCGGAACGTCCCAGAAATAACATTCCTCTGTACCGATCAGGCGTTAATGTACGTCCTGTTTATTAGACGCTCCTATTGACGGGTTAATGAACTCGTGGAAATTTGATGACATCAACACTTAAAAAACATGAGGTAGCGAGGCGTTAATCACAGCTCGTGTAAGATAACAGAATACTATACTGCTGTCTTTACTCTCCTAGTGCAAGGCGCCTCAGATCCAGCCTACCGCTGGCTGCGTGGCCATTGTTACGAATAATGACCGTTGCATGTGTTGTTTGCCGGCCGATCGACTGACACCTGGCTGCAAAATTCGATCACTGCCTTCTATGGTTGACGGAGGCATGTGAATTTATTTTATCATAGCCTCCATGGTAGTGGCATGAAGGCAGGTAGTGGCATGAAGGCAAGAAGTGGTTCAACTGTAGCATCACTAGGGTTAATATCAATGGCTCATTGTTAATTGTATTTTACTTCAGTATTATAGCCCCCACCATTACAGCCCCCATCCTCTTTCCCTGATACACAGCTACTTACAACTGGTATACATAGTATATGTTCTTTACTTCACATTTTTCTGTTGTTTTTTTTTTTCATTTCAGCCAAGGCCATATGATTCTCCAAGCACGGTATGTCACAAACAACCCACAAGCTCCTCCCGTGTTTTATCAGTGCAGTGATGTCAGTATTGTGCATAAGCATGATGTTACCGTTGTTGAATATTAATTTCATGGAATGTCTCTTTCAGTATTCATTAGCAACAAATGCATTGCTCTTTGTTACTTATGACTTTGTGAGGATGTTTTCATTATGCTTTTTCTGATAGGCTGTACTTTGTGAAATTCTGTCCTGTGATGACAAAACGATGTATGTAATAACTGAGTTAAAAATGTATATTATATATGTTAATGCGGTGTTTTGTCACTGCACTGCAGGACAGAATTCGCCCATATCACTGAGACTGCCTGATATTATTGAATATACTTAGTTATGAACGTGTAGAAATTATAGGTCATAGTTTCTATATGTGACTTAAAACAAATGTTCAGTTTGTCCAAAAGGAATAAAACATCTGTGGTTTTGTTTTGGTCAGAAGGGACTTGTTGTCTGGTTTGATTTGGTTGAATGCCATTACTGATTTTAAGAATTCTTCATTCTTGGGGACAGCTGTGACACATTCATCAGGATTTGAAGGCATGATAGGAGATTAATTACATCAACACCAACAGAAACAGTTCCTGTATGTTAATTAAAATCTCTTCAGTCAGCTAAAAGGATTTCGTATCAGGCTTTAATTGGTTAAATGGTGGTTCTGGTTCTAATAATTATCCCTTGGCTCTTCTTTTCGGACAAAAAAAATTGACAAATTTGTCAGGATATTAGGGCCTGATAAGAGGATGGTTAAATATCAGTATAGACTGTCCCCCCTTATGCCTTCAAACGGATGACCTGCCAAATTCTCAAAAGAACGACTTGATGACATCTCGGTAGAACGACATTCTGATACCTCAAAAGGACGACTTGCCAATACTCTAAGGCCCGGCTCACATAGAAAAAAACGAGAAACGGGAAATGGGAAACGCCGAAACCCGTAACGTTGCTACGCCAAACGTCACCTGATCACATAGGCCTAGCCATGCTCTGTTCGCCTGTTGACATTTGACAATAAGATGTATTCCTCCGATGAAGACACATTGATTGCATTATTGTTATTGAGAAAGAGAAGGAAAAGGAAAGGGAGATAACGCAGCTTGTGGTGTCGTGAGCATTTTCTATTCAGAAACACAAGAGAAACATTTCAAAGAACCTTTTGCTGATGATTGAAAGCTGGCCATCAATCTCTTCCTAAAATTAACTTCACTCCTGGGATCCAGCTGGGCCAGGGTTTTTTTAGATGTAGGAACCTTTCTAACACTAATGGGGGATTTATTTTCGTTTGGGATTTAGGTGACCCACATTTTTGTAGGCAGTGGGAGGGAGTAACAATGTAACATCCTAGAATAAGAACAGAATGTTAACTCCCTGAATGAAAGTAACAAACAACTAATCAACGCCGGCGCCAATCAGAAAGGAGTGGCACAAAAAAAAAATATCTTTCCAAATGTGCTTTCTTCGGTCTGTTTTTGTAATCTGGGTGTGTGGGGTCCCACAGGACAGGCCGGGCTCTCACAAGTTCTATAAGTTTTTTTTATAGTAAATGTTGGACTTGGTGTTCAAATGTTCATGTATAAGTAATAAGTATTACTTTGGCAATGCAAAAAAAAGCTTTACTGTGTCGTACACACTTGCCCAGAAACGCGACGCAAAAGTGGACATGACCACTTTTCATCCTCATGTCGCCACACGCGTTTCGCGTTTCTGGCGTGTCATTACTTGCTATGTGAGTATGTCGTTAAAATCTTTAAAACTTTTGTTTACACGCATGACGCATTTTGGGTTAGCCGTTACTCGTTTCGCGTTTCTTCCATTGTGAGCCGGGCCTAAAGGAGCGACATGACGACACCTCGGAAGGATGACTTGATGAAACCTTAGAAGACGACATGACGATATTATAATATATACTGAGCTCAATTAGAAACGCATCACCCAGATTTTCATCTCTTACCAAAATTTCTTAGGTCCAAGGTTCAAAAGGTGAGTGTTTTTTCGTTCTTTGTCCAATGTTGTACTCGACTAACACAGTTCCCACTACAAAAAGTTATTTTTCACCAACCTTTTTCACTTTTGAAAAAGTTACCCTATTTTTCATTTTTGCAGACGCATCAATTTTCATGTTTGGCCACAGAACCCACACACTAAAACCGCGTATGGCCTCCACCAGCCTGAATACAAGCTGTGATCCGCCTCCTCATGGACCTGACCACAGTCTGAATGCAGTGCTGAGGCAGATTGTTCCACTCCTGGATCAGGATAGCCTCCAGCTGCTGCATATTGGCAAAGGGCCCTCGATCCCTAACTCTCCGGCCCAGAGTGTCCCATATGTGCTCAATGGGGCTCATGTCCGGTGAAAAGGCTGGCCAGTCCATGACATTGAAATTTTGCTGTGCCAGATATTGAGTTGTGATCCTTGCAGCGTGAGGGCGGGCATTATCATGTTGCAGAACACGAAGGTCGTTGTGGGTATGAAAAGCTGGGACCACGATAGGCCGAAGAACCTCATTAATGTACGCCTGTGCTGTAACACGGTTTTGGAACACGTATAGCTGGGTCCTGTGGTGGAAACTGATGCCTCCCCATACATGAACTCTTCCACCTCCGAAGCGGTCTCGCTCAAGGACGCAGGCATCAGCATAGCGTTCTCCAGCCCGTCTCCATACTCGAATGCGGCCATCTGCTGTTGACACGGAAAATCTGCTTTCGTCCGTAAACAGTACGCTATCCCATTGAAGTCGGGTGATTCTGAGGTGATTCCTGGCCCACTGGAGGCGTCGCAAACGGCGCTGAGGCGTCAGTGGAGGACCGACAAACGGCCCTCTTGAACGAAGTCCTGCATTGGCCAGCCTGTTTCTTACAGTGTTGGGGGCAACAGGCCCACGTCTCCCTCGAAGCCCCCTAGCGGTTACTGAAGCTGGCAGGAATCTGTTCCGCAAATGAGAAAGCACAATGTGCCGGTCCTCCGCAGGGGTGGTAAACCGTGGTTGTCCAGGTCTGGGCCTATCAGCGACGCTTCCAGTTTGCTGATAGCGTTGCACAAGTCTAATAACAATAGACTGATTGCAATTTAACCTCCTGGCTATTTGTCTGGAGGAAAACCCAGCTTGGTTGAGACCAATACACAAATTTCGATCGGCTTCATTTAGTCGAGGCATCTTGGTTGAGAGCAAATTGAAACTGATTCGGCAAAAAAAAGTAGGCCTTTTAATCGCAACTAGCCGAAGAATATGTGACAAAAATTTGAGTGATTTCTATTCATCAGTAAACTTTTTAGTGTCAAAAGACTTTAAAGATGTATTCGATACCGTCAATCGAAATTCGAACTCACACGTGGCTAAAACTAAGGTATTGAGTAGTCAGAGATGTCCTCAGTCGGTGTTCCATTTATTTAAAAAATCGGATATCAATAAATGGTAAAAAGGTAAAGTCCCGGGTGATGCGTTTCTAATTGAGCTCAGTATATATACACTTGTATATAAGAAAAGTAACACCGTATTAACAGGTTAAATCTTAAATTTATTCGAAATTTTGCCCATGGGGCTTCTTCAGGAGAAAATTCGCAACTAACTAAACAGACAAGGTACTGAACCGAACAAATCTCACCCACTTTCAAGCACATAAAAAACAATTCACAACTCGTATACAAAAATAGAACGCTGGGGTTCAATGTAGGTCATGTTAAAACGTCATCTTTATATTTATATACATATATTATCAGCGGTTAAAGTTGTCGTGGTTTGGTGGTAGTGCGTCAACGAAAAGATATTACGTTTTATTAGGTAAAATGTATAAACGTTTTTTGTTGTTTTTTTTTACACGGAATGAAAATGATCATCCATCCGCAGTTCTCTCCCATGAACACTTGGCAACTCTCTCAAAGAGCAAACCAGGATACGAGATCCAATAAACTTTATTTTCTCGAAATATACACATAAAAATGAGCATTCACATTAACGTCAGTTAAAAGTAATAAACATAAAGCATCAAGATAATGGCATACCATGGCGGCTGTGGAATACGGCACAGCTAGCGATTAGATTTGCTGTGAACTGACGACATTGCAGTCTCTAACAGAATGCCTTAAGTTACTGAACAGTTTTTAACTGTAATAAAAGTAGATGCTAATTTTACTGACCGCTTCGGCCCGCCTCGAGCGATTCTGTCTTTTGTTTTATAAACCTAAAGGAATTTGGGCATGTTTGGATCTTTGTGATATTTTATTAGCAATGAATTCTTTCGTTCATTAGAACTTTTCGGACAGCAAAGCAGGCAGCGAAATTCATCTTCTAAATCTCTGTTACATAATTTTATGACAGGTTCGGTTGTGGCTATCATTACTGTGGTAATGTCCGATTTAAGCATAGGTCACTTCATCAAGTCACAAAGAGCCCAGATGGCCCTGGAAAAAAAGGAAACTGTCCACTGGTAAAAAAAAGGGGAAGTGAGGAACACTGATTAACTGTGCAGATTTCTTGTGGGTGACATTTGTGCTTACAGTACCTGAGCTAAATAAAGTTATTGTTACTGTTATTGTTATCGTTGTTGACACTTGTGTTGACGTTCTAAGCGCACGATTCGAGTTGAAATCAAATCTCAATAATTAATTAAAAATTATTTTCTGAAAACAATAAAATATAAGTTATTTTCTGAGCTCTCTGCATGTTTCGGAAACTGTATGAATGACTGATCAGAATTTTGCTTTTGAATTGGAGCTAATACACCACTATAGACAATACCTTGTGAGAGCTTTAATAAATACACCTCTTCTCGCTAAGCGACGCTAAGCGGTGGTGTGGACACTTTTTATGCCAAGTGTTCTGTCTTGCTACATTATATAACGTATTTCGTAACACTCGATAAACACTTAAGCCAAACCCGGATTGTGTTTCAAACGGGCACTATGACATTGTACAGTGTCCAGAAGTCGTACGCATCATCCTTGCACCTATGTGATATTGCAGTAACTACGGGAAACCCCCAAAACATTGGTAATCTTCACCCGGATTGGAAGGGTTAGTAATGTTTATTTGGTAGCCCGAGTTAACTCGGGCTTGGTCCCGAGGCGCTATATATACACGCCCGAGATATCTCGGGCTTGGTCCCCAGTGAGTTAAAAACTTAACTCTTACGGCGGAAACTATGCGCATGGCCACAGATATCATGTCCTATTTCTAAAATTAATACGTACTATGGGGCCCTAATAGAGTTACATCCCGCTTTCAATTTTGGAAGGGTGCTGATGTCATTCAAACATCAATGAAGATTTAAAAATAGAAGATTTATTTTATGCAAACAGTGGCAAACCAGGTCCGGTCCTCTCAAAAGTTTTCTTGATCATTGCCAGGTGATAACATGCTATGAGCGTTTTTTTCACAATACGGCACGTAAGCTACATAAAAATGATAGCGGTGCTTACGTTTAAGTGGTAATACATTCCTGAGCGGCGCTGGGACAAGTGTAAAATAATACTGAATTTAAAAATATGGTAATGAGTGTAATTTCACGGGACTTGTTCCGCTGATTACCATGAAATGAAAACTACTGCTGCATCACAGATTGTCTGTGGCGATGTATTATGGTGTTCATCAAGTCACAAAGAGCCCAGATGGTCCTGGTGAAAAAGAAGTCCACTTGCAAAAAAAATGGGGAATGAAAAACACTGATACTGTGCAGATTTCTTGTAGATGACATTTGTACTTACAGTCCCTGAGCTAAATAAAGTTATTGTTTGCATTTCCCGAGTGTTCATGCAAAATTTAATAGTTCATCAAGTCTAGATATGAAAGGACCAGTTCTAGACCTCGTTTTCTATTTATTATTTCAGACAGGCTCATGCAAATCATCAAAAATCGCCTATTAGTACTCACGATGCAGCAGCTTAGTTTGAAAGTTTGTGAACAAAACCTTTGTAAGATGAAAAAAACAGGAGAAATAGAGCTGTTTAGACACGACTTTTGGGGCAGATATTTCATGATATCAGTCGCCATATATACATTATCCATACGTTAGTTAACGTACAGCGTTAAATACTGTGAACACTACTAATGTTTTGGGAGTTTCCCGTGGTTACCGCGGTGCGTTAACTAACGTAAGGATTATGCATACGGCCACAGGTAGAAAGGCGTAATATTCTTTAATCAACATTAACACCAGTAGCGTGAGGCTATTCGAATCCACCCTCTAGCTGGCCCCGAGACCCATCGTTGTAGGGATGAGCGACAGTAAGTGCGAATAAAAGTAAAACTGTGTACTCATTGTGTAGTTGTTATGTATATGACTACTGTACATGGATCTCTATTATTATCTGTATCGTGTGCTGTTTCGATGCCAGTGTATATATTATATACTCTGCGGTTCGCCCACGTACCACAAATAATTGTGGTCTTGGGTACAGTTAAATAAACGTGTTAAACTTGTTAATAATACGTGTTGTCTGCCGGGCGACCAGTTGACACCAGGCTACAAACTTTGACCACCGCATCACACGGCTGTCGCTGGCATGCGAATTCTTTCTACCTTCGCACCCAGCTTAAAAGGAATGAAAGTAAGGTCTGGTTCTTCCGCAGCCCCACAAGGGTGAAGGTTAAGGAGGAAGAATATGAGCGTGATCTGATATTATGTAAAAAGGTTAAAAAATATCTATTAAGCCCTTATTATTGCACCGTCAGATGCGTTAATACTATACAAAAAAATATGTCCTTTGGCCAGATTGCCTAGAATTGCATGCAGAGTAATGCCTTCACCTGCAATTTGTGGGAAACGCAGTTTTTATTTTGCCTAAATTTATCAAATTCTGTAGGATTTTTTTCAATGGGGTTGCTGCCCACCATAAGTGCGAGCCTGTTGCTGTCGACAAGGACAGAGTTTTTTCAGCCCCTTTTCACTCAGACTGGATTATCTCAGAAGTTCACTGATAACGTTATATTTTAAACCACATTTTATTTGAGCACAGTAAGTACTGAAAATCAATAAAGAAGTTCTGGCCCATGTGGAATGTTTATAGAGTAGCTGTAGAGAAAATTGTTTATTGGAATAAAGAGATCATTTTATTGGGCATGTGTAACCAAAAGTGTGGCATTGGGGATGTTATGTGAAAAGTGTGGCACTAGGGATGTTATGTGAAAAGTGTGGCACTAGGGATGTTACCAGCCACTGTCAAAGATCAAGTCTGAGATGAGAGGCCGAAGAAGAGACCTATCACTAGAAATGTTCCTTTCCTTATCCAGGATCGAGCTCAAGGTCTCTCAGCTAGCAAGTTTGAAAGTGCTGCCACTACACCACAGGCACGATATCTTCACAGTAGTTTAATCATACCTGCTGCCAGGACTTTGGTCTCTATCTTACACTTGTAAGCCTTGTGTTTTTACCCGTGACCTTGACACACCTTCCAACTTCTCACATTATGTCTTATTACATTCCACATCCCTTTCTATTAATAGGTCCAGGGTTTCTCCAGATCCTGAGATTTGCCCGTTAAATTTCAGAACCTCTTTTAAGGATACACTGAACGCGCACCGATTTCCTTTTCGTTCTTGCACCTGTTATCCCACAGTTTGCATTACTTGAAAAAAAATTGCAAACTTATAAATAGCCGCTTAAGCTCATGTCGCAAGGATCATGTGTGTGTGTGTATGTGGGGTGGAGGTTGGGGGTGAAGGGGAATGCCTCGCCCCAACCCATATGATCTGGAGAATACACTGTAGACTAGTGTAGGGGTTCTTGGGTGAAGAAAATCAAGTCACGGTCGCCCAAAATAATATTTATGCACTGGTTCTACCGGTTTCAGAGTGTCTGCTATTTATTGCCCCACATTTCGCTTCCAGGGAAGGAACTGCTGGTCCATTATTTTTAGTGAACAGGGACTTTACATTTACGTCATATTATGCTTCATAGGGAATTCCCGTTATAATAACGTTTTCTGCATATTGGCACACATGGGTACATTGGTAGACACCGTGACAAAGTAATGGATGGCAAGAGAACATAAAACTAAAGGAGCTGCTTAAACAATCTGTAACAAGGAAGTACTGGTGAACAGTAAAACAACGAATATTTACTTTTTACCACAAAAAAACAAAACAAAACAGTGAACTTCAGTGTTAAGTTTTTCACTTGGAATCATCGATGATGCGGACAAAAGCCAAATGGGCGAATGGGCGAATTTAATATAAGATACTCTGTGACAGATCTTGCTTTGGTATGGGTTACTCGATTTCAGTGGTCACCATGGGGAAGTGAAGTGAGACTTTGCAGGATGTTTAATATCATTTGACCAAAGGGCTTATCTTTGGCAGAACTGTTTTTGCAAAAAAAAACAACCCAAAAAAACTGGGTGGTTCTGTTTGAATTTGATTATAGCTCCTTTCTTCAACAAAACTGGTCTCAAGTATTCGCTACTTTATCAAGAGCATTCGCAGGTTTGCAGAAATATTTTGTTGGGAGATGAGTATTGAGATGTAGATCACGAATATGCAAATAAGTGAACCAGGTGGGAAATCCAATACAAGCCGTTTTGTCGGAAGAAGTTTGCTGTATTATTAGAAGCGATTTTCTTCACTGAGTCTAAAACCTGTGTAGGCCCTGATAACAGCAGATTATCTAGTAAACTAGGCAAAAAATTTTTAAAAATCTGCCGATGTCTATGTCGTTGATAGTAATTTATACTGATCGAGGTAGACATGACTGACCTTGTCTCCTCCTGTGTTTTGAGAATGGTGTATGACTGTTTGTTTGTGTTGATTGTTTGTTGGTTGTTTTTGAAAGTCGCTTACACCTCCATACATTTTATTGCCAATGACCAGTGTACCTACCGAGGTACATGTAACAATTAATATGGAATAATGGTGCGTTCACTGTTGTTACCTCGGTTAGTCATATTATATAAAATATTATGTAAATAGAAATAGAATACAAAAAAACAACAACGAATGTTTTAATGGTTTTCAACAAGTTCTACGGCAGACGAAAGAGGTATCAACATCAAACTTTAGGTTTTCGAGAATGTTGTCATCAAAAATGCGGTCTCTGTTTCCGTGTTCGCCTCTTTGCTGTGATTCCAAATCACTCAGGTGAAAAATATGCTATGTCAGTGTCGCCGCGCACTGCTCCCAACAAAAACGTCACAAAGCAGTAGCCAGACCAAAGTACGGGCATGGCATAGTCCAGCTCTAGACAGTTTACAACTTAGTATGCTGATAGCTGCGTTCTACAAGGCCACATTTTCGCCAAAAATGTATTCAATAATAGCAACAACAATTATTAATAGTTTATTGTTGTAGAATTTCCTCCCTCCTCCC
>JAWQUT010000372.1:401187-422562 GCA_033807755.1 Ellobium chinense | reverse complement strand
GGGGGGTAATCTAGCATTATATCCTTTCTTAATTTTTTATTGGGAGTCTGTGGCTTTTAAAAAGTCAAAAGTTTGGTATTTAACTCCAAAAGAACCAAATCTGGCAATGCTGGTGGGGTCTAAACCACCAAACTCGCTTTGAATAAAAAATAATTTGGAAAATCATGCACGGAAAGGAATTTGCGAGAAAAGAAACAACAAAACACTGTCAGAACAGAACAGCGGGTAAACCTTTTTTTTCTCAGATTCTTGGCTACTCTTTTTGAAAAGTTTCTTAGGATGCCTTGCACTGAGGATAGGGAAGCGTTGAATCTGTGAGACGGTGTATAGGTTCTCAGATTTTCGGCGGAGAAAACAAGCTACCGTTGACAAAATCGTATTGTCAATGCTTGTATTATGGCTCAGACGTGAAATTGGACGGAGGTGATGTTTGAATATTTAAGACAATATTAAAGATCAATTGTATCAGACAAACAGATTACATGTTGGTAATATTAGATTCATTGATTACATAAAAGCGACCCCCATGAAGATGAGAAAAGAAAATCCCTCATATAAGACCGACTGACGTAAGAGCCGTTAACTATTATTTAGTATATCACAACTGCATGGTAGCGTGCAAGCCTAGGAGCCAACTTGGATACAAGGAAGTAGGAAGTAGGACATATTTCCAAGAATTATACATTACTAGCTATTACAGAATCTCTCGCTGACTTGTCGCCGTAAAATTCGTTCAGTCGGAACAGTTTTAAAAATAAACTAAGCCTTGTTTGAGGGTAGATCCATAATTGCTGGAGCAGCTTCAAAAAGGTGGACCAAATTTTAAAAAAAGAGGGGGGNGGGGGGGGGGGGGGTTGGGGGAGGGAACTGTCTTTGGGTTCGGGTGTAAGGCTTGTATAAAGTGGTTTCATTGCTGAGAAAGAACTTAACTTTAACCCCTGTAATACTACAGTAGATCCAGCTCTCACCTTCATATCACTATGCTGGACGCAATGGTGGAATAAATTCGCACTCCAGCGCCAACAGTGTTAGGCAGCGGTCGAATTTTGCAGCCTGATGCCAGCTGATCGGCTGGCAGACAATATGCGGAACGGTTATTATCTATAATAATAGGTCACGCAGTCAGCGGGCGGACCCGACCCATCTCGCGATACGAGAGTTAAGAACTGGAAAACGTTAGTTGTTTCATTTCTTGCATGAGGTATGTTGTCCACCTTCATTCGAGTCTAAGTTTACCCATTTATATTTTCTGTTTCTTCTTATCCCGAGTGCCATTATGATAATACAGTAGACATCGATTTAAACGAAAAGTGTCAAACCGAAAATAGCGCTAATACGAAGAGGAATTAGAAGCCGCGGTTTTTTTTCTGTGCCTAAACCGAATTTCTATTAAAACCGATCATAAGTCTTTGCCATAGTGGATTTCGTTTTAACCGTTGTTTGCTGTATTATGTTTTCCTAATATGCCTAGCCTGTACGTGAAATACTTAGCTCATATGTGTCCCCCCATGGGTGTCAAATAACACCCTATGGACGCCATAAAGGATACATAATGACGATGTGGAAGCAGGCAATAGTCTCATAAAATCAACAGAAACCACTGCAAATCTTTCTGCTACATATTGCTATGTACTGTTGATTGCCGTCACTCCAGTCCTTATTTTCGTTGTCTATTCCTGCTCACAGTAATGGAGATAAGTATCTGATTCCCCCCTCAAAAAAAACCAAAGGCATTACTTTTAATAGTCCATGACATGTAAGTTGGTTTTTTGTTTTGCTGTATCTCCGAGTTTGACACACACCCACGAAAAGCCAGTTGAGACCACAGACTATTTCAAGAGAACAAGGGGTTAGCTCATTGGCAGCCCTTATCTTTTCAAACCTCTGACACGAAATAAGACTGTTAAATTAACCTGAATTGATAAGGAAAGTGACAAATGCATTAGAACAGACCACAGCTAAGGTCACTGGGCCCATGAGAGGGAGAAAAACATGATGTGATAAATGAATCACCCTTACTACGAAGTCCAACTCAAGTGATTTCAAAATTAATGCGCATGTGTAACCTTTAAATGGCTTTTCACTGTAGGTAGATCCAAGCATGGCATCACGCTGTCGGTAACTGCAAAATGCTGGCAATGGAGACAGACGACCCAGCATTTTACAGCTACATTGATAACGCGGAGGAGAAGTTGGATGTGTACATTCCCCTGTGTGACAACAAGGTCTGTCATGCTCGTCTGTCTCAGCTGCAGACTCGGTTGACGGAGAGAAGGGTCAGCTGTGCCGACCAGAATGACGTGTGTAAGTGAGAGCAGTTAGAAAGTATGTCAGAGTGATGGCAGATGGGCATTAGGGTCTTATTGCCATGTGGAAGGTATGAGTGATTCAGGCAGTGGGTGTCTATGATTTAAAATGAGCTGCGGTGACGTTTGGGTCCATCTGATGTAATGGTAAAACGTTCGACTTGCAAGCTGGGAGGGCCTGGATTCGATTCCCGATAGGAACAGTAAATATTCTACTGTTAAATTTTTCCAATTTTTAAAAATTTGATCTTTCACAGAATTTTGGTAAACTCTCTAGTGGCACACTAATCATATAATACCAGTTCAAACTCACATTCCCTCCCCTTACTGACAATGCACAGAATATGTCTTACCACTAGGCCTGGGCAAAAAGTAATCGGGTACCCGGGTCCCGAAAAACCTATTAGCCGCCGGGACCCGAGATTACTTTTGAAAAACCCGGGTTTAGTAATCGTGTAACCACCAGAGGAGACCTAGATAACCCTGGTTGTGTAATTGTTTACTCACTAGGAGACACTGGATGAAGCCGGTAGGCCTGGGCAAAAAGTAATCGGGTACCCGGGTCCCGAAATACCTATTAGCCGCCGGGACCCGAGATTACTTTTGAAAAACCCGGGTTTAGTAATCGTGTAACCACCAGAGGAGACCTAGATAACCCTGGTTGTGTAATTGTTTACTCACTAGGAGACACTGGATGAAGCCGGGCTTAGTAATCGTGTATTCATGAGAAAAGACGCTGGTAAAGTAATCATGCCTTATCAGGCTTGAAACAACAGAATAATGTGTCATCTAATTAACCCACAGGTAAAAGCAACTAGCGACCAGCAGTTCCTCCCTCAAGTCCCCTTCTCCCTCTCGTCCTCTGTTCTCAGAATTTATTGCCGCCGTTTGATGATCTCTGTATCTTTACCATAAACAATCCAAAGTTTGCAATTGCGAATATTTATGGTCTTTTCTATTATTACTACATGTAGTTACTATTATTTCCTTTGGTTTTTATTGTCTTGCCTTCACACAATAACATTTTCTTTACAATTTCTCTGTGTACTCTGAAGTCTAAAGGTTTACCTACTATTATATCTGAGATGATGAAACACTGAAAGAAAACAAGAACAACAATAAAAAAGGTATAATTGAGAAGACTATAAAAAAAAAATCCATTTTCACTGTTGGAAAATGGAAAAAAAAAAAGGAACAAAGAACAAAAAGCTAGTCCTCATCACCGCATTAGAGCAGCTAAGGGGATGATGCTTGGGATCTTCGGAACAGGAGGGGAAGAGTTGGTCTGTTTCGACAATAAACAACATCACGTCGCAAGCACACTGTCACTGACCTCAAACCCGAAACCCAGACGAAGCCCGGGCGGGTAACGATAGGGACCTGGGCGGGTACGATGCCTGGGGTGGGCGGGTAACGAGCTTTACTCTTGGTGATAGAAGAAGCCATTAATTGCTAATGTATCTCGCCAGCTAGGTAGTAATCGTGAGTNTTGGTAAACTCTCTAGTGGCACACTAATCAGATAATACCAGTTCAAACTCACATTCCCTTCCCTTACTGACAATGCACAGAATATGTCTTACCACCTGGTTACCTACGTAGATGTTTGTCGGGTGAGCACTCGTCTTCTTCTTCCCACTCATAATCCTGTGCCACATCCTCCACTCTCTTCCTGTAGGTTTCCTCATATTTCTCGCCTTCGTCATATCCTTCCTTTTGTTCACTTTCGTCATCTTCGTTTAGATGAAGAGGGAGAGAATAAATGAGACAGCGACATAATAGTCTACAAAGACTGATAAATAGACAGACAAAAGTGTTTGCATTATGAACGCTTGCAGTCGAGCCATTAGAGAGGAAAGGAGAGAGAAAGGGGGGAGGAGAGAGAGAGTGAGAGAGAGAGAGGGGGAGAGAGAGAGAGAGAGAGAGAGAGAGACAGACANGAGAGAGAGAGAGAGAGAGAGAGAGAGAGAGAGAGAGAGAGAGATTTTTAGCGAAATTGATTATATTCATAGTTTGGTTTGGGAAATATCTTGTTGGCTTAGCCAATAATCTTTCTCTATACTGTTTCAAAAAAATATTTTCAGACGGAATCTTCCGGGACAGGTTTGAGGCAAAGTTTGCCATTTCCAGCTACACAGTACTACATAGATGCCCAAGCTTTTGGATGAGGGTAAGTTTTTTTTTTTGCGGGGGGGGGNGGGTGGGACTAGGGCTAATAATTTTTTCCTTAACCCATTAACTCTTATCAGTTAAACATTGCAGTTTAGAAATGATATACGGTATAAGATCATCCGTTTTAAATCATTTCACTGTGTCTTTTTTTTTCAAAAATACAAAAAAACCCTCAAGACTGACGTGAAATATATCATGAAAGTTCTAAATTTTTGGAGCTTTGTCCTTCTTCAGGGAACATAAAATAATGAAAAAGGAAAGATCACACGAACACACATCACGGCATAACACATAGGCAGACGAGGCCAAATCTGAACAAATAGCGAGTAAAAAACAACAGCAACAACATAAAAGACAAAATGCATCATAAATACCCAAGGATGCACTCATTGCAAACATAAAAAAAAAATTCATAGGCTGAATGTCAAGATGTTTGGGTTGAGAAACTAACAATTATTCAAAATAATGTTTGAATAGGTATGTCATCCTTTTTTTCTTAAAACTGTTTAGACTGTTTGCCTTGCAAACTTTTTGTTTGTTTGTAGTTTATTCCAAGATTCTCTTGTGGAGGCTTAATAAATACAAAGCTACTGTAGATAACAGATTCATGGGCGGGAGAGATGCCTATGATGTCGTGGCGAGTGTTTGTTTGGTTTTTTTTGTTTGTTTGTGTGTGTGTTTGTTTTCGGAACATGATCTCTTATAGTATAGCAGAAAGCGCTTTGCGCTTGTGACTGCTATATCGCAATCATGCCTCTTTCAGGTACGGAATATTTCTTGCGCACACTACAGAACGGGCCAGAAAGATAAACTCATTTGCGTCACTTTCAAGGAATCCAGTAAAGTTTCACCGGACATACATAGACAGCTGACAAATCCTCGGACCAAGGAGTCCTTTTTGAGCTTCTTCGAGCCCCTTAGCCGATCAGACATCTCAGATGAAGAAGGTCTCGAGGAATTTGCTAAGGCTGTTCAAAAACTCTGCTACCGTCCATCATCAGACACAACCCCAAAGAGTCCTGTTGCCAAAGACTACTCGGGTTACGAGGCTGGTGTCGTGCTCAGACATCCACCACAATCGTCACCTGTTCAAGCGAAGAGTTTTTTTTCCCCTACTGCTTCCAGTAAAGGAGAAGGTCCTCCAGCCGCATCTAACCAAAATTACGGCAATGCCGGTAACATCCAGGACATTGGCATGCTCCTGAAAACGCTTTACGATAGTGTCCAGGCCGAGCCCAAGGAGGATAAACACCTTATGAAGCCTGTTCCTGATGACTTTGGTCAGACTCACCACAGACCTGCGGTTTATGCTCGAGCAGAGTGTCTGATAGATGGATGTGACAAGCTGGCAGAAGGTAAGTTTTCCACGCGTGAGACATGGGTGTCGGCCTGTCATTAAGTGCATCCGCGTCGGGTAGAATTTAGCTTAGAAAATAAAGAAAATGGTTAGAAAGAGTACAGCGACCAAGCCAAATCCAGAGGCCTTTACTGTGCTTTGTTGTAACTATCAAACTGTCGTTCAGCTTTTGCACTGTACTCATAAAATAGTTGTGTGCACCTTCATTGATCCGCCCGTATAAAAAAGGTGGGTGAGGTGGGGGCGAGGGAGATAGGGTTGCATACACAGTTTTCGGTTGCTCACGAGCCACCACTGAGTGACGTGCATGCACGGTCATCCAGGCACGGCAAGCCACAATTCCAAAAACCATTGATTCCGCTTTCTACTGTTTCATTGTCATAAGAATGTGGCCGGTTGATATATGGTCTGTCACATTGACTTTTATTGGCAGATGCATTTTTTACGTCTGGAAGCGAGAGTTGATGACGCAATCGCACTATTATTTACATTTACACTTGGTTGAAACCGGAAGTCAGCTTTATACATACATACATACACTAGATCCAGATCAATTATTATCCTCTCTTTTTCGCAGTTGCATCTGCAATCAGTTTTACGGCGCTGACTGAAGAAATTAACTCTTGGAAAGGCAGCCCGTATCCACAAGCCGTTTTGGCAAAAAAGACATTTTTGCTGCATAAGGTAAAATAGCTTGGATTTCTTCTCTCATTCTGTTTGCCCTACTTCCAATGGGTTCATTAGTAGATTCTGTGCTGTATACATTGGTGAATCCTTGGGGGTGGGGGTGGGGGTGGGGGAGTTCAGCGGGGTGCTCGTGACCTCTTTCCCGCTAAGTTTTCTCTCAATACTAAGTTGTGCTCTACATACTGTTTATGAATTTCACCCTTCGCTTGTCGGTAGTTCTAAGGAGCTGTATATCCTGTAGTTCTATACAACCCTTGACATATATAGAAATATTTGAAGAAAAGAGGTAGGGTAAGGTATGGGTAACCCTTACCGTCAATTTCTTTTCCTTGTTTGATATGAAGTTCCAGCGGTGGCCTTGCGTACCAGTGAAAAGGAGGTGCATGTAGAGGGAAGGGGTGGGGGGTGGGGGTGGGAGAGACGTCTTTTTAGATTGGTAATGTGCCAAATCTTGCATCTACGCTCTTTGTAACTGGCAGGCCAGGGTAAGGCGAGGCTACTCAATGAATCATTGCCTGGGAATTTCTGGAGTCGTGTCCTTCGCTGTACTGAACAAAGAATGAAAGAAGGAGCTAGTGCGTATATCAACTTCAGACCGATAACCCTTGTTAGAGCGAGGTCTTTTCATGATATATGATGGTTAAAGGATTAGGAAACTGTAGCGTAAAGAAAGCCAGCTCCTTTTTTCTCCCCGTAAAGAACTGGGCAATGTTCACCCTGCATGGGATCGCTGACCAGGAGTTCTCAGGCATGTGGAGAGGTCGATCCGTCCCGTAACTTTGCACTTGTCTACACAGAGATTAATATATTTTTGTTCATATACTCCAACACACAAACAATCACCAGGTGCTTCCGGAGCTCTATTCAAGAGGGGTCGATCTTGGCTTGGCTCACATCGCATCCTGCAACCAACCCGATCTTCGAGACAGAGCTTTGACTTTCCTGGAGCTGAACATCTTACAACGGTTCACTGATACCGGTACACCAAACGTGGCCAAATTGGTATGCACATCTACAGGGTGACCCTCCCCCCGCCCCCCACACTTTTTCCAAACTCTCATCACCCCACACACCCCCACACCCCACACCCACACACACACAAACCGCCCATCTGGCTTCTCTGGTCTCCATAATGCCAAGAGAAGTGGGCGTGACGTCCTTTTTTTCATTTTTGGTCACCCTGTACTTTTTTTGTTTGTTTGTTTGTTTGAGCTAGGAATATACGTGAATCCATGCACATCTTGATACCATGATAATTTCCATTATTATCAATACGTTTACATTCGCGAATACTCTGGCCTTTTTTATGTCGGCCTAGTGCATATTAAATACATATAATGGAATACTGACTCTTCTAAGCTAAAAACAAGAAAAAAAAGCAACGTAAATCTAAATCAAGCTAAACGTAAATTTAAACTGTAACAAATGAGAAAATGTCCATTCATAACAGACATAATCACCTGGTTTGGCGGTGTTCATTACGTAGTTGATGATTACAATATTAACATTGCACTTATGTTTTCACAAAATTTATCTTACAGGATGAGATTGAACGACTGTTGGAAAATGCCTTGGGCGGAATGAGGTTGGTATTGTTTGTTCATATTAGTATTTCCACAACAGTTTACGTCTCTAACTTTACATGTTTGTACTCTCTGTAGGCTTATCATCTGGAACTGATATTTTAGTTGGGTAGTAGAGGTTTAGGAAGAAGATAGGCTATATATATATGTGTGTGTGTGTGTATGTATTTGTATGTATATGTATGTATGTACACAAGTGTATTTGAATTTAGTAAAGGCGATTTGCGGACTGAATATGACAGTAATTTGGCCGTTTCACTGACAGCTTATTGGACAATGAGTCACTAATGTTTATTTGATCACAGAACTTATCAGCTAGGTTTTATGATTATTTGATTGTAGTGTCGATATCATTACAGTCCGAACATATTCCAACCTACTCTGTCATCCACATCAATAGGCCTATGTGGGTCAGGATTTTTCTGCGTTCTGTCCAACTATCTTCTCCTTTGTTGCAGCTCGGCTGATCCCTGGGAGGTAGTAGAGTATACTGTTAAAGCAAATTCATTCGTCTTCATCATCTCAGTTGCCTTCCTCATGAACGCCTTATAGGCCGAATCTTATTTAAGATACTGTTTAAAATCTCAGACAACTCGATGCCGGCTACTTTATCTCTGTATCTGACATTTTAAATCTCCAGGCAGATATATGCCTCCACCAAGCACAACACCGCTGTTCCCCTGGCTACTATCGAGAGGTTATGCAACATTCTTCTAATGCTGCACTGCAACGCTCTCGGTCTTTGTCAAGAGGAAAGAGACGCTTACGACATGCTAAAAAAGAAACAATCGACAAGGTAGGCAACGTTGTGCCAAACTTACAGATAGTCTTGAAAGATGACCAATAACTACTGATTTTCGAATATGGTCGAATGAGTAAGTGATGTGTTTGAAAAAAAATGAATTCATTTTTTAAAATCTACTAGGTAATTGCCTAAACAAAAATGTATTAGTATTTTATTTTTAATCAGTGGGTTCGATTCCTTGACAAACATAGACTAAACAGTAGACGGTTGCATTTGCACACTATCCCTTCTTCTTATCTGGGTTGGTTTTTTTTTAACCGGGGTATGTCCGATTCTCGACTTTGTTTATGAAATTTGCCGGACTTCCGGGTTCGACATTCGCCTTTACTTATCAGCTTAGGCCCTTGGGAGAGTTCTGTGATATTAGGGGCCTACCCTTAAATGAAGCATAAACATGAAATTTAAGCATCGCGTACATCTGACCATTTTGACTTCTTTCATGCACAATATTGTCGAACTCCCCTGCCTATTGTTTGGTTTAGGCTTAGGGGTTGGATTAGAAAAGTGAAAGCACAAACGGAAAAGTTCTTGATGATAATGTCTAAGGGCTGTCCCAAGGTTGCTTTTTCTTCCCCAATTCTATCCCCCAACCTGTCCTTAACCCTTAATCTAGACTGGACACGAGAGTCCTGGGATATTTCCTACGAAAGTTGCGAGGGTTCCCTGTTCAACCCAGTGCTGTGATAAATATTGCAACCCCTTCTTGGTATTTTGCGCTCAGGTCTTCACGGACCAGCAAGACAGAGGAAGTGATCAAAGCACGGATCAGCAGAGTGGATGAGCTGTTGAAAACTGCAGAGCAGGTGCGCCAAAAGTCTGCCAAGAGCATGGAGAAAGACGTTCACGAGTTTCTTGATGTAACAGCTGAAGATCCATATCCACAAGCCAAATCACTCCTGGATAAGTGCGTCGCCACACAGTTTATCGTCATTTTCGAGCGCGTGAAGAGGGTAATTATCATCCTAAAATGTCAGTTTAATCTTTCTGGCATAACAGTCAACAGAGAACGTTATCGAGTGGCCGAGCTCCCATTGCTTCCCATTCGAATACCAGGCATTGTCGCTGTTACAATGGTTGAAAATAGTTACGCACATGACGTATTGGTTTAGTGGTATAAGACGTTTTGCCCATATCTCAAGAGTTTAAGAGTGATAAAGCACTTGTGTCTACCTTCTTCCTGTTCACTGGAATTTGCATTATCATCAACTGAGCAATAATTTTCTCAATTATGGTGGGAAAGTAGAGCATGTGAACATTTTACAATTGCTTAATAACACTGTACTCTCCAGGCGAAAGCTTCCTCTGTCAATAATATGCTTACTAATACTATTTGCAGATAGATGGACTGGAAAATTATGAGTTAGATGCTTTTCGAATTCGGTAAAGATTAACTTTCAGCAAGTTGTCCTCCTTATTTAGTAGCATTACTTATCGAAATTTGAAATTCCTTTATCTTCACTTTCAGTAAAGAGTCATCTGAATGGAGAACACTGATAAAAAAATAAAGCACAAGGCATGTTTACTTTTTTAGATTGATCAAATAGTTCCGAGATATTGCAAGTTGAGCGCGCCGAATTTGACGGTGATTTTCCTTTTGTATCAGAGCCTTGCGCTAATCTAGGCTATATAAAGTATCCGCATAAAATGAATTCACAGTCAGTTTTCCTCTTATGTCTTATGTTTATTTTGGTCTTTGTTTATTTGCAGATCTTCTCGGATATGGAAGTTCAGGATGTGTTACTCCTGAAGGAATGTGCCAAACCTAGCAAAGCTAATTCAAAGACAGGAAGGCTCCCAGCCATCTGCAAAACAATGCTTTTTCGAGGGCTAGCACTTTTTCTCTGCCATGGTTTGAGTAAGACTACTTTATACTATAAAAAACCCAATCTGTCCAAGTTATAGAAGTTAACTTTGTAAGAATTTTAAGCTTAAGAAACGCTGCATGTCGTTATAGGTTGCGAATTTTGACGTTCATGTTCTTAAAAGTTTGACTGTGGGTATTTTTTTGCTGAAATTTTTGCCTTAGTATAAATGAACGTAAAAATAAGGCTATATATTCTCAAGCAGCTGTATGCATTAATACAATGATAATAAGAAAAAAACATATCTCATCGGTCGTTAAATCAGAACACCATACGCTAACATAGGCTTACTTTTAAAAATGAAAAGACTTAAATATGGTTCTTTCATTTATATTATCTACATTCGAAATCTGAATAAGGAACAAATTGTGAAAGCACTTAAAAAGCTGGGAATGGTAAGATTGGTAGGTTGGTTTTGACAGTAGTTATAAGTCATCTAGAGCGGCTGCCCTATTTAAAGAGCTTCATAAACCCCAAAAATATTCTCCCTTAATGAAGAACATCAGGATGGGTTCAAAATGCAGAGTGTAAAAACTTAATGTAAATTGCGACCATGAATAAAACTGTGGTAGAACTCGATAATTTTTTCGGTCATACGATAGCACTATCGTATTGCCATTTTGTCATTTTCACAATTATGTCATTTGTTTGTCATTTGGGACATACAGATCTTTCGACAAAATAAGTGTCCCCCTTCCAAGCAGACAAATTGAAGATTATTTTTTTCGTCTGATTAGTTAATCACTCTGCAGTTTAGCAACCTCTCTTTTTCACTGATGTATTTTTTTGCAAACCACCACCACCAGCTGCAACAAACAAATGCAGAGAGTTATGCCATTGTTTGATTCATATACATAATTACAGTCTTCTCATTTCGAGTTTCTTCAACTGGACGGTTGGCAACTGCGATCCTAAAAAAATAGATCCCTCTCCTTTTTACAACAGAATCAAATTTTTTGCTGTCCACTGTGGCCTGAGGTTACAGTTTGGCTACAATTGTTATAAGTGTACATTTTCACAGGGTCTGCAGCTCACAAGAACATTCAGGCCATTTGTAATGAAGTTCTCGATGTCTTCGACGGCGCCCCAGAAAAAGATCTGTGCCCTGAGGTAAGTGACCAACTTACTTCTCAATAGTAAGATATTATTAGATCCAACAGTGTTGTATTGTATGTGATTTCGCCTAAATAAACAAACTAGAAACTTCTTACTTAATCAAGGGGTTGTCCCTCAGACGTTGGTTTGTTTATTCGGTACTCTGTGAATGCTGGATTGCCCTTGGTGAATGGCGAATAGCCATGCATAGAAAACAGTGTGTGAACAAAAATCCCTTCGTCACATTTGACGGAACTGAAGAGGGAGAGACTTTGATACACATCACAATATTATATTCACTTTCAGAATTCTTTAAAATTTAAGATTTCAAGTTCTGCGGGTGAATCAGTAAAAAGGATTAGCCAACAGTGCTTTTTATTTAGAATCAAAACTTCATAAAAGAGGGGCCTATAATAACCATGTTTCAAAACTCAGATAGGCGCACTGTTTACAATTTCCTTTCTCGTCACCATCTAGATCTAATATTTAATAGTATTTTGGTAAAGCATTCATTCGGCAAGAATTAAATTGTCTCCGGTTGACTCTTTAACTCTTTTGTATATAATTTTGCCTTTTTTTTTTCTTTGACTTGTCTAGCTTGTCATTGTTAAGACAATGAGTACTCCCCAAAGGAGCATAACTCCAAGCGAGACTAAAAGAATAGCAGCAGAAGTACAGTAGTCCCTATGTGTTTGAAGAGATCGATCGAGGTCTAGATTTAGATAGATCTAGTCTAGGTATTGTCTGCGTCAGTTTTTAGATTGTTTGGGAGAGTAACCAAATTTTAGATCTAGACGTCTAGACTATCTAGTTCTAGCGCAGCTGAATGGGGCTGACCAAACTTATTTTCCAATTCATCACATTTTCAGGTTCAGTTTATGCTGCAATCGCTGCTTTTTGACAGTGCACCAGTGATTCGCCAGAAGGTCATTGATCTGTTTACAAATAGACAGACAGAATCAGAAAAACAAGAACAGATTTTATTGGATGAAGTTGAGCGTTTGCTTTGTCCTCTTCTCAGATTTAGTACACACGGAAAGGTGAGGTTTTTAGATGATTCAATCCTGGTGGTACCTGTTTCCGCCACCCTGTAGGAATGACCCCTAAACAAGCATTTGCCACATTTGGGGAAAATTTGGTTAAATGAGGCCTGCCTAGTAGATCTAGACACTAGTTATAGACTAGTTCATCTGTTTGTCCAAATTTTGGCACGGTCTTCATCGGTAACGACCGCCATTTACACTCGGTGATGTTATTTGACCCATCTAAGGTTCACTTCCTCAGTCCTTAACTGTGGCCCCTATTCCTGCCACCCTTTAGATTGCGGGTATGGAAGACCATATCATGTTTTCATATGTAACAAATGTTGGAAATGGGTGCAAATAATCGATCAGAAAATATGCAAAGGGTGGCATATTGATTTTCATGAAGATTATGAAGGAGAACTGGAACTGAACTCGCCTTACGTGATATATTGAGCAAAACAAGCAGAAGATGAACTGAAACTGAAAACCAAACATTTACAAATCATCCCTCCCCCAACCCAATCCAATTTTAAACTATTCTTTTTCAGTCCTAGTGCAGCAAGGGCGCTGGAAGGTAATTCCAATGTCAGGAAATGCAAATATTAATGTGAACCCAATAATCACAGGTGTCACATGCAGCCCAGTCAGTGTTATCCTCTTATAAAACTGAAAACGATGTTACATAGGAATATATGGACAGAATCAGGAATCACAAAAATAGCATCAGGACGCCCCGCATTGCATCTGAAATAAACTTAGTTTATTAGGAAAATTATAACGTGTAAACAATGTTCCGTAGAAAAAAAAATTTGGACAAGAACTGGATAACCCCATAGTTATTTTAAGTAACAAGAACTTGGCCAATAAAAAGTTGCAGACCATACATAGACTTCTTAGTTAGAGGGTGGTGGAAATGCAAGCCTGGCGGAAATTGTTGCACTGAGGAATGCTAGTCCTGATGTTTTTTGATGGAGAAATAAAGTTTCCCTTCTTTTGCTAAGTAGTCTATAAGTAGTCTAAAGGTTTTGGAATGTGAGCTTTGAATTTGAAATTACCATTAAAAGTCATACTAGGCCACACTACAGTCTCCATAACCAAACAATAAGAAAGTTTTAATACTACAAACATAGACTCACCATATGACATTCTTTCATTCATAAATGGGGAGCACATGTAATTACTTTGAAAAAAGATGGACAATATCCATGCGAAAAGTCATGCATTGGAGTAGATTAATAAAAATTTTATAACCATGGCTTTTCACTCTTGTGTAATTAAATTTAATAATAAAACATTCAGACTACTAAAATAAAGTTGTCATTTTGTGGAATAATTGCAGAAACCCTAACTGCTATTCAGCAGGCTTATACTTTCACACTTAAGCATACTTTCTACAAAATGCAGAGGATGTGCTAAGTGATTAAGTTTCCAACATATTTCACATTATCGATGAGAAAGAAAAGTGGCGGGGAATGTAACACATATTGTAATTTAGTGTTGCCTGAATGTTTACATGCTGAAAAGGTGTTATGATATGTTGAGATTGGTAGAGAAATCTATGTCGCCTTATGGTCACAGATATGCAAGTGAGGGAGAGAGAGAGATACTGTCGTCTAATCAGGAATGGCAGCAGCCGATGACAAAATTTTCAGACACTTAAGATCAGCATAAAAATAGCTGTTCAGTATGAAAGTTGCTTGTCATCCTTACTTCTCGTTAGCTTCTTAAAATGCCTTCTTTTTTTTTTTCAAATCTGATATTTGCTTGTTTGGTAACTTTCGGCATTATGCTATATTCTTAATTTATGGCTGGCTGCATGTCTGAACAGTTAAGACATTGGATTCAAGATCCAAAAGTCATGGGTTCCATTGTTAACGATGGTCATGTTGTAAGTGTCTTGGGAAAACATTTCATTCACATTTTCCTCAGTTCACATGTCTGTAAAATGACAAACCTGGTTATAGGCAGTGAAAGTTATTCTCAGAATGCTAGTGATAAGCGCCTGTAATGGTAGTGGCACTGTATGCTCTCTAGGGAGCTGAGACAGTTTTAGAGTGATCAGGCCTGCTGGGGTAGTAATAATGTGAAGTCATGTGAGCAGGCATTAGCCTGGATACAAGACTTATAAACTGCATTATCAGTATTATTATTATCTAATGTGTTTTTTAATATTTTGCTGATCCAACAGAGAAGAAAAGAAGGCGGAGATGAGACTTCCAGGAACGGTGTATATGACTGTTGTGTTGCAGGAGTTGATCAAACTGGAATTGATAAGGTAATTTCCTCCCTTCCTTCCTCTCTTTTTAATTCCTTCATTTCCTTCATCTCTTTCTAATATTTCATGTCCTTCCCCTCTTTAAAAGATTTGTTCAATTCTTCATTCCGTCATACATGCATGCCAGTTACCATCAACTTGCCAACCCGCTTAGCAAGCTACCCCTTTCATCTTTCTTGTTTCTTCTCTCTCTTATCCTTACAGCCTCCTTTCATTTCTTTCCTTGTAAAATGAATCACAGCCGTTTTGGTAGTCAAGGAACTTAAAGAGTTGCCTAATTAAGCCATCAGTCATGATTGTGAAGTGAAGTTTAAAACTCCCCAGCAGTATCTTTTGCAAGATGAGTTAATGATCTTTAAAACAACTTTACAACCATATTGTCTGTGGGACAAATATTATAATAGAAATTATGTTTTCACAATGGCCATTTTAAAAAGTTGCATTAGCCCCATTATGCATGTCCTTTTCTTGTCATAATCTCTGTTTCACACATTATATTGTGGCAAGTATTAACGGTGAAGTATTGTCATATTTGTCATCGTCCCATCTCATAAGTTAGCAAAACCACTCAGTACATGTAGGTCTTTGAACCTCCCAGTTTGCACCTGTAGTTAATATATCAGACATAGAGTACAGATCAAGATTATCATTTTGTAACCTATGTCAGTGGCCATGAAACTACATTTACACTTAATAAATAGCAAACCTCCTATTTGCGGGCTTTGGAACAGAATCAATGTCCAGTTGGTCAGTTGCTCATTAAACAGTTGTTTTAATCTGCACAGGCTCTCAAAGAAAGGGGTGAATGGCTGACATATTCAGGAACCTTCAGCAACAAGAAAGTAAAAATCATTCTTCATAAGCCCAAAGCTTTTGATCGGTGGCTGAATAGTGAAATGCGAGAGAAATCGGACGAAGACATTCTGCACATTAATCAGTGTGGAACTCTACAGAGTCTGCATCACCAGAGTGTTATCACAATGTTTGCATACCAACTTGCTGGCATCCCACAGTTTTACATCTTAGAGGATTGCCTGAAGAACAGTTTGCAGGTATAAAGGAGGATGTTTTTTCTTATTGAATTAAATTTGTTCGAAGTGACGGTTGATTGACTGTAAATTAAAAGTTGTGAACACAAGTACAGAATTTATGGTTGAAAAGTGTTGAAAACCTGCTTCTGTTGATTGAGGCATACATATGTTACAGATTAATTGCTCAAGATAGTTTGTTACATTGCCACTTCCGTAATGCCACTACATATAATGCCTTGAATGTGGAGTCAAAGCTATGTGATTTCTTCTGTATAGGATATTGTGCACATTTACCTCAGGAACGGGGATGGGCTTTGCAGAATATATCATAATAAGAGAGAGGATATACAAATTGAAATCCTTAGTCTTTTGTTTTCTTACAACCAGACTTCGTGAACTAGTTTGGAAGTGATTCATTATTTATATGTGTCTGTTTATTGTCTCATCTATTTCTTTTCTTAAAGTCAGTAATTACTTGTAAACTGGTTATAAAGAAACTAGAGCATATTAGGAGGGGTGACTTCTTCATGTGCCTTTGGTCAGCAATTTCCTCTCTGGGGCCAACAGTTTTGAAGTTTATATGCATATTACCTCCTGCCTTCATCTTTTATGTGGCAAAATAAAGGATAATACTCCAGACATTCCCAGGCACTGGTTCACCGAGCCAGTCAGCACACATACATACAATGTTTTTTGTTCTATTTGATGCCCCTAAACTAGTAGAAAACACTGGCTGAATAGTATGCACAGACTATGCTGTATGGTTTCTCCTTTATTGTAATGCTAAAGTGCAAGACTTGCTTTCCCTCTGAATCATTGCTTATTTCCTGCATTTTTCTTTCATCAGGTGGCATTAAAAAACAGAAATGATAACAGAAAGTACTTCAGTCAAAGCTCTCTCAAACAGATTCTTGTCCAAACAGCAGATGGACTTGAGTATTGTCACAGCCGCAACATTGTACACAGAAATCTCTCATCCGCCAGCCTATTCCTTTCTGATGAAAACACTGTGAAATTAGGGGGTTTCCACTTGGCTGTGAACATGGAAACTGCCAGTGAAAAATTTGTGGGTATGTTGAGATTGCCTTTTCCCCCCAACTCTGTTTTCTTTCTTTTTCCCCCTTTTTTTTAAAGCACTTTTTTATATGTTTCAGAGCAATGTACTTGTAGAGCTTGGCGTTGTCTCAGGGTTCAGACAGGGTGAGCTTGATTTCCACCATGACCTTGCAATAAATGCCCAGGCAAAGTGTATTCTTTAAATTCCCCACATCACCCATCTGTAAAATGCCACATGGCTGTAGACAGTGACAAGTTAATGTCAAAATATGCCTGTTGCAGAGATTGCACCTTTATGAGTTGAGAAACGTATTGAGTAATCTGGTCTATAGGGGTAATGATAAAGTGAAAAAGGACAATCGGGTTTTATAGAGGTGAGAGATTTACAAACTGGGTTGGTCTTTACATAATATTCTTTCCTATTGAGTATAGAATATTTCACAAGCTGAAAATTAAAAGTTTTTGTTCTGAGTTTGCAAGTGTCCAAGTTATTGGATCTCCTCAAGACAACCATCTTCCCTTTGCATGATCTTGTAAGTTGCCATGGGTATACACTTTTGATAGCTGTGAAGAAGTTAAATTTGAGCCATTTGATTATTACTGTTTCACCTATAAATGGCCATGGTCACTGTCTTCACTGGCCAAATCTTCTCACACTCTGCACACATAATTCATTTGTAAAGTACATGTACTACATTTTTTGTTTGTAATATTACATATTTACATGTATTATGTGTATTGTTATATGTGTTTGTATTATGAATGAGATGTATAACAATGTATGACATTGTAAAACAATTTCTCTACTAGGTAAAGAAAGTCATATTTTCATTTTCATATTTCACTGACTGTGTTCCTAGGGTGGGGCAACTTTGCATTACCAACAAGATGGAGTGCACCAGAATCTCTGCGGCAGCACAAATTTTCTAGAGCAAGTGATGTGTGGATGTTTGGGCCTCTGATGTATGAGGTGCTCACTCATGGAGCCTTGCCTTACTCACACACTGGCCTGTCTGATGTGGAGATTGTGTGGATGGTAAGAGTAGATTGTCACATCCATAGACAGCTCACCTCTCTCATTTGTGTGAGAGGTGCATGAGACTGGGGAGGAGGCAGTGGTTTTTATGGGTGAGGAGGGAGGGGGAGGGAATGGAGGTGGCTTAGATGGAGTGAACATGCACACATGAATTTTTCCTTAAGGGACATGCAACACAAATGAATGGAAGAAAGATAATGTATATTGATTAAAATCTGGGGAAAGGGGAAGGGAAGAGGAGTAGAAAATTGAGCGTTCAGCTTGTGAACAACCCTTATGCATTTATTATTTCATGCTAGTTTCACTGAGTTCTTATGGTTCTGGCGGCAGATATGATATCAGGAGTTAAGTCTATCTGCTCTTTCTGCTGTTCCCATAATCGTCAGGAGTTGAAACGCAAAACGAACCACGAGATAGGCATGGGAAATATTTATTTCCTAATATTCCTGGGAAGGAGTTTGGCAAAAATACATGTTTCTAGAAGTGGAATGAGACTTATAAACTCCATTATTATTATTATTATTATTATTATTATTATGATGCACATGTTTATCTTGCTGCCATAAGGCAAGGCTTTTAATGAAGTTAAAATGAAAGAAGACATACAGATAATAATGAAAGGATTATGGATTTATTTCTTTTTTGTCTTTATTCATTAAAACAAGACATAAAAAAAAAAGATATGCCTGCAGTGAGGCTGGAACAGAAAACTATTGGTTCTCAAGCCCAGTGTCCTGACCACTGAGCTATTGAGCGGCTAGAATTCATGGCGGTAGTAAACTAGACAATGTTATGTGAAGAGTAGTGTGTAACATCTCACCTGCCATTTTTACCCATCCCTGTCACAGGTGTACTGTAGATACCATATTAGGGCTCCTGCTACCTGTTCTATGAGCATGGACTAATGTACCTACAGAAGAACTCTATTAACATGAAATTGAAAAGATCAGACTGATCATCGTGAATTAAAGGAGTTTTATGTTATTATTTTGTTTACAGCACAATATAAGGGGAAATAACCAAAGAACTGTCAGATGGTTTTGTTTCTAGGTGGCTTTGAAGCCTTGATTGGTTATAGATTTGTGTGTTGTTGAAAATCAGGGTGCATTGTCATCACTCAATGTTTATTATGTTTCCAACCTATTCTCCATTCATCAAACCACCAGTGATCAAGGGCCAGAAATACTGCCATGACAGAGAGTTCCCAGAAACTTGTTATCTGGTTAATATTAAAATTTTACTAGCAAAATAAAGAGGGCTTTGAATGGGATTTTCTCATCTGTTGGGTTAACTGAGATTTCGAGTGAAGTGTTAATGTGTTAAGCAAGTTTTACTGTAGATATTAAACTTGCACAAAGGATACAAAATAAGACAAGAAGGTAGGAAAAGCAAATCTTATTGTATTACCAATCATTCCTCTGCATTCTGTGGAAGTGTTTTTCTTTAATCTTTTGCAAGGATCTGATTTTCCTGAAAAATCTGAACAGCTTTTTGCAAAAAACTTAATTGTGGTGAGTCTTACAAGATGTTTTTCTCATGTGCATACGAAGGCATAATGTTAGAGTAATCTGAAGTGACATTACAGGATTGTTGTTAAAATATCCGGTAAATCTTCCTTGTTTTGATAGACAAATATTCTATAATCAATGATGTGCAAATGAAAAAGGTTGTAACTATCAATAATTGCATTTGTGTTTCCCTTGAGAGTTAGTGCCGCTGTTATAAATTATTTACTGCTTTAAAGCCCCTTGAAAATTTTTTAATGGAACTTTTTCAGTGGGAGGTAATTTTCATGAGTGAAACTCAACTTGTGAAATTTGTGAAAAATCAGATCCTCTCAAAACAAGCCTACTTATGCGGTACATTATTCTCTCCCATTCCATTAATTTGGAACACGTCTTTAACATTTTTGCTTGATTGCAGTTTACACCTGCGACAATAGAATTCGTCCAGCTTCCCCGTGAGACTTGTATAGAGCAGACCTATTATGACGTTATTCTGGAATGTGTGGCTTTTGAAGCAGAAAATCGACCAACCATCTCTGAAGTGAAGGCCAAGTTGGACAGTATCTACCAGCAAAGTTAGTGAACATACTCAGAATGAGTGCTTGTATCTCTTTGCTTTGCATTTATTACGGCGGCATTTTGTCTTTCACTTTTTGGGCATGATCATTGAACTTGGTAAAGGTGTAACGAACTGATAGCTAGGCACACCAGTCAAGCTCGTCACCTTTGGTTACTAATGAAGTACCATATCAGTGAATCGATGCTAGAATTAGGAGAGCGAATAGTAGAAGAGGATAAAGAGAAGAGCGGGATATGAAATTAAGGGAAAGAAAGTGAGGGGCACATCTTAATGATGTGGAAGATAAGGTTGTCTTTGTTTAAGCAATGATGCAAACCCCCTGGGCCAGAGAGATTTTACTCCATTACAGTTATTGGATGAGTGTAAAGTATAAGTCTGCTGGGAGTTTAGACTGATGTAGTATATTGTTATGTTTTATATTATGATGTGTACTGAACTTCAAGAAGCACTCTATACCACCAACAGGCAGCACAGATGCAGTATCAAAATATCCTCCTCTGACAGGGACTGCAGAGAAGTCTATCCACACTGCTTCAACTGAGCATGAAAAGGTATGATTGCGGAATATGATTTAATAATGGCATACACTTGGTGTCTATTGCTGTCTCTCCTCTTAGTCCTACTAATACTCAGTGAACCAGTGCTTAGGAATTGCCAGAGTAACGTTCATTGCTGCATTAAACAAGAAGTTACCCCGCATACTTCAAAATTATTAGCCCTTAAGAAGATACTGTCCTCTTTGTGATTATTGTTGAAATAGTACCAAAACTGAAGTGAAGAGAGCCAGATCCTTTTTTTTTTCTGCCTCACCCGGAACTGCACTTTGTTCGGGCTGTGAGGGTTGGCGAAACAGAATTCTCAGGCATGTGAAGAAGTCACCCTGTCTGCATTCTCTTTCGTACCACTGGCTCACATTATCACATGATCAAAGTATGTCAGTTGTTAGGCCAGGATAGTGATGCCATTGTTTATGCAGGTATCAAAATGTGATTCTGGGGGGGG
>JAWQUT010000372.1:374617-394707 GCA_033807755.1 Ellobium chinense | reverse complement strand
GGGGGGAATGGGAGAATGGCTTTGGCATATATTGATGAAACTTGATGGATTGCATAATGTATCACAGTGAAATGCCTTTTATTCACCTTATGTTAGAAATAATTATGAGCACCAACACACTTTAGTGTATGGTTACACAGTTTGGAACTTAAGAAAATCTTATGATGACTTCTTTATCTCTCAGGTATATGTGGTTTCTCTAGCTCATCTCAAGCTGATCACAGACAAAGCCCAGGCCTCATGTCAGTCCACCAGCCCTTCGGAGATTGCTGCTTACAATAGGTAACAGATCTACAAACAAATAGTTTAGCACAAACAGAAATTGTATTATCTTAAGGTAGAAATGGGTGCGTTCTATCAGATATATTATTCATGACCCAGTGATGTGTCTGTAAAGTCTCAGCATTGCAACAGTACTTTGTGGCTTTGAGTATGTGAAACTAGTTAAGTATGTTGCACTTGAAAGTGTGCAGAGGGATATGAGGAGTTGGGAAGAATTTGGCATAATATATAGGACATGATTTTGAAGTCAGTGCAAAGTTAGCTGACTGTATATATTGGCAGTATACAGTGATGTGATTGATTGGTGTACTTCACCTGCTGGCAGATGAGTCTGGGGTTCAAATCCTGGATTGTTTACAGTGTCAGAAAGAATCCAGGATCTCAGTGTCTTCAAAATAGTTTTTAAACTGACTGCTCAATCATCAAAAGTCCTCATTTTTCCAACTTAGAAGACTACAATAGCTGCTTCATCCCTACAATGACTTAAGGGCCATGCAGAACAGTGATCAAACTTTTTCCCACCCCTTTCCTCCATGATGTGCATTGAGCTATGGATACAAGTTAGGTTTCTGTAGGGATGGCACAAGGTCGAAAATTTTCAGAAAAACAAAAATCTGAAAAACTGAGCAATATAACAAGAAAGTTAAGAAGAATAAATGACAAAAAAAAATTTCCGTTGTGAAAAAAATCCTTCATGGTGATCTTGGTTTCTGATAATTTTGTCATTGGCTGCTACCATCCCTGTGTACCTTGTCTGGGATTACCAGAGTGGAATTCGCCAAGAAATATTAGTCTTCTCTAATGTGCACAGGGGAGAGAGAGAGAGAGAGAGAGAGAGAGAGAGGGAGAGAGAGAGAGAGAACGCACGCACCAATATAAAGTATGTCACAATACATGGAAAGAATATACTTACTATTGATGTATACGTAATATCGAGGTCCACCTGAATGAAGAAATGATTGAATAATAATGACTCTGTACATGTGAAATTCATACTTAATAACAAGATATAACTATTAAATGAGTACTTAATATTGAGGTTCCACTGTACATGTAACACTTTGTTACCAATAGGTCAGCCCCAGAGGTGCAAAATAGTGGACTCTTCTCATCTGCCAGTGATGTATACTGCTATGGATTTCTGATTTGGGAGATTTTGACAGCTTTTCTGCATGGAAGACCTTTTCATTCAAGGAAGGCATTTGACTGTCATGTCATACAGGTGCTGTGTAGTTCTTTTGCCAGTACATGCATAATACCTTATATTTGTGACACTTTAGATATTTGTAGCCCAGGGATAACGAAGAGTAAACATAAGGTGGAGTGACTTTCATGTGCCTTAGAACTCTCAGTCCATTTTGGCTGAACAAGTGCAGGTCTTGGTGAAGGGGTAAAAGGGAACTGGCTCTCTTCATATAAGTTTGTTGATACTTCAACCAGGTGATACCACATATATGATATCACCCTCCATGCTCCCAAAGTAAGTTCTGAAGTCCTGCTCTTCATTGTACAGTGGAACTTGATAATAATGAGGTTATGAAGAGTTTCAAAATGATATTACATGCCATCACTGCTGATTTACAAAGTAGTCAGCATGTAACCACTGGGCAAAATAATGTCTGTGCATAAACTTTTAGCACCCATTAAAAAACCTTCTTGGTGCAAAAACGTTCATGCCAGTAAACTGTTGTGCCATAACAGTCAGATTTTGTACTCTTCCAGTCCCATTATGAAAAGGTTATTTTAACCACAACAAAAAGTAAAGGTGGGGTGGAGGGGGGAAAATGGGGAAGGAGACTATTCCAGATATAGCAGGTTTCCTGTTACAACTGTGCCTATTTTGAAATTAAGGCAGGTTTGCTATACATTTCAAGTCATGTGTAAACATACTGTACTATAATGCATTCATGCTATAATGATTGCAAATAGACCACTTTCAGTTATTATGCATGCACTGTCATCTTAGCATGGCATACCACAACTTGAACAGTCATTACTTCCACTCTCTTATTTTCCATTGTCAAAGGAATACGATTGGCTGATAGCATCTGTTTCAAGGGTTTTTATTGGCTGTTGAATCTGTTACTTTTGGAAGCAAGATTTGATGATACAGTCACACTGCTATTGTATTTAGATTTATATTTTGCTTACAACTGGAGATGGGCTTTGTTAGAATTGTTTAATTAAGAATGGTGTATACTCTATCTAAAGAGCAATCTATTAATCCCCATTATGATTTGTTCATGTCTGTTGCAGTCATTTAAAGATGATGTGAAAAGGCACAACAGCAAAGCTGGTTCCATTTGTGACCTAATGAGACAGTGTATTAGCTCAGACAAAACAAAGCGGCCTACAGTGACACATATCATCAAAGAATTCAGCCGGTATCTTTCATCTCTTCTCTGTCTTTATTGTGTCTTGTATCTTTGTCCTTGCATGGATGCTTAAGATACAAAAGCTTGCTCAGAAAATTCTTGTGGTTTTGTGATGCCAAAAACAAACATGGAAAGATTTGGGGCAGGAGCTTTTGTGTTCACAGGATCATCTGTTTGGAATAAACTACAAAAAAAATTTCTTAAAGAAAAGGATAAGTAGTTTTGAGAAAACTTTGAAGACACACTCATTCAAACATTCTTTTAATTAATTTTTACAGCTGTCCAACCAGACTCCTTGATATTTTTATCATACCAAAATTATTGTTACTGTTTGTGTGCATTAGTGTATACTTGGGTGTTTAGGATGCTTTTTTTTTTTTTTCTGTAGAGTGCCTGAACCTGTTTGGGATGAACGCTTTATAAATGCATTTTATTATTATTATTATTGTATTTGTGTAGGTTGTCAAAATGTAGGTGAGGGTTTTGTGTTTGAGCTACTAGATTCGCATATGATATTTAGGGAAAAGTTTGATTGGTACATGCAATTTATTAGTTTAAGGTCAGGTTAACAGTTCCTATACTTCGCATGTCAAATCTGCAAATACATGTAGTGAACCTTGCATATAGAGAAGAAAGACACATTTAACATGTTTAACAATTTACTGGGCAGTTCAGCCTGAGCCTGAGCTTTAGTCTTTACAACAGGACTGTGAAGACTTAATAAAATAGCTCCATCATATTTTGTGAGAATTTGTAAAATGATAGATTGATGTGCGGACAGACTAAATATACATATACATGAATCCCATCCTGGTACAATTATTAACATTTTTAACACCTCGCTGCTAACCTGTGGGTATATCTTGCGGACGCTATATTTTTCAGTGCTACTGGAATGGCTATACATGTACATTCTAGGTCTTTGACACCTGTTGTTTTTTCTTGTTTTGGCCCTATTAACATTTTGTGTTATTCTATATATACCACTGTGATTCCGGGAAATTTCTTCCATGGAGGTTAAAGTACTTCTTTTGCCCGTTCTTTTAAGAGGAAGAAAAATGGGGGTCAACGCCCAAAATTTTTCACAAATGTCTTTCGAAAAAGGTCACACCTCGAATTCCGATTTGGTCCCCAATTTTTCATTTGGCTGGTTTTGACAACGTGCGAATACATAGGCCTACACAGTTTATTTTTTTATCTAGAAGGCTCAAATTGTACCTGAAACTTTAAAATTGGATGCTTTATTTAGATCACAGGTCATTTTACACGTTTCTACACTCTGACACTGGGTGGCAGGGCCCCAAAAAAGAGAGATTTTATATATTAGCGGATTAATTGGTTGTACACAATGAGTGATTTGCCCCTCTATTAGGTGTCACAAACCTTTCTAGTGCCAATAATAAAGGGATGATACTTCGGGTTATTAGTATTTTGGACGGTGAATTTGTGGTTAGTTCCCCTTGACCGATACTGGTTGTGTTGACCAGACAAATTTAAAACTTGTCATGTGGAAAACGGAAAATGTGGTGGCATCAGTGTTGTTTGTGTTGCTCAGTTTTTGTCTGAAAGGATGTGCATATACAAGTAAAAGTTTCTGAGGCAATATTAAAAACAATCTTTTCTTATGTCTGTTCAAAACTATAGTTGTCTCTACAGTGTAATGAAGATTATTCTGGTAAATAAGAACACTTTGAAGTTCTGGTAGTCTTGGGAATTCAGAAGTTTGAACTTTGAGTTTGTTCTTGAAGAATGAGAAGAGCTAAAACTTGTGCTATAGCAGATTAAGAAAACTAAACTGTAGTGAAACATAATTCAAGTAATTTGCTCTAATTACTTTTTTATGGTTGTCTCTATTTGCAGAGTGATAAGCGATGATGACATGGGTGTTGATGGTTTGCAATCACCCCAAGAATACGTGAATGTGAATGAAATAGGGTCACCACCACAACTCCCACCTCGTTTACAAGCACCAGCTTTAGACTTGCGATCATCAGCAGGACATTCATCAGGCAGAAATCTCAAAGACCATTTGTGTGACATGCCACCACAAGCCACTGATTTTAAAATTCCTAAGAGGCAGAGGAAGGAATGCTCACCATGGATGAGTCCTGAAATCATGGCTAATGGGGAAGAAAGAGACCTACATCATTCTCACTCTGACTGTGAGGAAATTTGTGAGTGTCTAGAGGCATCTTCAGCCAAGGAGGATAACAGTGAACCCTCCTTGTCACATAACAGTACAGAAGTCTCTCGCCCTATAACAACATGCAAGAAAGATTCTGATCCATTCACAGTACAGGAACAATTTAGCAATGAAGGGGAAATAGCAGCCTCATCAGGTCAAGAGGATGACGATCTGTATGAAAGTGCAAGTGGTCTGCAAATTTCTTCACCCTCAAGTTCCCCAACTCAAGAGATGGATGATATATATGTACCTATATATGAAAATAACCAGCTGAATAGTAGTATTTCAACAAGTGGCAAAGCTAGGCCACCAAACAGAATTAGACCACCTAGAGAAGCCTTACAGCGTGAGGTAGCAGGAAGCCAGGACAAAGATTATGATCAGCTTAGCCCCCTAAACTTAGGCATGTCTCATGTGTATAACCCTTCATTTGATGCTGGTGGTGAAGCAGATGCTGATGACAGTAGTATAACATGTGTGAAGCGTGGACTTGGTGGACTGTCACCTCCTTGGCCCCTTACTCATGACATTGCTAGCGGAATGTATCTGAAGAGTCGTTCTGATCGATTGCCACCTCCTCCTCCTCATCCCCAATGGAAGTTTCACACTGATGATGGTAGTTGTAGTGAAACATATCCAAAGCGTCGATCTGATGATCGCTCGGAGTCAAGGTGTCGTGGTCGGGATGATGACAGTGGTAGTGGAACGTATCCAAAGTATTTATATAATCGAAGGGATTCATTAGATTCAGCTTTCCAGTCTTACCTGTCAGTCACTGAAGGCGAGGTGGATAACATGGCGCATGAAAATGTTGACCACTGTGGCAGTTTGTACAGTCTTGCTCAAGTGCGGTTGGAAAACTCAACAGATGATAAGTTGTCATCACCAGTATTGAAAAAAACATATGAGATCTTCATATAATGCTTTTGTTAGTCTACATTCGCACAAGGAAATGTTCTGATGGCTGTTATACTCCTACTTAGTTTTGCATTTCCAGCTTCAGCAGTTATTGACAGTTTTTGCATTCGAAACGTCTAGTAGAACATTGGTGTCTGATAAGAACACCCGAGAGTGCACTGTCAGTGTTCTGTGACAATGTCAGTTATGTAAAAACAAAGGTTTTATTTGCATTATATCACTTTTTTTTCCTCTCGTTAATTTTCATAATGATGTATTGCAAGTGGAATAGCCAAAATATTTACATTCCTTTTTAATGCAATGCATAGCAATGCATGTACAGTAGAACCCTGATATGTCCTTGGTGCATGGAAAAAGTATACTTAGAAAAGTGGAGTTCTTAATATCAGGATTTGAATAATTAAATGATAAAACAAAATTAAATCCATGCATGTAAAATTCATATCATTACAAGATATCCTTATTAATAAGTATAGTGGAGTCTACAGAAAGTGAACTCACATGATGTGAATTTTTGGTTGAAGTGAATTTGTGGCGAGATCCAGACCTATTTCCTCATTATGATACTTGGATGAAATCAGCTTCCTCACTCAGATTTTCACATAAGGGCCAACTTCTGCATTGTTTCAGTAAGATTTATTACTAATATTACCTTCATCAATAGACCTATCCTCTTCCCACAGGACCTTTGTCCCCAAGTGTAATATATCTCGAAAATGTGTCCTGTAAATTGTGAACCTACTGCACACTACCCTCACACACAGCAGCATATATCCTTAGTTCTTACCCCTTCCCATCCTTTTTTTTTAAAAAGATGCTCCAAAATGTTGTGTAAAATGTCATTTGTCAGTCTTGGTGAAGTGCTCAGACATGGAACCTTGACAATCTTTTAAATTAATTCATTACATATTTTTTCAAAAGTTTTGTATCATATCTAGGCAGAACCATATTTAATTTCATTTATATAAAAATGTTATGTGATGTATAAGTTGTTTCCTCAGAAAAATGGTAAATGTGAAAACTGGTTGTGGTGAACACTTTCTGCCATTCCTGTGGAATGCAAGTGGACTACACTGCACGTGGTATCTAGATTCTACTGTGCTCAACTGCCTAAGTGTGCCTCATTCTGTGTATGTCATACTTTTTTATATATGGTTTATTACAAAGGGAAATAGGCTTAAAAATGATAGATAGGATTTTGTTTGTTTTGTGTTGGCTGGACGAACAAGAACAGTAAGGCCTCATGTTAACTCACTGGAGACTAACGACGTGTATACACGTCGTCCGCCATTATTCGCTTGGTGACTGACGACGTGTATACACGTCCTACAGAATTAATTATCTGTAAGCAAATCCAGTCCTTGTGTTTGCTCGTAAATATTGTACAACTGTTCTGTGAGTATGTTTACACAATTTTCTTGCGTATTTCGTCACTTCCCGTTAGGAGAACGCGAAGCATTTTTCGAAATTCAAACCGATCGTTTTATCCCAAAATGTCTCGGCCGCAGCTCAGATCAGCAAGAGAAGTGGTAGAAGAGTTCATGGCAGATGGCTCTGACATTGAGTCTACCGACTCAGAACTTGAGGATTTGAATAATCATGATGAGGACAGTGATTCTGAACTTTCCTTTGTACCCTTACGACCTGCAGTAAGGCAAAACTAGCGAGGTGATCCATCTACATCTGCATTTTATATAGGTCACAAAATTAATTTTCCAGAAAAAACTACTGTATGCATCAAAAATCTGATTTCATATTTTGTTAGAACTCATGTTTATCTTATTATGTGCAAAAAATCATATAAAAGTATCAACTTTTACACATGCAGTGATGTTTTGAAAACAGCCCAAAATCCTCAGTCCCAGTGGGGTGGCAGCCATTTTTTAGATCAGTCCCAGCAGTACTGACTGCCAGAAATAGGTCAGTCTCCAGTGAGTTAACAACAGTACAGTGTTGATAATGGAAAGCTGACACTATTTATGCAACTAAAAGAAAAATTTTAACACATTGGCCATTAGTGAGGGTATTATAGAAAAAAGAATTCCTGTGATTCTCTGATAAATACTTCTTGGCTGGTTTCCCACGGTTTCCACTTTAGAATGCACAAAGAGGGTTCAATGTCAGATTTCTGAGATATCAAGGTCTAAATGCCTCCAAAAATAAAAAAAATTCTTGGCTCACCGGATACACATTCAGACTACACAAAAGACAGATGAATTTATTTTTATCAGATACTGATAGCTATGATGATCTCTGAGGTGGGCTTTAGGCGCTTTGACATTTTAACATTCTCTCAGATATGCACGCAAGCTCACTTCAGTACAATAAGTATGAGAGAACACTCGTACCTGAACGCGCGCGTGCGCGCACACACACATACGCACCCACATATATATGCGCGCATGCATACACACACACATACATTCACGCATACACACACGCACGCATACCTATGCACACATATTCATATACAATAATACAGATTTATCCAAAATGAAGTTGTGACAGAGTCAGCTATGTTAAACTAAGAACCAAAATGTTTACTGAATATATGTGTTTAAGTAACCCCTTGAATGCAGCCAATGAGTCGGAATTTTTAATTTTATGGGGCAGGTTATTATATGTGCAGTACATACTAGTGTAAACTACTTCTTAATGCAATAATGTTATTTTACAAGCATATGCAAATTATTGTTCTTATGATAAGACCTCCCAAAGTTAATTTTTGAAATTTAATCAGAAGGAAAAAAGTGATCCGTCTTCATATCTGGATAAAGAGGTTTGCTGTTAGCGGGAAGAGGACTGTAGTAGAAACGTCTGAAAGATAGTGAGGTTTTAGTAGTGCAGATTTTGGATAGGCAAACTTGCTAATCGTCTAAAACATTCTTCTAATCAAAATTATGAAGAATAGACATTAGGTTGCAAATAAGACCTGTAAGAACTTTTCCATTATATAGGATCTGTGGTGTAGAAGTAATCATGTTTTCCTTCTCCTAATATTGGTGGGTGGAGCCCTGTTCAGGAATGAGAACACCTGCTAATTAAGAGATTTGATTGTGCATACTCTGTGGATTTGACAGATAAGGAGTTCTGCAGCCCAAAATAATTTAAACAGTTCTTCTTGTACAAAAGGAATTTGGGTCTTGTCTCCTATGAGGGTATATGTTTATATATGTTCATACACACACACCAACATTTAAGGGGTGTCTGTGCAAAGACTTTACTTGCTTACAGAATTTATATAAAGGTACAATCATTCTGAAGGCACCTCTTGAGATGTATGCAAATAATGTTGACTTGTTTGCTTACAGGAAGTCCAAACTCAGTATATATATGTCACAATAACAACGATATACTCTCGCTTGTTTATATATATTTTTAAAATTTTGCTTTCATTTAGTCCTTAGGTTTCTTTATCACATATCCATCACTGGGATAATCTAAATGTGGCCTATAGAACAACAGTTTTCATGCTTTGATCATTTCCACATTTTGCATATTGGAGACAAGAAATACAGTGTTGAATCATTCCCCTCTTCTTGCTGAATAAGTTACAACAGATGGCTGTCTTGCTAATAAAGTACATATACTGATCTTAATAAACCTCAAAGATCCGACCATGGACTGGCCAACATAGTCTCACACGAGGTCCGATTCGTAGTGAAACTCCAAGATAGTCGATCTCTGTATTTATTTCTTTCTTTGTTTTTGGTTCCCCCTTATTTAAGCCTTTCTCATTATTTACCTATCTGTTTCATTAGGCCCCACGCCACCTTGTTGGTTTCTTTTCTGTTCATTCATTAATTTGGTCATTCATTAATTTGGTCATTCATACACTCATTCATTTATTTTGCTCATTAGGTTAGAATATTGCTCTGTTTACTCATTAATTTGTCCATTAATCCATCTCCATTTACTTATGGTACAGATTTTAAAGGGGTACAATGACTGGAATGTCTTGTATTCACAGACTGAGCCCATCCAATTAAAAAACATTGATTTGCTTTCTCCACGTTAACTGAAACTCTGCTGAGGCCGATAGTCTATAAATATTATTTTAGATTAGTGTGTGTGCTTTGCTCAACTTTACTTTCTACTCCCAGCATCTGATAATCTTACCATATACATGTATTTTAGGTCCTGACTGCATACTCTCATATTACGTATTCATATAGTTCACTTTTTAGCACAACATTTGCTTAGCACTACAGTACCACTTTTTAACTTCTGTGTTGAGATAATCAGAGCTGACTCTATTTATTTACCTGTATATATATACTTAAGATCGAAAGACTATCCTCAATATGAACAAGTGTAAATTTTAAAATTAAATACCTAGACTATGTTTTTGGGGAATGAATTGTTGCCAGGAAATGTCTGCCAAATTGTCTGTGTGTTTTGCATGAGTTATCTCCGCTGGTGGTAACACAGATGCTCAGAGTCGAAGTTTTCAGCCATAAAGTTAAATTTTATTAAGTTTTCCTAAGGTCGATGAAATACTGAATCTCTTATTTCTGCAAATTGAGTAATAATTGCACATTTGACCTCTGGAATTTTTCTGGCGGAGTGTACTTAGTGTAAAAATATGACAAAACGAACTGTTAACCAGGAATTCAACTTGTTCTTGCACCTGGCATGAGAAACATGGTAAATTGTTCTTTTGGTGATATTCTTACTCCACACACCCTCCGACACAGTCTTCCTGATGTCAGACTAGCATTAAAAAAACATAAGAAAACAGTAAGGCAGAGGTGGAATGGATTTATGAATAGAAATAATGTTGGTGATGGAAGGGTTAGAATCTCTCTCAAGGATTTTGCATGAGGGACGGGGTTGGAAAGGAAGAGAGAGTGAGTGAAATACTGGGTGCAAAAATTTACTACTTGATACTGGTTGGTAACTTTCTACAAATTAAAGTGATCAATTTTTTATTTATATTCACTGGTGGTTGCTTGTAATGACTTTTTACCTCCTTGAATAAAACATCGGTGTTGGATGTGGTTATGGTGATACTGAAGATTGTGGTGGTGCTGACTGCCATTGTGGAAATGCTGTGAAAGTAATGATGGTGATGGTGATAGTTGTTTTGGCAACTATGATGGTGGGGGTAGCATGAGGTATGATTAGATGCTGATATTGGTGATGCCTGAAAAAAGGCACCAGGCAAAGAAAATGGTTGTGACTAAGAGACATTTATTATGGTCAAAGGGAACAAATCTGATGCATGACAAGGACTGCTTATGACTGAAAGGAAATAGACAAAGGTACACAAAGCATTGACATTATTTCTCTCCAGTTCATCATGTAGATGTGATACCCTTATGAACCTAACCCTGAGAAAATTTCAGATTTTGATGCCTCTGGACTACCCCTAAGGTTGTGTATAATGTATCAAATCCTCATACCTCTAGCTTTAATCGTTATGAGGAAAAAATAAGAAACTGCAAAACAAGGCTTTACATAATTCACCGGTATAAACCCCTACTAAAATATTGCGCACACTTGTTCAGGCATTTTACAATATGTCATTAATTCTAGTGAAAAAGCCAGTGCCTTTTCCCAACAAGCCAATACATGTATTGAACTTTGCACCACAAAATGTTAGTGATAAAAACCGATGTTAAACTCTGTTTTTGACAGTATGTGAGCAGTTGGGAAGTGTGTTAGGATTATGGGTGAACACAAGGGTCGCACATGGAAGTAGGGACCGATTCAGGCAGTAGGTATTTACAAATTAAATTGCTGTGAAGTTAGCATCCCTGTAGTGTTGTGGTAACACGTTCAGACTTGCAAGCTGAGAGACCCTGGTTCGATTCCCAGCAGGGACAGGAATTTCTAGTATAGATTTTTTTGGCCCATTTTCTCAAATTTATCATTCACAGTAATTTGGTAAAATCCCAGGTGACACTTTCCTAAAATAATATGTAGCATCAGAAAAATCAGAATGAGCTCACATTGCTCCCTCTTAATAATAATAATAAAAAAAAAAGACAACTATACTACGTACATACCTTGCCATCGAGTTACACTTGGCGTTATCGGCAGGATGTCTCATTGGGGCCTTGGGGATACAGTAACGAGAGTAGAGGGTTCTGTAACCCATAGACAGAGACAAAAGACAAAGTGGGAGGTAGTATTCGGAGAACTATGATAATCATATAAGAATGGCCTCAGGTTCATTGTGGACAGTATGCCGATGGAGTTGAGATATCATATAAGAATGACCTCATACTTGCAAGATCTGTAAGTTGTCATGAGGACATGACATGGCTAAGCAGGGGAGAGTGTAAGCGGTTGGAAAGTGTATTAGGGTCATGGATGAACAGTAGGCTCGCACGTGGAAGTAGGGACCGATTCAGGCAGTAGGTATTTAAGAATTTAATTGCTGTGGGGTTAGTGTCTTGTAGTGTAGTGGTAACACGTTCAGACTTGGAAGCTGAGAGACCCTGGTTTGATTCCCGGCAGGGACAGGAAATTTCTAGTGCAGGTTTTTTTGGTCCATTTTCTCAAAATTGTTCACTCACAGTAATTTGGTAAAATCTCTGGTGACACACTTTCCTAAAATAATATGTAACATCTGAAAAGTTATCAGACAGAGCTCACATTCCTCCCCCTTAATAATAATAAAAAAAGGGAACACTATACTACGTATATACCTTGCCATTTGGTTACATGTAGCTCAGTAAGTTCTAACTCCACAGACTGAACTCTTTGATACAGTACATCGCATTCACCAGTAGAGTTTGCTTTCAAAGAATTGCTTTGCTAAATGCAATTTTATGAAAATGAGATAGTTTATTGCTTCTGTCAAATTTGAATGTTCGTAGTATGGAGCTCAAGCAATATACCGATCCTGCCAATCAATTAAATAATTAGTCTTTTGACCTTAAGATTTGACCATAGAATTTCATGGTAATGGGTCATTTCCTTGAAATTAAGCTCCTTGAATCCCCTAGGTAACTCTTCAGATGTTCAGATGTACTTCATGTTATTCACTCATTATGCATGTTAACTTTCGATATCAACAGCATATCCATTTCATAATTCCATGTAACAAAATTCAGTCCTAGGATTCCCAGAATTACTTAACTGTATGATGCGAAATTTCTGGCGGAGAATTGCAAATCAGTTTTGGAAATTAGTATAGGTAAAGAGCAATGCATTAGAACACTGGCTGGCGTTAGTACCTTGCACAAGAGGCATTTTTGTCTGTATCTTTTTTAGTTTCAAGACTATTCTGATATTATTGTTTAACTGGCATCACGTTGAAATTTAAAAAAAATTGTTTATGATATCCCAGGAAATACTTAGATGTAAGCACAAGTCACTGCATGTAATAGTATGTTCATAATTATTATATTGGTTCTCCAATTTCCAAAACCAACTAGCAGAAAATGACCAGAAGGCCATCTTACCCAGAGTGTTGTTTGAGAGTTATTGTTCTTCAAATTTAAGGAAAATGACCCATTTTATCAGGTATTTCCAACATATTGGAGTGAGTGAAGCATGCTGGGCTTTTGAGTGAGACGTATTGGGCTTAATGTTGGGCTTTAGGGTGCTGCAAGATGGTATGTCAGGCATTGTGCAGTAGTTCAAGTAAGGTGGGACAGTTTGCACTTTGGATTATGAGCAATCACTTCAAGTTCAATCAGTCACATTAGACGCATTGAAATCAATTCATTCCAGCCACAGCTATCTAGTAGCCTACACACAAATGACCTAGAGGAACCTCTGAATCATATTCCTTACTCCTAAACATACATACATTTTAAAGACACGCGATAGCATGCTTTAAGCCTTTATGGGCACCAATGGGTACTTTCATGCATGCTTTTTTGCTATTTCAAGAGACAACAGAAGCTCAATATAAAGTATGCCTTGGTGCATGGAAAGAAGTAGACTTAATACTGAGGTACACTTAATATCTAAGTCCACCTGAAAAATGAAATGATATTTAAGAATAATGAAACTAGATTTGTGAAAGTCAACCTTCATAAATGAGTACTACTAACTTAATATCAAGATTCTACTGTACATGTATCTCCTAAGCATAAAATCCCGGAGCAGTGTTACTTTTTACTGTTTTCTCCAAATTTCTTCTTAGCAACACATCGATACCATTGCTTTTGTTTCACACAAGCAAACAAAAAGAAACAGCATCTTTTAACCACCTGCAGAGGTACAGTCAACTCAGCTTAATCACACTCAGCTAAATCGCCACTTCCACTTAACTGCAACTTTTGTTTAGGATTTGAATTTTTCCTATATAAAAGTCACTGGATAATCGCAACTCATTCCGGATAATTGCAACTCCTCAGTGACTGTAAAAATCAAAGATCAGTGGTAGAAGGATTACAACTAATAAATATTTACACTGACCTATGTGACAGAGGGTAGATTAATTGACAGAGTGACAGCTGCAATGCCATGACAGGTGTGACAGCTGCAATGCTATGACAGGTGCTATCTGCAATGCTATGACAGGTGCTATGACAGGTGCTATAAGCCCCTCCTCTCAACCTCCCCCTCCCTCCTCCTTGGCCTCAGTTACCCCCGATAACACTTCTGGGCCAAGCATGGTAGGGCCCACTCCACCCCGCCATCCCTCATCCCCTTCCCCCCACTAAACCATTCCATCATCAAGAGGTGGAGAATGTTGGGATGAACTCTTGACCTGTTCAGTGGATTTCGGCTAGATCAAAGAATCTATCAATCATATGGATAGACAGTAAATTCCGACTGCCATCCTACTCTTTATTGTCTGTGGGGCTACTGCAAGGTGGCCAATGAAACGGGTGATCAAACGTTCTTAGGCTACACATCATCCTGAATATGAGAGAAAAGGTTATTCTCTCCTCTCCCTCTCCAATAAATGGCTGAAAATACCAGCTCTGCATAATCGCAATTCTGCTTAATCACAACTTTTTCTGTGATCCTGAGGAGTTGTGCTTAGGCGGAGACTGCTGCATTTGTGAATCCCTATGTTACGCATTTAACATGGTGCAAAAATAAGAGCTCCTTGGGGAGGCATTTATGGGTAAGAAAAGTACCCATACTGTTCAAATAGCGATTTATAAGGACCTCCTCTGAAGCATTTGTGGACATTTTTATTGAAATTATAATACACGCAATAAAACTGAAATTAGATCTCTGAAAATGCCATATTTATGTTGTTAATAAAAGTGAAATCAAAGACATACAGAGACAGATGTGTTCATCAACTTTATATGTGCAGTTCCAAAGCAACAAAATGTGAATACACACAAAGAATATTTTTGAAGCTAAAATGACAAACACAGTATTATTTAGGAATGTTACATCATACTCAGACGGTACATCAATATTTCACCTCTGCAGAACTGAATATTCATGACATGCACTGCATTTCTCAGTTTTTGCTGGCATTTCGATGTCACAACCAAAATATTGTATTTAGACCACCCTAACACTGTAAATGGGAGGTATAACACCACCAAACAGAGATACTAAAGGGGCATATTACAATGTCTCCTAACTAGTTTTGAATGGTCAAAACCTTCCTACTAAATAATAATGTTTCCTAGAAAAACTTGCCAACTTTATAATGGTGATGGTAGATCTTTAAATTTCAAAGTTAATTTTGTACAGAAAGTGAGAAAACCATAGTTTAAAATAAACCAGCCACCTGCACAAAGTATCCTAATGCAAGTCATAGATCACTTTCAAAACATACTATTCTCAAAATGTTCTCTTACAAACTTATTCTCAGACTTGTCTATTCAAAAACACACAATACTGTCGACACACTTCCCAACACTTGGTAATCTAATAACCAATAATAAAAATAAATTCTCATTCTCATAATTATTAATACGGCAGCTAAACACTGTCGAATAATTCACAGGTAAGCTTTAACTTGCTCTAATAAAAAAAAACTCTCGTTTATATGCTGTATTAAATAAGTTCAAATAAAAATGGCACATATGCAGGAAAGTGCTTTATATATTGTTCCCTTAACAAGCAAATATCTATGTACTGTGTCAGACCATTTGTTACACTGACTACCCCATAAGTACAAATAATCATCAAAAGGCCAGTGAAGCAAAATATTGTTATAAAACTTATTAACAAAAATAACAATATAAACAAAATACGATATTACCGGATAACCACCACAAAGGTGGGAGAATGAGCAGATTAAACAGTGCTGTTAATGCAGAATATCAAAAAGTTATACATAGAGCACAAAACCTAAATAAGTTATTGTTAACAAAACTTAGGAGTATGTGGGAAATACCTCTTAGAAATACTTAAAAGCAAACTCTGGTTATTATATTTACATGTATCTGACACAGAACTGATAGTGATATATGTTAAGCACAGCAAAACTCGTTTAATCAAGCTAAGCAAGTATATCTACACACATAACTTTCAATTATAAAACAAGCAAAGTCTGCAAAAATATGATGTACTATGAGTAAGTCGGGTGTAATATATGAAAATATTGCTCTGCTAAGTCAAAATGGGATGCAGCATTATATGATTTCTTGTGTTGTTTTTTTTTTTGGTTGCAATTCTTCTCTGCCTGCTTAAAATGCTGCCTTCATCATAAGCCAAGTTAATAAATAATAACCCATAATGAGCAAGTCAGTATGTTCATTACCAGCACATCAAATGGATGATCTACCCCAACCATAGCCACTCTGAGAGGAATTCAGGTTTTGATGCCTTTGGACTGCCAATAATGTCATGTGTATTGTGCCAAGACTTGACATCTCTAGCTTTAATAGTTTCATGATATAATATGAAATATTTATTTATATAATTTATTGGTAGGGGAATGTACCAAAATACTGCATGCACTTCACAAACTGTGCTCTTTCCTGACATGAGAAAATGCAGGACTTTTGATTTTTTTAACTATAGTTCATAAAGTTTTAACTTTACAGATAGAGCTCCATAATACATAAAGCCACATTCACCAGCAGAACTTGCTAGAATAGAATCGCTTCGCTTAGTGCAGTTTTACAATGATAGGCTATTTTGCTTCTCCTGTAAAATTTGAATCTGGTGTTTACCCAGATATAGCACTGAGTCACCAAAATGTCTTGCAGCCAGTCATAATGAGGTATAAATCACTTTTTGATTATTACAGATCATTAATATCATATACTGGTTTATTTTATGTCCTTCCATCAGATGAAAACTTTTGTGAACTAGTATTATACTGGCCTTAGACAAACTGATTGAAGTGACAGAAGGTCATTACTGTGCAATGAAAAAACGTCTAAGAAAATCGCAGATAAGATACAAGTTTACAAGTCATATAGTCTGCCTCACAAACATTTGACATTTGTTCACAAACATTATAGCTTATCATTCAATCATGACCTTACTATTTTCGTAAGAAATGATTCCACTTTCAATTTCTGCGAGAAACAAAAAGGTTTATACTGAAACACCCAAATCACCTTCAGCATTCGTATCTTAGTTCCTTATCTAGAGACATGAGCTTAATGAGACAAAAACAATGAATTCTTTTGGGGTCTCCCAGGGATTTGCTGGTAACCAGGCTGGGTGGATTGATGATCGAAGTCCTTCTGTTTTTGTCTTCTTCATGAACAATTTAACCTAGCCTCTGGGTAACATTGTGTTGTTTCACAGGCTTGGTCCATATGACAAGAGATTTTACCATTTTTTTAACCTTGAACAGTATCCGGCAAACTTTCAACAAAGATTTACCAAATTATGCCGTAAAAGCATAAGAGCCATTCCGTCCCTATGAAAGGAAAACTACCATGTACCCAAAAAAATAGATTAATTTAAGGTAAACAAGAAAGAAACAAAATCAAAATAAGTCTAGTTATAAAATAATATTAATATGCATTAGCAATATTCAAATATGATCACTTAGCAAATAAACATCCTGTCTGAGATGCAAATGTTCTGTAAATACAACCAGTAAACAAATGCTAAAATTCTCTGAGGCAGGAATTTCATTTTATGTGCATAACGAAAAAAGACACAAATACAACAGTGATTTCATTCAGTCATTATAAACTACCCTACAAAATATCACAAAAAAAATAATAAATCATTATTGCAGGTGAAGTCACAGAGACCCACAAATCTTGAAATTCACATCAGCATTTTGCCAACTCTTAAATTTGCTATAGGTACCAGTTTAAAGCCTATGTTTTACCTAAATGAAAAATAAATACAGTACAATGACATTTATTTATTACTATACATATTTTTTGCAGAATGTCTTACTTCAAATGTGAAAACTTCAAATGCCGAAACGTAGCACATGCTTTAAAAGTGGCATCCATTAAACCCACATGCTGAACACAAAATATTCAACAACAGCATTTTTCAGGCAGACACTGGTTATCAAATTTCAATTTTCTCAAACAAAACAACAGAAAAAAAGTAAACACAGATGAGGATATGATACTCCACATATACATGTGACAGAAAACATTCTAAACTAATTTAAGATATCAGCAATTTTCGGACCCAAATTTCCAAACTTAAGCACAAATGTCTCCGTGATCCTCAAACCTATCCAGAATTGCTTTAGTACCTGTCAAGTATGATCCAAATGACAAATGCCTATGGTTATGAACATTCATGCCACAAGCACACAGGTTTATTATAAATAATATCAAAATACTTAGAAGTGAATCTGATTATCACAGTTCTATAGGCCATGACAAGAGCAAAAAAAAAGAGTATAAAGTAATCATACCACTCACTGTCTATTCAACAAAGGATTAGAAATCCATTTTAAAGAGTAAACTACATACCATTAAAACGTTCTCTAAACATAAACATTTCAATACAATAATCTTTCTTGAAATTTCCTAAAATGAAAAAGCCTTGATCTTCCATAATGATAAATTCCACACCAAAGCAGAAAGAATAATTTTTTGATGTTTTTGCATAAAATTATCATATCAAGAAGCCATTTCAAGTAATCGCAATTACCTCATTAATTTATCTGTCATCAGAGAATACTTAGACAATTATGAATTGAAAATAACTGACCACAATATTTCTGACCTGCTAGATATTTTCTCAAACTTGGCATCTTTCCCTTCAATAAATACAGATCATCAAATTTAACAACAAAGGTAAAAAGAATGAACTGTCACTAATGAAAAAGCTGGTGCTCTTTCCTGACATGAGTAAATGTAGGTCTTTTGCACTAAGCAAAGGCAGTGCCAAAAAACAAACTCTTTGATTTTTTTACTATAGTTCATTGAATTTAAACTGACAGACTGAGCTCCATTATTAACATAAAACTGCATTCACCAGCAGAACTTATCTGAAAAAAAAATCGCTTTGCTCAGTGCAGTTTTACAATGATAGGAAATATTTGCCTCTGTAAAATTTGAATCTGATGTTTACCCAGATATAGCATTCATTCACGAAGATGTCTTGCAGCCAGTCAAAATGTGGCAGAAATCACTTTTTGATTATTACAGATCATTAATATCACATACAGGTCTACTTTATGTCCTTCACTAACAGGACTTCCTTGAAAAGAATTGCTTTGTTCAGTGCAGTACAAATTAAGGTGGAACCTCAAAAAGTCAAATTTCTAAGAGACCAGGTCAGAGTTTTAAATTTGTAAATGTCCGAAATGTTGACACTGAAAACAACAGATTTGGGACCACAGTTTTCCAAAGAGTAAGAGGAGTGTTTCAAGAGGAGAAAATGTCTTTTCCCACAGGTTGTAAAGCACAAAACATAATGTGCAACCCACTAAAATTAGTGCATTGGAGTTCCCATACGAAACTGAATACTTAAGTGTGAAAGGTGCATTTTCCTCCATGAATGATGATGATCTTACAGCATCTATTACTTGTGACAGAAACATAATTTCACCCATTTTTCCAATATGTATTCATGCATGGGATTTTCTGGATTTTCTGTCTAGACCTGAAGTTACTTTATTTTACCTCAAAGTGCGTCCTTAGTTCCTCACAATTCTGTGGCCAGACACAAAATCCAGAAAAACCCATGTCTGAACATCCACAGAAGTATCTAAGTTAAGAGATATGGGTGAAATCTGGTGTTAGACAACTGTTGCAATTACAGGACTGCCAGCAGCTGACCAAAAAAATTACCTGAAAATTTTGCGATGGCCTCGCGAATTTTTGTTCTCATATATGCCCACTTTCCCCTTGTATTTGAAGTATTTCTTATTTAATTTATAAAGTAATGAGCCCAATAGGAAAAAAATATCGGATTTCCGATAATTATCGGCAAAAAGGCAACCCTGTGCAAATAACAGTTGTCCTACCGTTGCAAATAACAGTTGTCCTACAATGATCACATGTAAT
>JAWQUT010000372.1:317619-366828 GCA_033807755.1 Ellobium chinense | reverse complement strand
TATGTCACGCGCTTGCTTGACGGCCGAATTGGAATTTTGGAGAGAAAAAAAAATCAAAGCAAGCCAATGTCGGGTGTAAGCTCCTTCATCTGACCCTGTGTACTTGAGCAAAACTAAAAGTCATGAAGATCGTGGTGTCTACGTAACGGTACCACTGATCCTCCATTGTTCGCTGCGTAAACATCGTCTCATCATGATTATGTAAACAATCAAGATAGGCACAACCTGCGATCACACTGGGGAATGCAAATGTTAAGGTGAACCCAGTAATCACAGGTGTCACTTGCAGCCCAGTCAATGTCACCTTCTTGTCAAACATGTGTAATAGTGTTACATAGAAATAAACAGACAAATGGACAGGAATAATAAAAATAGCGTCTTAATGCTTTGTAGTGTGTGTGGCATCTCAAATAAAATAAGCTGGGTTGGGAAATTATAACATGTGTAAACGGCGTTACATACCGGTAGATTACAAATTTGGGCAAGAATCGGATGACCACATAAGTTATATTTAATACATGATCTTGGCTACAAAAAAGCTAGCAGACTATTCATAGACTTTCTTAGAGGGTGGCGAAAATACAAGCCTGATGGAAAAAGGTGCATTGTCTGATTGCAGGGTACTGATCCGTAGTGACAGTAGCGTAGCCGCGTAGATGCCAATTGACTGGCTTTCCCTGTCAGGTTATTTAAATTATAGTAGACTAGTCTAGTCTAGTCTAGATCGTGGAAAATAAATGGTACTCACAATATTCCAAATTGTTAAGAACTTGAATTTGCCGCCAAATCCTTTGTGGCCGACTTCAATATATAATAAATCATAGTACACTGTTAGTGCATCTACAACAAATATAAAGAGATGGAAACTCAATTTCACTCCATCTACAGCCATCTTGGATGCGGTGAAAGGTCAAGTATAAGTTTGCCATGTGATATCTAAATATAGGATAGCTTATGTTTACCCGTTAATATGCCATGTTGTCATGTTCGATAAGTCCTCTACTAAATCTTTATAATCCTATAGTTTTCTTTCATATGGCGTGTGAGTATTTTGATAATAATGATATAATCATATCGAACATCTTTAGGGTAACAAATAGCAAACAATGCTTCTAGTACAATGATGAGTACATTATTAAAGCTAAATTCATACACCCAAAATGACTGGCAAGCTAAAATCTGGCGGCATTTACTAGAAAAAGGGAGGGCGGTGATTTGAACGATAGTTTGCAAATCATCTAGTCGATATTACTGCACCTTCATGATCAGTGAGACGGAAACAGGCCTGCGTTAGTTGAAATAATGTAAAAATGTTAATTCTCTGCTGATTCACCCTGATCTCTTGCACCATGGTTCAAACTCGTTCCAATTATCAGTTTAAATAGAAAAGAAGGTATAAAACTGAACATATTAATTCGTATACGAGGACGGCGATTATCGAAACAAAATTTTACAGGAACGAATTTGAAAACATGAAACAAAAATTATTTTTAGCCACGTGAAGAGTAATTTTAATAGACAGGACGAAAATACAATCAGGCTAAAGGAAAAGGCGGCGAGAATTGAGAAAAATGACGACCAGAACATAGATGGGAGCATGCAATCAATTACTGGCTGACAAAATATCATGTTATAACTTGGGAACATTTTGCCACATGAAAGAGAAGAAAAAGAACATTATAAGGACATCATGATGAGTCAAGAATAATATCGATCAGCAATAAGTACATTTTGCCCAAGAAACATTTTGTCACATGAAAGAAAAGAAAAAGAACATTATAAGGAAATCATAATGAGTTAAGAATAATATCGATCAGCAATAAGTACATTTTGCCCACTCTATTGAAGGCGGTGGTTCCATGCATAGCAACAACTTATTAGGGATTTATTCTATTGGAACGAAAATGGATGTCCATTATGATTTGATGCAAATTAAGCTGAAAACAATCACCGTAACAACAACTTACTGCAGAATCAACGCACACTTATGCAAATTTATGACATCCATAAAAATGTCAAAAATTTGAACAAAACTAATTAGCGACAAAGTGAGCAGCTCAGCTAACCGGATAAGATTGGAAGAGCTCCTTGCTTAACTATTCGATTTTTTTTCAGTAAATCGGCAGAAATATGCTTTGAATTTAGATTATCAGCCGGGTTTATTTGTAATTTCATGATGTTTCAGGATAAACCAGATCCGTAGATCATATAAGATATTACACTGACAGACTGACAAACAAACATTACAGTTTATAGTATAGTAAAACTATTTTCAGAGGAGAATTTTAGTTTCAAGTTGAAATTAATTATTCACTTCAAGCAGTTTATACCTGTCAAACAGAATTCTCTCCGACTTTATCGTGTCGATAGACAAGTTGGATTAGGTCAAAAGAAGGGTGACCCGACCTATATTTATCGATCGTCTCGTGAGAGAATAAATAAACCTCACGTATCACTTTCAAGATCATACATCATTTTATGCACCTCCGATCACAGGACCACTATACTTATTTATCATGGTGTTTAAAAGTGAATTTTACGGGGGATCTCGGATATTAACTCCTATTGCGGACGTAATTGGACTCCCCATAGACCAGGTAAGTTCATGGGCGGTGGTTACCCTTATTGCACGCATTGAAACAAATTTCGTTTGCTCGATATTTCGATCTAGAGAACAAAGACTGGCTAGGCCTACTCGATGTCATAAGAAATGAGAAGTTAGATTCGAGGCAGTCGTTTGTTAAAGTTTAGTATCAACACAAAATAAAGATCACGGCCTTAGCTACTTCGATAAGTACGTGGATGTGGTCCAATCTAATTAGCAAATATGAACACCTGCTGGATGTACCATTTCATTTGTTCAGGTTAGCAAAGAGGATGCACATTTAGTTTGAAGTTTTGTTCACAGTAATATTGGTAGGTCTATAGTGGCAGCTTACCTAGAAAATATGGAATGAGGGGAGTAGCTGCACTCACCCCTTCCTAAGATAATAAGAAATTAAGCCCATGAACGTCAGGTTGACTGTTGTTGGCGTTACATTATTAATTAATCAAGACTAATCTCTCAGAACTTGCTTGTTATGATGGTTGCAGTCTAAAGTAAGAACAATGATGATGTTTTTAAATAAAAATAAAAATGAATGAATGTATCTGGATTGGGGTGAAAAAACAAACCTCATGTCATCTTCAAAATCATACCTTAATCTACGTGCCCCTGATCACATGTCCGCAATACTTATAAATTTTCTTATTTATCGGATGGTGTTTTATCATTGATGTTGTTGTTAATATTACACTGCAATTGCGCTAATTAGTAAAGTACATTCAATCACATGTTTTTGTTGAGATCAGTAGCAACTCGATGCATGTGGTATGCGTGATGAAGGTACCTATTTCATTTGAAGCCTTACGACTGGTGAATTTTGTTGCCATTCATTTTAACCAAAAAAATGTCTAGCCAGGTTAATGTGTATCTATTAGTATTATCTAAGGCAAGGGTGATGTGAATGGTGGTTTTAGTCATCACTCCCACCTCAACCAAGAGAAGTGTATACCACCAGTACATAGCTTTCACTTGACTAGTTCAGAGAGGCTGCCAGCAACTGGCCTAGTGAGATAATAACAGTAATAACACTTAGCATAATCAGCTGATGTTTCTGTGCATTCTTGTCATGCTGAGATGAGCATAACAGTAAGAGTTAACTCTTTAACCCCGGAATTTTATTTCACGTTCAGACGTAATTTTTCAGTTTATCAATAGACATCGGACGGTGGCAGCTTCCGCTCGGGGATATGTGACCTTTCACTGGACGGTGCCACCGTCCGCTCGGGTTTAAAGAGTTAAAGTATTTTTTTTATAGAAATTTCTAGAATCATCACATAATTCTACGGCATAATATAGACTAGTAAAAATGTGGTAGAATTATGGTGATACAGCTGATGATAACGTTTGCCTCTGGAGAATATAGGCTTCAGATTTAAAAAGTGCTCAGATCTTCCATGTGATCTTTTTCAGCAAAATTAACTAGGGAAAAGCATTTTGAAGAAAAGTCATTGTGAACTGTAACAGTGTAAGCTAACAGGCCTCCCTCCCCTGCCCTCCCTTCTCCACTTCACTATAATTATATTTTCAATGCTCGATCTCAATTCTCACTTTACAAGGCTTTACAGAAAGTTTGTGATTAGAGTTTGTTCCCACATATTATGGATCTGTCATATTTGCAATGACCATCAAATGCTATCAAGATGAAATTTACATAATGTACAGTTTATGTAAATCTGTTCAGCACTGACACAAGATTTGCCCTTAGCTTGCATACAAGCCATTATCGCAGTGCACATCATCAGTCATAAATAATTTATAATTGAGATCTCTGTGAACCATCATCATCATTGCCTCTCTGGTAGTGATGTAGAGAAGGGACACAATATAATTAGCTCAAATTTTGGGGGGTGGGGGATGTGGGAGTTGGAAGGGAGAATGGGTTTTTATGAAGTGATATTTGGAGCTTTTTATGCAGTGATACTTATTTATTTGAAGCTATAATGTTGGTTCATTAGAGTGGGGAAAGGGGAGGGGAGTTTGAAAGCTGGGAGCACCTAGATGGATGGGGAATGTCAAAGATATGTTTTTACTTTTACTTGGTAAACACCTCTGTCTTTTGAGACAGGTCTCATCAGATAAATGGATGCATAAAACACCAATTTAGCATGACGTATGGCGTAGGTCAACAGTGCACAGACCGCCACAGATTTCATGACGTACAGATATATGTCAAAAGGGCAGTCAAGGGGTTAATATTCATTTGTTAAACATTATACTGTTGGACACTTCGAAATTAGCGTTCATCTGAACTTGAGAGGGAAAGAGAAAGTTCACTCAAACTAAGTGACTAGTAAGATTCTTATCACAGCCTTCATAACAATTTTACGGTAACAGTAGTCGCTGAATATGATAACAATGCACTTGAACTGAATACCTTGTACTCCAGATAAAAGAGGATCAACCCTGTTTTCCTTGTTCATTACCTTTTAAATAAAAGTTCCTAGAAGGAGATGTTTGACGCACACATTTTAAGAACCATATGTAACCATGCAACTCATTTGTGTTTTTTGTTTTTTTGTTTTGTTTTGGGGATTGGGGTGCGGGAGGAGGGTGGGTGAGCCATATTTTACTAATCCCTTAGAGTGTGGGCTCGATTTGGACAACCCATTTATTTTGTAATTAAGACTATGAGGTGCAGTGTTTGAGAACATCATAATGGCCCCCACAGTTTTTAAAACTTTGACCCATAATCTACCCATCTGCTGTGCACTCAAATATTTCTCTACCACCTGTTAGTGTTAATGATCAAAAGTTATTCTACTGTATGTTATAAAGCATTGGTTGCCCTTTAGCCCTGGTTAATTTATTTTACCAATATTTTGCTCTGGGGGACAACAACTGAGTCGACTGCTGTTGGTATAAATGTATAGAGCTAAGTTCAGAGTTAAGACTTTAAAGAAAAAGAAGAAAATTAAATAGTAAAAAAGACAATAATGATTCATTGTAAAATTATTAACTTTATAAACAATAAGTGAACTTTCTGTTGAATAGTTGTATCAGTGGTATCATATGTGATAACTGAACTCTTCACAGTGGGATCATGGGTTATAGTGACACAAAGGCAGTGAATGATTATCATCTCTACTTTAGTGATAACCTCATTATTTAAATGTAGGACAGGGATTATAGGGGCATGTTAATCATAGTTAATGATAGAACATTTGAATAGCAAGGCAGTATGGATTGACCTTTCTGAAAAAAGCTTTTTGTGAGGCTTAACTTGGCTGGTTGAAGCTACCCTAGCTTTCAAGCCTCAGTCACAAGCCATGGCAAATATATGCAACTGTTTGTCATGGCCGGCTGGTTCAGAAAGGTGAATTATATAAAATAGTATCACTGTCACTATCAGGAAGTTTCACATTATCAGCCTGGCTGCCTCCATTCCTTTGTTAGATATAGGTCAAAATATTTGACCTAGAAAACCAGTGGTATGCACGTAAGTGCGTTCAGAGTCCAAACCCTAGTTCTGACTTTTAGTGCAAAAGGAATAACATGTTATTGTCCTTAAGAACAAAAGTTCAAAAGAGTTTTGAGTTTAGGATGAAGGGAAGGGGTGTCATCATTGAGAAAATAAAGAAAATGTATAACTTTCTCTAACAAAAGATTCTTTGAAGAAAGTCTCGGTCATTAAACTTAAAGAGGCCAGAAGAGTATATTTCTGCTGTCTAGTTTTTTGCTGTAATGAAGTGGATTGTGTCAATAGTTAGCTTTGTTTTAAAACGACAAGTCTTTGAAGCATGGAAAAAGTTGCGGTTAAAAGGAGCTATGATGATCTAATGATTTTTAAATAGAAAGTATGGCATTTTGTTGTCAGTGTTGATAACGTTGTACCAATTAACAGAGGTTCATTTATCCAGATTGTGATAAAGCAGAGTGGACTGTATATAGGGTTTTTAAATTTCCTCCAGATTTTATATTTCCTCAGTAATACTTAAAAATGTAAAATACGCACATAAAGCTCTGTTAATACATAGCTGATAATTTATATGCATTATAAAATAAGTTGCCTCTCCAACCTCATGTCTTGGCTTGAAAATCTGAAATAATTGTTGGATATCTCCCACTAACCCAAATATTATGAATCAGGAAGGCGCTGGTTAGATGGTAACAGGCCATAAATAATGTCCATATTCCACATTCAGTAGTATGTAGATATACATGTAAAAACAGGAAAAGAAAGTATGCTACAACTGTGAAATTGCCAGTCATCAGACTGGTGTAGAAGGTACTGTACAGTACTGAGTTGTTCGGGCTAGAATAGGTGCAGTCAGTTGATGAGCTCAGTTACAATAGAGAGAGATACGGTCAATCATTCATGCCATTTTCCATCAGGCTTCTACCATCACCATCATCGTTACATTCATGGCAGTGTCCAGCTTAGCTTAGCCCTTATGTGGAACTCTTTAAGAAGCTAGTAAGTGAGTCTGTCATGTGCTCTGAGTGTGTGTGCGTGGCGTGCTTGTATGCTTAGAGATACGGTGGAGCGTAAGAGGAGGATGAGCTTTTTAAGGATCTTGGGTGTTAATATTGTGGAGTAATAATCACATTACATGCATTGAACTTTTTCTTGGAAATGAAACAAATGTGTCTGCCTTTATATGAAAAAATGAAAAATACGACTTTATTTATCGTGTTAGCTCAGGGAAATTGTTTTACATTGACATACAGTGTTATACATCTCATTCGTAGTACAAACACTTATAATATAATATGCAATACAAGTACACATCATATAAATACACTATATTAAATGAAATACATAACAAAGTCATTGCTGGACAGTAAAGGTGTATTTTCTCTCCTCTCCTCTCCTCTCCTCTCCTCCTCTCCTCTCCTCTCCTCCTCTCTTCTTCTCCTCTTCTCCTCTCCTCTCTTCCTCTCTCCTCTTCTCCTCTCCTCTCTTCTTCTCTCCTCTTCTCCTCTCCTCTCGTCTCCTCCTCTCCTCTCCCCTTCTCTTCTCTCCTCCTCTCCTCTCCTCTCCTCTCCTCTCCTGTAATGCAGAACACATGGTGTGCAACTACCTTCATTAATGTTTTGTAATTTCTGTGCAACTCTCCACTCCTCTCCTCTCCTCTCCTCTCCTCTCCTCTCCTCTTCTCTCCTCTTCTCTCCTCTCCTCTTCTTCTCTCCTCTCCTCGCCACTCTTCTCTTCTCTTCTCCTCCTTTTTGTAAGTTAAAACTTCAACAGCGCAGAAAATTGGACTGTGTTTATTGGTGCATTTATAATCTGTAACTTAACTGGCCTGTTTCCACTTCTCCACATCTGTCAGAGTCCAAGTGCATTACATTACTTTTCCTTTCTCATTTTTATGGTAATAGAGATAGGCAGACATATCTCATTACCATCTGGATTGTCTGTCATCACTTTAGGGATTGTCAATGAATACATGATGAGGTCTCATAGTCCAGTTCATAGTCAGCACTGTGGAGAGTGGCCTAAAGAGGGGCTTAGGTATGTCGCTGAGAACATAAAGCGTTATAGGGCTACAGGTGCATGCTGTGTACTGTCAGAGGTAGAAGAGTTATAACTGAAGGATACTGTCAAGACTACAGAGGGATCTGACGAATGGCTGCAAACCTATTGTCCTAAGAAATCTTGCAGACTGTCAGTATACTATGTGTACTGCTCTTCTTCTTCTTTGGTAGCAACCCTAAGCTATGCTCAGAGCACTGCACCATTGTTCTTTTATAGGACTCATTCTTTAGGACTCATTCTTTCTGCTCTAGAGTGAATTTTTGCTGAGATCAGTTATACCTGGGTATAATAAAAGGGGCACCAGTACTTCATAATAGGTTATAATTCTTGAACATGTAAGTAGTAGATAAAAAGTTTTGAATGCTCAGCAGTTAAGTAGAAAGACAGTTGTGAAATATGAAGATTTATATTTTTAGACAAATATTTATAGTTCAGAGTAATGTTTTCAATTTTGTTCCTAACATTCTTCAAACGTAATATTTTGCTTGGCTCCAGTAACTTATTCCACAGCCTCAATGTATAACTAAGATAATGAGTCTCTCATTTTCTTCATGTATTTCATAAACTGGAACATCTCACAATTTCAGAGTTATGGACTAGTTCTCTAGGAATCGAGCTAAGGAGGAAACACCGTAATATAATGTGATATCTTTAGATGAACAGCTTTGTTACTTAGGGAAGACGCAACCCTTTTCCAGAGGTTGTAATGCAGAACACATGGTGCACAACTGCCATCTTAATGTTTTGGAATTTCTGTGCAAATTTGCACACCAGAGTGCTGAATGGTGCATGTTTCTCAAGGATGATGATATTATAACAACTGTTTATTGGCAGAAGCCTAGTTATCTGACACTAGATTTCATTCATGTCTCGTAGACATCTCTATGCATGTTCATGGAAGTAAAATGGAGTAACTTTACTTCGTGTGTTAACTCAGAGAATCCAGAAAAGCCCATGCATGTTCATTGTTTGAGAAAAGTTACTAATGAAATCGGTCATCATACAAGTGCTGTCACAAACTGTCTTAAGATTATCATCATTATAATGGAGAAAGATGCAACATTCATGATTTTGGTGTTCATCTTTGCATAGAGCAGACTCTAATGCATTTATGATGGTTAGTTGGGCACCATGTTTTATGCATTATAACTGCTAGCATGCTGAAAAAGGACTGTGTCTCCCCTTAAGTTATAAAGCACATTTCTGAACATGATAGTCATCCTGTGGGGGTGACAGGTGTTATCTCAGGCTAATGGTCGTGAAATTAAGTGGTTATGTCAGATGATAGCTCACGCAGTATGCTACTACCAACATCATGCCATTGCCAGATCACCACAGCAGCTGAGAAAATTTACTGCAAAGTGGTGAGGTGGCGAAAGGTATGGTTAAGTACCGGTCCAGAGAGGTGACAAGAAAAACAAACAAACCAGTAATCCAGTCTATGTCACACAGTGGTTTAAATAATGATCGCAGCTGATGATTAGAATAGATTGTTTCTAAAGTTTATATATTATATATTACTCTTAAGTGAGAGATTGATGGTATTGGTACAGGACTGAAAATGATGATGACATTGAAAAGAAAGATTAGCACTGGATAGAGCATGATAGGTGGATGGGAAGGGGAAGAGAAAGGGAGAGGAGATTGTGGTGCAGTGGGAATAGCAACAGAATTTAAAAAAGCAAGATTAGAGTTTGCTTGATACTGACCAAACATAGAGAGCTAGACTAGTTAAAGTGCACTGAACTACATGTCATTCATTTAGTATAAGTGATATACACTTCACAGGTATAAATCCATTTTAATACATATGAAATCCATAACAAAGTCTTTGCTATTCACTGCAGTGCTGTTTCCTGATCATCCATTCTCCTCCTTTCCACCCACACCTTCGATTAAAAGGTCAAGTATTTATTTAGTTTGAATTAAGGGAGAAAGAAGAATTTTAGCATGGTCTCTCTGAAAGACACTACATAAAACTGTAGTGGCTGTTGGAAAATAGATGTAGTCTCGTCTTTAATTCTCCTAATGCTATGCCTCCAAATGATTGTGGGCATCCAGCAGTTTCATTTCACAAGGTTCCGTTATTGCCTCATTATGTAGATTGCCAGCTGATAGCGTTGATACCTGTTTGAAAAAGCTAGTCTATCATAGGCCTCTCTTGGTTAGGCAGAGCATGACGGGATAATCCAAATTCCACATCAGGCAAATAATAACTCTTAATTAGAGTTTATAATTACCTCCCATGTCACAGGAATTAAGACATTTTATGACATGCCATGTGGCCCAGTCCCAGAAGTCGAAATAACCAGCACAACAACTTTAGCAACAAAAAAATGTGGCATTATTTCATTATTTTTTTTTTTCATTCTGTCTCTTTCGCAGATCAACTTTCTGGTCTGCCAGCTTGTGGCCTTGGCCTTTGCCTTTCCTTTTAGGAGCGTGTTCTCTGTGGAGAAGGTTGGAGCTACGACACGGCATGTCATCGAGGCAGTGGTCGGTGTGCTCCTCACCATCTTCTGCTTTGGATAGTAAGTATGCTGTGTCTGTCACAGTGCACTATCATGACAATGACTTGTCCTCTGTGCCTCTGCCAGTGATAGGGTTTTTGTAATTTGATATGTGCAAGTGAGATGGGGACTCTTCTGTAGAAAGAGAATTAACTGTCACCTACAGTTGCCTCATATTCTTTTCGTTTTTGCTTCCTGCATGTCTCAGGAGGTTATGATAAAAAAGGGTGTCACAAACTGAAAGCTGAGAAAGGGTTGTTTTCCCCAGTGTTTTATGTGGTTAAAGCAGTTGAAAAACAGATTTACACATATTCAAAGTGCCTTGTATATCCCTTTTGCCAGTTATAATAATAACAAGTGATAACAAATTGTAAGTCTCAAAACTAGGCTTAGCCTGCTCATACAACCATACATTATTATTATCTTGACAGGGCTGATCATTCAAAGACATTCACAGCTCTCTTGAAAGTATACAATGCTGTTGTCATTTATAGGCGCTGATCACTAGCATTCTGACAGTATCTTTCACTGCTTATAGCCAGTGCCCATTTCACAGGAGGGGGGGAACTTAGGAAAATGTGAATGAAATGCTTTCCTAAGGAACTTATAACATGTTCATGGTTGCGAATTGAACCCCCGACATTTAGATTTTGAGTCCACCATTACAATCATTTGATTTCAGTGCACCTTATGTGAGCCAACTGTGTATGTAAAAAAGATAAAATTGTGCTCTGATGAATTGTCACAAAAGGATTCATTTTATTTTCCATTGCAGCCAGATCTGGCACCTCCTGGCTCAGTCGCTGGTCAGCTATGCCTTCATGGCATATGGAGGGAAGAGATTCAGCCATGGACTGGTCTTTGTGTTTTCCATGCTCTACCTGTCGGTGTGTCACATCTATCGCCAGGTGTATGACTATGGAGGCTACACATTGGACATTACTGGGTGAGTAGATTGGGAGATGACATGCATTGAGACAAGAAGGATGAAACTGAGGTTGAGAAAAAATCTCTGGTGCTGGGCAGATTCCTAATGAATTCATATTTTGGACATTTTACAGTGATGGTATTGTTTCAAATGCTTGTATATATATGCAGTTTGTTCAAAAAAAACTATTTTGAGAATGACATATATAACGGGGAACATAACATGTCATCTGTGAATGTGCTTGAAGTTGAATTGTGTTACACTATTATCAGATTAGGCTACAAATTTCCAGTATACAGTAAGAAGAATCCCAGCACAAATCTGCATACTTTCAATACTATGATCCTGAGTTCATTATTTTCTTATGTCAGGCTTCAGTCAAACCTTAACACTTGTGGTGCTAGACAGCACAGATGTGTTCCATGCACTCATTGTATGTGACCAGTTCCTGCTGGTTACCATATCCTACTCAATTTGTTGCATGCCAGATTAGTCAGTGCATATATTAAGTTGACAATTGCATTTATCAAATCGGCACCAAGATGCTAATAAATTCAACCACAACATTTAGCGGAGTTGTGGATCCATATGAACTGAGCCGATGCTGGCTTTGTAAGAGCTAACAACTCAAAATTTTAAAATTTTAGAGAATTTCTTGTTTTTCAAATTTGTGTTTCAGTGTTTTTAATGGTTTACAGAAATATTTCTATTAGTTTTAAATATTCTGTAGGCACTAAATTTGATCACTTTAGTTTGTGAGATTTTGCTGACCATATCAGTTATTTTTCATTTTTCTCCTTGTTGAGTCATCACCCATTATTTAATTTCTCACATTCCATTCATCCACTCCGCAGACCTCTGATGATACAGACCCAAAAGTTGACCAGTCTGGCCTTTGCCTTGCATGATGGGAGGTACAAGGATCCATCCAAACTGACACCTGATCAGAAGCAGCATGCTGTGAGGTAACCATTGCTTTTTGTCACTACTGGTGGATAGGGTATTGATTAAGCTGACTATAGCTCTTTGTTGTTTGTGACGCTGAAGGGTGAGATACCAGAAAAGAGCATGATGGTGCTTTTGTTACTTTTGTGACTCCGGGAAGACATATATGCATGTGTGAGGGAATGAGAGAGAGAGAGCGAGAGAGAGAGAGAGAGAGAGAGAGAGAGACTGTGGGTGATTAAACAGAGGGAAGGAAAGAGTGAGGGAGGGCATAAGTCAAGGAAGTGAGTCAGAGCATGTAATTTTAGTTCCTATGGTGGTCATTGTTTTTGCTTGAGACTGGAAATCATCTGTTCTGTCATTCTGTGCAACCTTTATCATTCTATGCTAGCTTCACAGTTGATGTTGAGTTACCATGAGTTACATAACAACAACCTGGAAAATAACCTTTCCTCATCGATAGCCTGTTGTACTGTGGTTGTGGCCATGTGGTTTGAGATTTTGCTCTATGTTGTTATCATTCACTTAGAATCCTCTTCATCCTGTTGCTGTAGTTTAGAATTCTTCTGAAGTCCAAGAACTTAATTTGACTATTTGCATGTCCTCCATCCACAGTAAACTTCCCAATATCCTGCAGTACCTCAGCTTCATGTTCTATTTCCATGGGATCATGGTTGGACCCCTCACCTTCTATAATGACTACGTCGCCTTCATAGATGGGACCTACTTTCTCAAGCCAGGAGGACTTGCTAGTGTAATTATGTTATATTGTTTCTCCTGAAGATGTGGGATTTTGTAAAACCCCTGAGTTAACTCAGTGAAGATTGGTCAGTTTTCAGATGATGTGGAATTATATTACTATAACAATACAGTTTCCAAGGATTGTCTGTGACATAAAGCATGAGAGAGTTGGACTGACCCAGTAAATGTGAAAGACATCTCTTTACATAATGGATTCCTAGCCAGGTGTGAGAAAGATGTCAGTTAGTTCTCAGGGAGTTTGCGGTAAAGGACGTCAATACATATCTCCAGTGAGTTAACTCTTTAATGTTTACATACAGCATACTTACCGAAAGAGAGATGGAGTATTTGTTTGTTGTAAACCTCCATGATGAGGATGTGATTGACGTCTTAGATAACAAAGTGTAAATATACAGGATATAAATATAGTGTGTTGGAGTGTGTTGATTTCCTTACACTGCTACATATTAAGCCATCAATGTTTCGTTGGGACTGTTGCTCTGTTTATTTAGGATATCAGCACTGCAAGAGTAAATGTTCCCTTTGTGGATAATTATTTTTATCCTCATCTTTCATCAGCCACCTGCCTCAAGGAGACATCCAATGGACAACCTGAATGTAAGTTACATTGTTTTAGTAGACTTTGCCAGCTGAATGTAAGTTACATTGTTAAGCAGACTTTGATAGCTGAATGTAAGTTCTGTTGTTGAAGTAGCCTTTACTACCTGAATGTAAATAAGCGTCATTAAAGTAGACTTTGCTACCTGAAAGTAAGTTAGTTTGTTGAAGTAGACTTTGCTACAGAATGGAAGTTACATTGTTGAAGCAGACTTTGCTACTGAATGGAAGTTACATTGTCGAAGTAGACTTTCCTTGCTGAAGGTAAGTTACGTTGCTGATGTGGACTGTCCTTACTGAATGTAAGTTAATACAATCAGTGTGGGTCTACTATTACTTAAGAAATCCTTCATATATTTTTCATACAGAAAGTGGTTGTGAGAAAGCTGGTGGTCGCCTCGGCATGTTGTGCAGGGATGATGATTCTACCTGGCCTGTTTTTCCCACCAGAAAAGTTGAATAGTGAGTGCTAGCATATGATTTTACTGTGCATGCAATACGGGTTTCCAAAGTGGTGACTTTGTTTTTATTAAGTTAGGGTGCAGAGGCTTGTCACAGACATTGAAAATCTGGAAAATCATGGCAAGCTACTGGTGTTTCTAGTCAGAGTGGATCGTAGTGTATTCATGGAAATTAAAAAAAAAAAGTGGGTTTGGTAGACTAGTTCGCGATTTTGTTGGGAAATATTCATTTATGGCCTGATCAGGGTAATAACTCCTTGAATATCAGATAAATTTCATGTGACAAATAACTGTCATGTAATAGTTTCAATTATTATATTTTTCATGGAAAAAATATAGATCACTTAGAAATATGATGGAGAACTTGTAGAATAATACTGTTAAAAGTGTGTGACACCATGCAGTCATATTAATTCGAAGTAAAACTGTTATGCTGAATACTTTTTGTTTACGTGTTGTCACTTGGTGTCAGCAGTTTAACATCCATTTCCTCCACACATCACCGATCAGTGTTACTGTCACATGGCAGTATTATGGTATTCTTTATATTACGAATGTTGATCTAAGTTTTTATTTTCTATTTTTGCCATGTGGGGCAAAAGTTTTAGAGTTGCTCACATTCAGCTTGGTCCATTAGAGTGATATGTTTAGCAGTCCCTACATGCGAATTTGTGAATCCTTATGGTTTCATAGCTTTGACGTCACAGTGATAAATCAAAGTGACACAATGGAATCTGTATAACATTAGTGTTGCCACCATTATGAAATAATTAATACAGAATGGCTGCGGTTTATGTGCTGTGGAATCATAGCTATATACCCTGGTATTTGCAACAATGTCACCACACACTGCTAATGTGCAGTTTCATTTCTATTCAGAGCACATTCTTGTCTTCGCTATGTGCACATTGTTTGTTACTTTGCCAACCAGTTTTATGCTAAGCACAGACTGTGAGACACATAAGACAGTGTGTGTGACCCAAACAAGGAAGTCATACAGAGACTCCATTAAGAATGTTGCTTCTACTATATACCTTATAATTGTATACAAATCATTAGGTGAAGAGTGTGGAACACCATGGCCTGATAATTGTGGCACTGGACACTAGATTTAAAATTTGTGGGTTCGATTCTGTAGTCATGGGAAAGCATTTCATTCATATTTTCCTCACTCTACTATCTGTAAACTGGATACCTGGCTAGAGACAGTGGAAGATATTGTCTGAGTGCTTGTGATCAATGCCTGTAAATGGCAGTGGTACCGAATGCTCCACAGTGAGTTGGGAAGTCTTAGAGTGATCTGGCCTGCTGGGAGTAATAATAATGTGTAGTGGATTAGCCTGGATACGAGACTTATGAATCACATTGTAACTGTCATAAGATATTTTATATTATTGATGTATGGCCTTCTATAGGAGGGCAGAAAATTACAGGAGAAACATTGCACGTTCCTGGTATTGACAGAAGTGATAACCTTTGTCATTTCAGCTCCAGAATATTACAACATGACGTTCTTGGAGAGGATGATATTTATCTTGGGGGTCATGACCTTGGCAAAGCACAAGTACTACTTTGCATGGACATTAGGTAGGTTTCTGTCATGACGTGTATAAAACTAGGTTAAATTTATGTGTGTACTACAGTAGTTTTATCCTCCTGATAATAGGTGTTATCAGTTCAAGTTATCTCAACAGTCTGCTTTTTGGTCCAAATTGTCAGTCAGTGAGATTAACGTTGTTGAAAACGTGGCTTGTACATCTAGGAAACAAGGATAAGAAACAAAAGAACTGGTGTGCGTAGATATTTAGTTTAATATTGCTGGCCTCATCAAGATTAGATGAGAGAGAAAAGTTATTTTGGGGAAGAGTTGGTGGGTTGGGGGANGTGGGGGGTGGGGGAGAATGAGTTGGGAACTTGCTTCAGATAAAATTGTTTTAGTTTTCAGAAATGCTAGTAGTTTGAGTAGTTCTTTAAACTTTTTTTTTTTTTTTTNTTTTTTTTTTGGTTCCTCTCACCTTTTCATCCTGTGACGTTGCTGACACCATAATCAACAGGCTGAACGAGTAGATGAGTGCCTGTTGACAAAAGCAAAAGATTGTGGCATGAGCCAAGAGGACCAGATATGCATTTGTGAACTGGAGGATGTTTTAAAATGTAAATCAAGAATTATAAAAAGAGTTCTTTTCTTTCAGCCGATGCTCTTAATAATGCCGCTGGTCTCGGCTTCAGTGGTTATGATGCTCAGGGAAATCCTCAATGGGATCTTACAGATAATGTTGACATTTTAGGTGTAGAGGTAAGTTATTGCTTTCTTTGTCATCAAATTGGTGGCGTATTGTTGAATAGTAATAAGTAGAATGACTGTCTGACTATTGAAAATGCGTTATAGTGTTGATGGCATGGTGAGATGCTACTATTAAACATGTTTTTAAATTTGCAGCTGAAATGTAACCATACCACTTCAGTATTGAAATCTGCAGCATTAACAGCCGAAATCTGTCTACAAATATGGGACTAACCAGCTGTACAAGATTTGAATTATTGAAGTTATTAACTTTGTGATGATGTCAACATTTTTAAAGCCCATTTGCTACTTATGTCTTGTAACTGGTCAAAATGAAACTTACATTGTCTCTTGACTAATCAGGTTATTTGTATGAAATATTTCAGGTGAAAAAAGTTGTAGACCTAGCATAACTATAGCCTGAGATACTGATGTCACTCCCATCCAATGACAAAAATTCATAGAAGCTCGCAACCAAATAACATTTCAGATATTTCTCTATATGAGTCATTGAACCTGCCTCTGAAAAATCAGATTTACCCCAAATTATGGTCTTTTTGTTCTTGAAACCTTTTTTTTTTTTTTGGTTATGTGTGTTACTATGGGTATATTTTTTATTTCTGCAACAAAAGTTTATATTGAACGGCGTAAATCAGCTTCAGATCCTGAAATCTTAGTTCTTTTTTAGCAACATAAGCCTCAGTTTGATTGGCTGCAAGGCATATTGACTATGACAGTCACAGCTGTTTACACACTTATCAATGCTTATTTTATTTTCAGCTTTCAACCAGCCTTAAAGTGAATGTGGATAGCTGGAACAAAAAGACCCTTGTGTGGCTGCGCCGAGTTGTGTACGACCGTGCTCCCACTTCAAACACGCTGGCTGTGTTTGCGTGCAGTGCGTTCTGGCATGGCTTCTATCCAGGTTATTACCTAACCTTTGGCACAGGCGCATGCATGACTATTGTTGCCCGCCAGGTAAGCAGACGTATCATCTCCGATTAGTCAGTGTTGTTAAGATTTTTTCTTGGCATGTTACTGTGTGCTCTGAATATTTTATATTGTCATAAAGTGAGTATATTATGTATTCTTATCTGTGTCGATGTCACCAGCTTACCAAGAGCCTGTATTCGTTTGTTTGAGTTAGAGTTTTACAACAGTTGAGCAAAATTATACCCCTCAACAGAGGAATAGGTTATTACACAGGAAATTAGGTGTCAGGGTATATTGGATACAACCTGTGGATGCATCATCAGAAATGTACATATCCATTTACCGTTAGGACCAAATGATACATGTACATCGGATGTAATGATGGGGTCAGAAGGTTTTGGATTTTCATGTGACTGATGATATCCTTAGCTCTACTTTGTTATGGCTCTTTGGAGCAGGGCATGAGTTATAGTCAGAAATAAGTGGTCAATAAACGGAAGACATTTTTGCAGAAATTGTGCAAGGGTCATAAGGTGGCCGCATGTGAGGTTTGATGGTATGTTCAAGAAGAAATTGTGAAAAACTTTTGTTTGCTTATTTTGAAAAGCCAGAGTTTGAGAATGATAATTAAAAATGTTGCAATATCTATAGTAGTTTTTAGAAAATTCTTGATGGTATATTTCTTAGATGTAGTAGACATAATTGATTATGGGAAGCTTTTTGTATTTCGAAATCTGTGAAATGGTTTTGCTAGCTTGGACAGATGAAGATCTTGTCAAGTGTCCATGATCAGCTTCCAGTGATATTGAGTATATGAAAATGTCACCCCCTGTTCATATATTGTCTTTTGTAAAGGTGAGGCGCAACATCCGGCCCATGTTCCAAACTTCAAGACTCAACATGCAGATTTATGAGATCATCACCTTCATCGCCACCCGCTTTGCCAACTGTTACCTCACATTCCCATTCCTCGTACTGGAATTCTTTTCCTGCTTTGACATGTACAGGTAGGCTCGTTTATAAGTGGCTGAACAAGGGCTATACTATGGGGTCATTGATCTCCGTTGTACTGTAAGTCGGCCTATGTTGGGCCATGTTCTTTCATCGAAGCTTGAAGTTTGTAAGGCTTGTGTTATTTCATCAAAGCATGAACCTGTTAGGGCTTTGATGAAAGAACAAGGGCCGACTTATGGCACAGTATAGGCCAGTAACATCTTTATTATACCCTTCTTTGAATGATTTACTTCTGAAATGGAAATAAATTCCCCCCCCCCCAAAAAAAAAATAAAAGGAAAAAAAAATTGGAAGGAGAATAGGCCTAACCATTGCACCCCACTTCTACAACTATTAAGGGAGATGTCTTGGTGATTTATCAATATAACTGGCACATGCAACTGTGTTAACCAGGAAATGAGGGGGAGGTTTTATGTCATTATGGTTCTGTGGAGAAAGATAATGGAGAAGTGAAGGAAGAAAGACTAAATGAATAAATTGAAAGGTTTTAAAGGAATGATGTAATTTTATTTGGGTTATTCTTTAGAGTTTGCTGTGTACAGAACCTTCACACATATCACTGTTGCATTGAATTGTTCATTTTCTCAGATCACTCTTCTTCTACTATCACATCTTGACCATCCTGGGATACCTCATTTTCTCCTTCACTCCGCTGGGCAAGAAACAAGGACCACGTCCTCCTCGCGCAGAGCCATCTTCTCAAGATCAAAAACCCAGTAATGGGCAGCCATCCGGTGAGGTCCGCAACCATGAGCCATTGACGGGCAATAAAGAGTTGGATGGGCTGATAAACAGCACACTGGAGCAGGTCGACAAGTTGGTTGACCCTCAAGTGGAGAAAGCTATACCAGCTGTCATTGGTGGCACATATCCAGAGATCACCGAAAAAGTGACCGCTCCACTCCGTCTAAAGACAGAGTGATACAGTCTAATCTCCTGCTGGGGTCCGGATTAGCTCAGGTGTTGAGAAGTTTGGATGGTATACCACCCAATAAAAATAATTCAGCTTTTTTTTTAATCAGAGGATGGCAAGCTGTTTTTATAAAGTAACATGAGGAGTTGAAGAAAATTTTGTGGTTTTGTGCCAAAACAGAATGTCTCATTCTCATAAACTTCTAGAGCCGCTATAAGCACAAGAATGCCATCACTGAACTTTGGTGACACCTTGGCAGCAATCTACCCCACTGATCTCACTAATATTATTACATTGTTTTTAACCTATACTCACTACATTCTTCTGTATTTGAATATTACTTTATCACTTATACTGTAGATTGTAGATGTTCTGCGAGTGATACTACTTTTTCCTAGAATTTCCTAATTTCAAAACATTTTGCTAGGGAAAAAAAAAAATTGCTAGATGAATTATCAGATCCCCCTATTAGGAAGGCATTGTATCATTTGGATATATCGTCACAAAAGTCTCTGGACTTTCACATCAGTTAAAATCATTGGAAGGTTTTCAGTCACGCTGGTACATTGTCATGTTAGTCAAAGGATCTTGATATTAGACATGCATTTTAATTCCATAGAGACTTTCCTTGTCTTTAACATATTTGGGGGCATAATATTATGATTTTAAAACTCATATTCAAAAAGTCTTGAACCATCCAACAAATTTCTAGGGATTTTTTACTTGACTGACATCTTACTGATTGTGTGTGAAGAATCTTAGCTTTCCATCAGCTTTAAGGAGTGAACTGCTGTAAGAAATAAATGCTAACTAATAAATTGTATCTACAGTGGCTTATTCATCATCATCATTATTTTCATCATCTGTGTGTGAGGTGATAAAACATATACAGAAAAAACATGTATTCACCATATTAACCCTATGTAGACTTGTGCCTCTCTGACAAGATGGATTTTGGAAAGCTGCAGCAAAGAATCATGAAATCTAAAGGTGTATTTTAGCAATGGCATAAATGTTTTGAATCATATAAGTGTTTCTTAGTGTAGTATGTAAGTTATTATTTCATATGTTTCTGTATTTTATTAACGTAAGACTTCAGTCTCAAAGCACTGATAGTTTGTGTGATGTGAAAATGAGATTTTTAATAGAGAAAAAAGCATGCTCTCCTTTTCCTGAATCTCTGTTCCCATTTAATTTCAAGATACTCATACTTTCAAATTCATCGAAATTAGGAATAACAGGCAACCCTAAACAAAGTCAATTAAGTCAGAAAGAATATATGAGAGATATTTGTTTTAGAGCTATGCTGGACCACAGCATAATGAAAAAGTTGCTATAAACTTCATTTTTCATTACAAAACGAACATATAATATTGTCATGCTCATTCCATACTTGCCTAAGTCAGCTTTTGAGAGTTTGAGACATTTAGCCCCCTCAACCTGTTGCGTAAAGCCAAACAGTGAGGCATATGTGGTTTAGCTTGGAAAATTTGGATATAAAAATGAGACAAAACCATACATTCGTTTTAACCAGAAAAAGAAGGTAAATAATAAAACAACTCAGATCATCAAAAAATTGACTTATGTGCATGTGGAATTAGCATTATGATATGAGATTTTTATATTATTAAGCCCCACCTACTGTTTCCATTAAAGTCCATCCAGGAATTTTTTTTAGAAACAGCATTTTTAAAACATATTTCAGTTATTATAAAGTTGGAGGGATGAACATCATTTGTTTTTATCATCTATGAATAACATTTTTATATAGCATTTTAGAAACAACATAATTCACTTTCTACAAGGCATGACATTATGATTAGTAATAAATACTTGTAATGACTATAATGGAATATCCTCTTTCTGGGATGTGTGAAAGGCATATTTAGTTGACCCACCTGAGATCTTCTTTCTGTTTTGTGACCAACGTAGCATTAGGCCAGATGGAATAGTAACTTTAGCTTTACTTTGGAAAGCCATACTGATCACAGCACAGTTTTTGCAGTATAATGAAATAAGTTCAAACATCTTTCTTTTGAGATAATCATATGCATACTTTTGGTGATATTGCACTCATGCCTCCCCAACAATGTTCTGTAATACACCAGACCTGTAATTTTTCAAGTAGTGATTACAGAGTGACATCATTGTACATGGACACACGTTATAGGGTTATGTTGTAGAAGGGCTTCTAAAAGAAGACGGTATGCAAAGTTTACCCATTTGGCGATTTTGTTTTGCAGTCCAATACAGAATTAATTTAGTCATGAGAAACAGTCAAGTCTTTCTTTAGTATACGTTATGAAAATGACCAGAAATGATTTTCACTGGAAACATGGTTTTGAGAATTACAAGTTTGAGTGACATGTTTCACGAAACCGGCATTATCAGAAGATACTTCTTTGTCTCTCAGATTGTTTCTAATGTTCATTTCTTTCCTGCATAGGTTTGAGCTTTCAGAAATCTCTTCCATTTCATTCACTTTCTCTTTGTTATTATGTTAGTGCTGTTGACTCTGGTTCAAGTTTCGTCAGTTTTCTGCATATGGATGCCAAGAATTCCAAGTGTCGGATGAATCCCCATTTTCCGTTTTTTGTGTTTTTTCTTTCTTTTCTCCTGTGATTATGTGTTGTGAGAGAAAAATCAAATTCCTGCATACTTAAGAAGGGATCAAGTGGTCCTTATTTTATATGTATACAATGTGAATTTTTTATCTGGCATTTTATATCCCACATGGTATTAACAACTTTTGGCAATGCTCAGCTGAGTAACACTTTTCATTTGCTCAGAGTACAAACACTCAGTTTTGACCAAAATTTACAGAGACCTACTATTTTCATACTGAGAGGCTTTTCATTTTCTTTTCAAGTTGTTGTCTGTAGTACTGAGAATTTGCTTAGCAGTCCAGGAAAAGCCGTCTGAAGTTGCAGACCAAATTTTTGTGCCAGGTGCAAGATAAAGTAACTCTTGCATTGAAAGTTAAGATTAAGTTTTTTTTCATTATCCCAGTAATCAACGTTTTATCCACCTCCTCTAGAAGGTTGGCTTGACAGTTCTGCAGAAAAATGCATTTATTAAGTTCTTTTTCATGCATTTTGAAATGTATTTATGATGTTAATTTGCCTGCTTTAGTGCCAGTTTTCTTTGTTTCAAAACTTGTCACTTCCCAAACATATAATGTGCTTAACTCAGCTTTTAATAGATAAAAGCCTGAAATAAAAAAGTATACTGTTTAGAAATAGATGAAAAATACAGACACAATAATATCTAGTTTGAAAATTTGACCATGTAATGGATTTTCCTGGACCGCCTCACAGTTTTAGTGCTCATGATGTCATCATTTGGTGATTAGTAAGTATTGGTACTTAAGAATTCTTTGATATAGCATATTATTGAAAAATGTTAAAACTCTTATGAGTTAAGTATTAATGAAATTCATAGATTCATAGTTAAGATAAAATAACTACATTGTTTGTTGATTTATTGATTTCTGGTGGCACAGCATATAATGTAGTTCTGACGCGCCTGTCTTTCAGTTGACATTTGTATTATATCGGTATTATATAATCAAATATCAGCAACTACCATGCTATTCTAGACTTCTGTTCTCAGTTGTAGACAGGGTACTAAGTTTTAATCAGAGACGACACTGGTATTTTACTTGGTCTTGTTGTAGTATCTACAAGTGTTAGGTTAGACTTGGGCTGTGAATGAAATTCCATTGATTTTGTATTTGTTCTTCAGATGGGCACACATTTTTATCTTTTGATCAGGAAGAATATGCATTGCCTATGTGTGGTACACGTATTTGTATCTTTGGGTAGATAATGGATTATTTCACCTAAACAATGACACTGCATTTGTGATGTATGAACTCAGGGTGAAAAGGGATTTTTAAAAAATTTAATTCTCAAAGCGCAAGATGCCTCCTGCTGGCTGTGTGACCATTGTTATGGATAATGATTGTTGCACATGTTATGTGGCGGCTGATCACCTGACACCGAGCTGCAAAATTCAATTGTTGCACCCAGCGCTGAGCAGGGAGATGCGTATATATTCTTGTTGCGCGCTGAGCAGGGAGATGCGTATATATTCTTGTTGCATCCAGCGCTGAGCAGGGAGATGCGCATACTCTTTTGCTGCATTCAGGTATAGCGAGCGGATGGTAGTTCATGTTCTATCACCACATCATGAGGGTTAGAGCCAAAATAATCATGGGGTAAACAGTTTCCAGGAAATCTAAATATGTGAAGGGGTATTACTGAGCATTCCATATTTTATAATGTCTTTTGAAGTTCCTGGATAGACAAAACTGTAGACAGCCTCTACTCCTCTTGATATTGATTTTGAGTGTTACTGCAAACTGCTTTAGATATAAAAGTCACTTGTCATCTTGTTGCATGCTTTTGGGAGGTTGCGATTAAGCAGAGTCAACTATAAATGAAAACTGAAATGCCTGAGCCTACTTTGCTGCCAGACGTCAGAAGTACTTTTGTGTCTTCTGATAACTTTGTTTCTTGGATATTACATATCAGGATTAATTATGGTTTAGAGATGTGAAGGGATCCCATCTTGATTTCAGCTATTTCTTATTCTTGTGTTTTAGCATCATTATCTTTAAATGTGCTTTTAAGAGAAATCGCATGATTCATACTGTACACTTTTTCTTAATCAGGAGTTGTGAATGTGTTGTGATATATGTTTGCCCTTACTGAACTATCACAGCGAAATTTTCATGTTACATAGAGGCAGAGTTGAGGTTTGTGTCTGTTACAAACTTGTGGAATGAAATGGCCTATATGATATCCGTCTTGTAGCTCTGTCGAAAAACACGATTCCTCCTGAATCCAAAATCAAAGAACTAGTAGTAGTTCATTTCAGATATGCACATTCCATAAACAGACTGGGGTCTCCAAATTTTTTATACAATTTGATCCTTACAGAGTTTAAGCTCAGAAAGACCATTTGAATGTGCTTACAAGGTATGCAGTGCAATGCTAGTCGAGAAGCTTGACTTAGGTCCTGGTCAACTGTTTTATTTCTTTTCTTTCACAAAGGCAGAATCTAAATTCATTTTCATTTCATCTTACATCACATTTGTTGAACTTAGATCACTATATTTATATTTAATTCTATGCTCATCTTTTATTTCTGTGAAATAAAGACCATTTCATTTTGTCTAGTATTAATTAATTTACAGGTGAATGCTTTCAAATCTGGTCAATGAGGAGTAGTTTTCCTTTTTTCATCTATTTTTCTCAATCTACAGTAAGTCTTTCCAGACCTAGTTTTGATATTTTTTACTGTAAGAGCTTAACAAGAAATCATTTTTCTTTTCAATGTCAAATTGCAGGAAGTATTATTCCACTGTCTTGTTTGGTATGTATGATTTTCTCCATTGTATCACCCATGGCCTTTTCTAGAAAGCTGTGTATTATTTTCACACTTTGTGTAACACTTGAGGGATGAATTAGTAGTTTCAGATCTGAGCCCACATATTGTCATTCTGCTTTGAAAATGGCCAAAGTCAGACTTACACTAATTTTGAATAGGGTACTCTTGTGTTGACGGGATCAAGGCCCATGTTGTTGATATGTTAAAAACAGTTATGTGGCAATATTTTTGCGCAAAAACTTCAGTTGTGAAAGAAACATGTTGACTCTTATTTGCTTATCATAAAAATGTTTCCCCTGTATTTTCTTAAAAGTGTGAAATATGACATAGGACATATTTGAAGCACAATGGCAGTATGACAGGGTTGAATTAATTCCTGCTTTATGGGTTGTCCTCCCCATTTTATAGTTTTGGCATAGTTCATCGTACAATGAACAAATTAAGATATGAACTTATCTTTACAGCTGCGTCATTGAAACAGCTGTCCAGTCCTGTGTGTTTATGTCAGGCATTCTCCTCCTTACCTCTGCTGATGTATGCTGATAATTCATACCGGTTTTCATCTTCATATTAGTCGAGAAACAGTTTGAATGAAACTGTTTTTAAGCTGTCCTAATGATCCCCAATTCTTTCATTAACATGAAACCAAATTATTTCAAGAAAGGTTTTGCTACAGTGGAAAACTGCTGTCTCTGTATTGAGTTTTAAACACACAGTTTACTTATTTTCCTTCTGAAATGTTTTCCTTCTTATTGTGGTCTAGTTAAACAAAAAAGATACCATGAAAAAAGACAGTGGCATTGATGGTACCAAAGAACAAAACAAAAATGCCTGCTGCTGTCAGCCTCAATGTTGCTGCGTAAAAGTTCGTAACGTCATTTCAGATTGTATTTTGGTACCGTGTGTTATTTTTTTTTGACGTCTGCCACCGATCTTGATTTGATTCTTTTAATATTTTTATGGAGCCAAATTATAGTTAGACAGAGTAGTTAGCCCGACTAGCTGATGTGCAGTTGCTCTGTGGCTTTGATGAAATCACGCCAGCTGTCTTGATGATATCAGTGAATGAAATATGGCGTTTCTTCACGGTGTAAAGAACACAAGATATGAAAGAATAATTCAACTACTGCCCTTAGAAGAAAAAGGTTGATGCAAGTGACAGCCGATCAGAGTAAAAGCTCTTACACTTAAGTTGTCCAGTGCATGGTGTTGATGAAACTGCAGCATAAATGTCACTTTCAGAATACCTAGAGTAAGCTAATTGTAAATGAAAATGTAAAGCAGTTTGAAAGGTGACATCTCGATAGATGTCTTAGGCCATACAGCTAAAATATGTAAGTGAACAAACTTATGTGTGCATGAGTTTTTCTATGTAAATGTGTATCCAGTGGCATTGAAGTGATGGAGGTTTAAGCAGGGCTTAAAATATAGAGCAATTTACAGCATTTATGTAGTTTAGTCGATATGAATCTTTTTTATATTAGGATTGAATTTTGACTGAGAATAGGGGGAGATGGGCAATTAAATCATACAGCTCAATAGGCTGATCTATACATTTTGTTGTATTCCTTCAGCTGCCAAGAATTGACAAGGTCCTAATTTTTAGGCATTTTTTCTTTTGTGTGTTTGGTAGTCCATTTCTATTCTTTTCCACCAGAGTCATACGAATACGAGTCTGTGCCATTTTGATTTTTGTTCAGTTCCATTATCAATGAATGCATGCATTTTTTGTGACTGGAAATTAAAAATGACCGCTTTCTGTTATTTTTGTGTGTAATGGACCTTCATTCTTTTGGTACAAACATTGTACTGACAAACACTGTTTGTACTGAGCTGCTGTGATTTCAGCAGTGAGGGTGAATATCTCAGCTGTCTTTAAGTGTAGTCATTGGTCAAACATGGTAAGCAAAATTTTGCTCTCTCTCTCTCTCTCTCTCTCTCTGCCTTTCTCTCTCTCTCTCTGTCCCCCCTCCCTTCTCTCACAAGTGTGCATCATCTGAAAGTCTTTTTTTCAAGATATTATTTGTTTTGATGTGGTTTCTTTCTGTCCTGTCGAATATGTGCATGCATCTAATTTACCTGTGGATTTTTTTTGCGCAAATGCAAAAATTTTAACAAGCTGTATTATTACCTTGAGGATTTTTAACATTTGCTAAGAAACTGAGTGTTTGTCATTGACACTGATCTGTAGTGATATTTATGTGTTACACGAGTGACTGTAACCTCACCCTGAAAGTCAAGAAATTGTTGCATGCTTGAAATGGAAGTAAAAATATCTTAATCTGAACATTTGTTGTAAAATTGTTTATTCTCTCTTCTAATTCTCTGTAGTTTTGTCCTTTCTTTCATATCCTCTCCTCACAGTTCTCTAATACAAACAAAATAGTATTATTGACAATGCAAAGCTTTCATTAACGTCCACTGTTGAAGACAAAACACCTTGAACACATGTTAGTTTAAATTGTAGGTCCCTTGAACAAACTTTTCAGACCCAAATTTATTTTTCTACACTAGTCCTTGGAGGTATTCCTCAAAATTCGGCACACTTGAATAAGGAAGAATGGCTCGAAAGTATCTGAGTTGTCCATGCATTACTGTAATTGACTAAAATAAAGTAAGGAAGAGTGCCAGATTTCATCTTATCGAGCATCTTGTCAGTGTTAGAAATTGTAACTTGCTCATCCAGTTGTATAATCAACATCTGCTTATCTCTGACATTCATATAACTGAAATCGTCGATTTGGGCTAAAAATGCCGAAATTGGGTTATTGCTATTTTTAGATACTTTGACATCTTGTGAATCGAAAGCATTAATGGTCGCATATGAAAGCATCCATTTTACCTCTCAAAAATGCATTTCATTAGGGTCACCCCCTCGGTTTTCTTGGCTGATTATATGAATTTATGCTGAAATTGTATGTTTTTGATCGCATATTTTGTCTATTCGCAATAAAATTAGACCTATCTTGTTGCATACCGTTGGAAAGGAAATTTTCTCCTCTACAAGGTCAAACTCTCATCGGCTAGCCAATGAAAATGTCGGAACGACGGCATCTCCTGAAAGCGAAACATAAATTGTCTGGCCTTATTTACATCGCTGAAAATAGCTAGGTCACGGCCTACTTTTCAATCGGAACAAGTCATGCTGATGTTTCATTCACTCGTTTGTTTCCAGCAAGCGTGACCTAGTTATCTGATTGGATTTATTTGGTTCGGGTGGCCTCATTCCTATTTGTATGTAAACAGCAGCATGCAGGTTAGCACGTGAATACCTGACAGGAAGGAGGTGGCCAAGACATTAGCAGCCTAATTTTTCTTTGTGATCCTGAATTGTTGTGATTATCATAATGCCAACAAGAAAAAGAGGCTGAAGAAGGTGGTCCAGCCTATCAGCCGGGCATGTATTGATGTAAGTACAGTTTTTCAGACGTATTTTGTGTGTGAAATTTTCAAACGCATTTTTCTCAAAACTATACTTTTCAACACATAATTCGAAACTCCATCATAATTTACGAACCAATCTTTGCGAAATTTGGTATATAAGCAGTTTATAGGTGTACAAAAAAAGTAACAGGGAGACATTTGGACTTTTTAAAAAATTTTTCAGGAAATATGTTGGCGAAGGCAAAAAAATGGAAAATCGATATTCTGATACATACCAATTTTGAAAATTCATAAAATATTTTTTTATCATTTTATCAAAAATAACTCTTTGTTACTCTGTAGACAAGGTGTATAAGAATGCATGTGTGGAATTTCAGTTGGATTGCATTTCATCTGGAGGAGGAGTTTCCTTTTGAAGTTGACGGTTTTCTAAGTAGAAAATTCAAGATGGCGGCCGTTTCCATAGCAACCATAATAAAATGTAAAAAAAATGTGACTGTTTTCCACTAATTTGAACCTGCTGAGTCCAAAAATCAAGGTTAAAATCATGTGGCACCAAGCATTTAGAAAAAGGCCCTCAGGTGGCGCCTCCCCCCTTAAGAAGGGTCTTGGACCTGATAAGACAATGAACTTGATAGGGCTATGGTTTACAAATCTGGTCTTGCCTTAATTTTGTGGTATGACAAATTATCTGTCCTGAAGAATAGACCTGACTACAGACACTTCATTCTTGAATCAAAAAGTCACTTCAACACATGTACTGTTTTCTGAGTTTTAATACTTTGTCATAATTTACACAATCATTATTTACAAATCAGCTTGCTTTGAGATGATAATTTCTGTGTTCATACTATGCAGTGGCAGATATCACAAGAAACACACTTATGCACAAACTAAATGGCGTCAAACTAAAGGTAATCATGTAACTAATGTTCCCAAACATACACTGATATAAAACCCACCCTGAGTAGAACTCCTTCCAGGATATAAAAAAATACACATAAATGATGAAATGTATATTTCTCAAAAGCAACGGGAGAACAAGAGCTACACACATTACTTTCTGAAAAGCCGCAGAGATATTTAGAAAATACTGCTCTCTTTCAGGAACAAATGCAACTGAGAATGTCTTGAGAAGGCAAACTATACACACAACTTAAAACTGGCATATTCAAACTTCATTCATCCAAACTTTCCCACAACTGCTCAGCAGTTATTTGAGTGGGCAATCCCTCCAGCAGCTCACAATGTCGCCCATCTCACAAAGAGGCGTATGCGACTTTTTGGGTGTTTTGAGCTGTTGAGCTGAGACTACTTTCTGAAAGACGAAAGTGAGATCTATGATCTCAGGAAGTTGCGTATCGACAGCTCTTACGGTTTCAGAAATATTAAACATTTACTGATTGGGCATATATTACCAACTCTAAATCTCACTGAAACTTTAAAACACTCTCCTGCAAAAACTAGCAAATGTCACATACGACCCTTCATCAGATGGGCAATAATAAATGGGTCATGTACAGTAGTGACGAGTCCTAGTTGATCCGATTGGTGATAAGACCATGAGCATCTTCCAGCAGTGCTTCCACTCGCTGTCTCTGGTAGAGTGAGAAAAAAAAATGTATTTGGGATGGTTAATGATGTGAAAATAAGGACACCTCCTGGATAGACAAGAGGAAATAATCCTCACAGAGGCAAAACAAAACTTGAGTTTTAGATCCAAATCACAATTCCTCTGAACAAAAAGACTTTGAATTAATACCAAACCAAAATTTCGTATCAACACTGGTTTTGCCAAAACTGCTATTTGATACCTCAAGTAACCATGTCCAAATAATCTGTTCCATGTTTTTAAAAATAGGTTGTCACGTGCATGATGTCATTTCGTTTCATTGTTGTGTGTCCAAGCTGGTGATATGGGGCAAATTCCTCAATTTCGGCAGTAATTTTTAAAGACAGCTGATGTCAAGGAAAATCATTTGGAAGTTTTATTGTTTTCCTCTCCCTAGCCTGACCAATGACACATATGAACGACTCATAGCTGTAAGTGGAGCAATATAAATACATGTTAAATACATGTTGATTTGTTTGATCATGTGTTTCACACAAGCATATCCACAAATTTGCAAGTACTTAAACCTGTACTGATTAGTGAGAAGAATAATTTCCATATAGTGCTGATAAATATTGACAGATGGAGCTGGAAGTTTTCTTGCTCTCTATTTTATATACTGGAACCTTTTGTGACATACCATTTTGATGAACTCAGTGAAATCAAGATCTTTGAGATCAGAAAGTAGGACAACAATGTGTGAATTACTACAAAATCTGGCTGTTGGGGAAATAGCTTGTTTCCATTATAACATGGAAGTTGTGGAACAACTTATGTTTCATGCCAGAGTCTTGCACATCTTTAGAAGCTCTTAAAAGAGCACTGAAAACTGAATTATTTATAACTCACTCATAACAGTAGTCAGCCCTTTAAACCGGAATTTCAGCCCTTCTAATCTGAATTTCAGTCATGAACACTGTACCATAATTTATTCTTACAGATAAAATATTTTTAATGTCTTTTATGCCTTTAAATGACTTTTGAAAATGTAGAGAACCCTTCTGATTTTCAGCCATGAACACTCTGCTATGTTTAATTCTCAGAGATGAAATTTCTTTCATGTCTTTTATGCCATTAAATGCCTTCCAAAAATGTACAGCACCACTGAACATTTTAATAGACAGATCTCATGCACTGTATAACGATAGCATGTTAAAAAACAGGGTACCTACATCAAACTTATCCAGCATATCTCCTTTGTCTTTCATGTCAGAGTAGAGGGGGACCAGAGCTTGAAGACGCACAGCTTTAAGTGCCACTGGCTGGCAAGCAATCAGATGAGAAATCTCCTGCGCCTGGGATATAAATGAAACAGAAAAAATCCACTCTTTAAACTGTCCAACCATTGCCATATCCACTGATCTATAAAAGTTTTGACAGACGGACAAAAAGCTCTTACATGGCTTGTAGATCCTGTGCTAGACTGTCCACTGACAATGGCTCAAGTCATTCTGAGCGAATGCAGAAGAAAAGTTTTGTTTGGCAACAGAAACAAGACTCAGAATGTATCTCTGCAAATACAATTTTGGTGGAAAACCACTGACACATTTTAATTACTTTTACATGTCAACTTGGGCCTTGAAATCATAAATACTAAGGTACCCTCATTAAAAGAAATGCCAAACTTTGACTTACAGCAATTTTTGAAACATAGTGTATTTATATTAATTTTTACTGAAATAGGCAAAGGATAACAGCAAAGAAAGAGTGAAAGAACGGTAAACTTTGCTTACTGATCTCTCAAAATTTGAAATATAGCATTTGTTCTGAGCTTATTATGCTAGAGTTGTAAAATATGATTTTCTCATAATGTACTTTCACTAAAATTTGCCGGTCTTTCATTTTCATACATTCTTTCATTTCATACAAGACTGAAATACCTTATTTGCTTGGTAGCGTAAGCGCATTATTCTCAATCTGTTTCTGGCCTCTGCAGCTCTGCCATGACAGAAGAGAACACATGGTTAATGAAGACATAGCATTACTGATATGGCACAGCATAAGTGCTGTTTGCAGCTATGCTGAAAAACAGATGTGATTCTTGCTGCAGGTGCAGATGGCCACTTCATTCTCTATGTTGGCATGTAAGAGTGACCACTTGCATCACAGGCCAGCATCAAATCTGTGATATAGCATAGAGGTAACGAGTGCAAATGCTCCTAAGCTTTACCTGGGATGACTGGTATCTTTCAAGTAAAAAGAAGGAAAAATAAGAGAGATGATCACAAGAGGATGACCAAGGGGAAGCACAGTGTATTATAAACAGGCTACAAAGCCTACACTTTTACAAAGTTCTTTATCATGCATACTTTAACAAAGCAAGAGAAAAGGGAGATCTCAACAGCTGACTGAGAGATATTAGAAAATGATTTAGCTAAAAAGACAGCCAACACACAACTGAAATGAAACAACAAAGACAAGACAGACTGAATGCAATGTAAATATAACATTAACAAACCATTTCAAGAGTCACTACAAGGACAGAAATGTTTGGCTATTCTCCACTTTTTCCGCAATTTTGATGGTGAACATCACTTGCAGAGTGTTAGTAATGTTAGCGTTAACTGATGCAGCTCTAGTCCGATCATGCTGATTTTTCACTATATCCATTGTGTGCCAATTGCATTCCTAGGCACAAATATTACTAATAACTTTGTGCACCCACATATACCAAACACCCCCCCCCCCCCCCCCCNCCCCCAAAAAAAAAAATAAAAAACAAAAACACTCATCTTCCCTTGTTACTTACTTCAACTGTCCTATAAGCCGTGCATGTTTATCTCTCTCCTCTTCCTCTACTTCAGTCAGAGGCATATTCTGTCTGAAAGTGCAGGAATATACAAAGAATATATATATAAAGAATACTGTAGTTCATTTCCTTTCTGTTTCCTTGGGGCAGGTATCCTTTGCAATCACAATACTGAAACAGCCCATCAAAAGTGAACACTCCAACTCATTCATCCTCATGATGAAGCCAGCAACCCTATAAAGCCCATATACTGCCTTTATATTACATTTGGCTACTCCATACAAAAAAAAATTCAATAATGAACACCCTTACAAGGCACACTGCCTTCAGCAGCAGCTCTCTAAACATACGAGTGAAATATAAACACAAACTAACCAATCATCATCATTTGACAGAATAAGAAAGAAAGAAATCATTAATCGATAAAGCTGAACAAGCACATGGAATTAAAGTACACCCAACTTTTCATGAATATCATTATTACTATCACCATCACTTCCGCCAGCACAGTAATAATTGCAGCGAAGCATGATACAGCTGGGCAGAATACTATTTATTTCATCATAATCAAATGCTGATGGGCATTGTAATCTGGGAAACCCTGGTCAATGTATTGACATGGACGAAATAACTCTCTACAATCACGATATCAAATCAAGAACAAACCTGATAACATAAACTTACTTTTGTTGCCTTTTCTTCAGTTCAACAAGCCGTTTGTTTACTGCCTGTTGAGCATCCAGAATCTCCTTCGGGGGCTCTTCATACTGCCATGAAACACAAGGGAACCAACTCTGGTTTCACATTTCTCAAACATATTATTACTAACTTTGCACAGGAGTTAATGATTGCAAATAAAGGTAACAACTAACATGTCTTGTCATGACATTAATATGACATCACTCATGACAAATATAGAAAAAACAAGAAAAGAACTTTCTAAACCATCTGTGTCAAGTTTTAAATATGGAAAGAGACTATAACACACATGAGCTACAAAAAGGTATGGATAAAAGATAAAATCAACCTTTTTTTACCTTGAAGGGAATATGCAATGCCATTCAATGTTATATATTTCATTCATCTAATACTGCACACTCATATTCAACAGTGCACGTAATACATAATATTACTACATTATCACACATCAGCCATATTCGTATAATTTCTCATTATTAGAGAAAGGAGAAGACAATACTGCTGCAGACATTGAAAATACAGAAAAAAAACATGAAAAATTTCCTTTCATGTTTAAATGTGACAAAATCATGCAAAAATTATTTAATGGCAACTCATAATTTAGTCTGGAACTCCTCTCCAATGCTTTTTACAGAGTGAAAACATGTCGACTTCTGTATAAAGTTCATGCAACAAAAAGTGATCATATGGAGAAATTACCTATGCTGATAATCATGGAAAAATATTTTAAACTAAATTATTTTTAACAGTTTGTGACTGCTTACAGCCATGTAGCGGCTCTTCAGTGACGGGTGCATTTTCTTCAACTCTGCAGGCGAGAGTTTTTTCCAGTTGCCTGGCCTTTCTCCTTCATCGCGGTCCTTCCCAATGGATGGCAGCTTTTTCTGGCAAAGAAAACAAGAATTTCCTAAAGAATCTTGTCTTGTCACAAAGCACTTCAGGAGAATTCCAAAATCCTGGGTAAACAACAAAATTAATAGCCTACAGGATGACAAATTGCACTCTCTGCAGTGTGCTTTAAAAGCTTTCTGATAGAAATACTGATCTTGCAAATTCCATAAACTGTATCACTTAATATAATTTTTTATTCAAATCAGAATGTGCATTTATAGTATGTTTCAACAACGCACACTTTACACAGGCTTTTCCACAGTGATCATCATAGTCCATGACAAGATCATGAAGGATTATATATTCAGTTTTCAGCCTTGACGTCAATCGTCATCCCATGAATGTATATTTTTATATCCACCTCATCATATTTCTCAGTGGCTGTTTGCAGATTATTTGGTGGAGCAAGATATTAGCCTTTCAGCTGCTCATCACAGCTAGATGCATAAGTGTGTGAGACACATCCATGGCACTATATAGTAAATAGAATTACAAAGTAATGAAAAATATAGTCTATATTTTTCACTACTTTGACAATTCTTACACTTTTATCAAAATTTCTTCAAAAGCATTTAGATATTTTATGGTACAGTCAAGAAGTTAATTTAAAAAAAAAACACCCTCTGTTAGCATTAACTATAATTCTCCCAAATCCTAACCCTTAACCTCCCTGATTAAATTATGACAATGGGCTATCTCCAAGTTTATAACAATGATTACAATGAAATGACTACAGACACACACTATCATCCTGGGTGGCTTAGTACTGAGTTGACTAAAATATATCAGCTCGTTTTCAGTATTTAACTATTTTGAGTACTCTCATCGGGTTTGTGGTTGCATAGGTAGACTATCAATAAGTTCAATAACTCTTATGGCTTATGGACTTATGGAAAAAGTCTTATGTCAGGAGTGCTTTTGTTAAGATTAACTCCATTGACTCATAGGACAAAATCTGAGTCTCGGAACATTGTCACTCTTAATATATTTTCTTAAGTGACAATTTCTATGATAATTTATATTACCTTGTCCATTTTAATGGGCAGAAAACAAGACGATGATCGGAAAGTAACACACTACGCCGCCATTTAATTACCGTCGCCAAGCAACAATGAATTATTTATAAAAAGTTAGAAACCAAGTTGTTTACAGGACAAATATATTTTTAAACCATTATCGTATCTAGCAAACATGGTATTTGTTACCTAGCAGAATTTAAACAGTGACCTGATTATAAAGTTTAATAATTAAATACATTAAGATTATATTGATACAACAACATTAACAATAAAATTAAACATTTGATATTTGTGGATTTTTTCTTTTTAAAAATAAACGATAAACTAGCCGAGACATATGCCAGATGGCATGTCAAAAGAAATTGTCAAATTCTGATAATTTAATAGCTACAATACTCGCACAGCTGACACAGATTACATTACTTTTAAGTCCATGAATATCCATAGATCGAAAATATGTGATGCTACGACTTATTTTGAAAGAATGATTTGTCAGCCAGCTGGATGAGATGGTTCCCATCAAGATTTCATTGTCACCATAACACGTAAATAATCTGGCATCACAGTAGAAAGTAATTGATAAGTTGAAGATTCGGTAAAGGATGTTGGTGATTGTTGGTTGGCTACAAGCTGCAGATAAATCATTTTGTACGATTGGATGCCTCCTTCTAGGTGGTTGGGGTATTTGAGCTGACATCTTGCTTAGCGCTCTTTAGATGCGGTATGATGGAAGCCTTAATACATATGTGTTAATTAGAGAAACACAATCTATATGACTTAAACCCCTACTCCTACCCGGGTCCTACCCCATCGGCATCGGCTCGGGCTCGGGAAACAAACATAACAGTTACAACCATTCTCCATTCTAGACTGATTTTTTTTTCCACTTTGGATGGACCATTGTGGGGAGAAATGTCGAATGAAATTCACACCTGATACTCTTGTCTTGAAGGACATTAGGGTTTTGGACTTCCCTCGACTGATGTTCCTGCCTCGATGCGTATTAGACTAGTTATGAATATGATTAGGATTATGATTAGAAATAGTCTATCCTTGAACTCAAGGTGCCGGTAACCACCAACTTATTATTTACCGCGATTTCCAGATTAGATTTGCGTACAGAATCTTAACAGACTTTCAGATTTTTTAAGCAAAGACATTTTTACATTTAGTTCAGCTTTGTGTTGGGTGGCAGAAGTCAACCACCGCCTTGAATTAGTTATTAATTGTTGTCTCTGTCAGTATTTTATTACCATCGGCGTCGTGCTGATTACCATCGCTCTATTTCCGGACCAATATGCAGCAAGAATGTTGCCACTGGTATAGATTTTTTATATAAGGCAGGGTAAAAATAAATGGCTTCTTAGAAAGAAATGGCTTGTAAATTATTATAAAATAAACTATGAAATGTCAGATCAATACATAAAATGCTGGGCTTTTTTCTGTTTAATTGTAAACTGATAGATTTTATTTTTTTATTTCATACCGTGAGCAGGGAAATGGGAAAAAATAACATCTCGCTATCGGGGAATAGCACATAACCAGAGTAGCAACACAGGCATGCGGCCAGCTGCTTTAGCAATGGTAGGCCTTAATTTTTCCCCCACAAAGAAAGTCATTTCCTTGAGAAACGTAACAAAACAGATGTCATATAACTTTAGTAAAAATCAGATTAAGCTCTCTATTTTTAATTTTCAATTAACACAATTTGTTTCTAAATTATTGCATTTTTCATTTTACAAAACAATAAAATGTCACGGTTGTTGCATCGCTACTTTCAGTGGACAAGAATGTGCAACATGGTCTTGGTAAATTTATCACTCTAATCTCTAAATCATTTCTTTTTCCACCATTCTAAATTATTTTGTTGGAGAAATAAATGAAACACCATCTGCTGTCATAATCTAAGGGAAATCACTATAAATTTCGGGGAAAACTAGTTGCAAATGGATGATGGCGATTACTGGCACGAGCCGGTTCCTGGCACTAGGGGAAGGATTTGGGTTGTATTAGACTGCTTGAGTTTGGTTAGGAGTGAATCTCAATTGGAATTCCTTCCCCAGTTTGATTTGGGAGGACTGACTAAAATCTAGCAAATATTTAGACTCAAAAGGTAGAGAAAGTTGTCTCAACTTTTTGGTTTTATGAAAGTACTGAGAGTAGAGAAGCGATGGTGTTTTAGTTACATCTAGTCTAGACAATCTGCAAAATGACATTTGGAATCATATGATATCATGATTGCCTGAATTCTTGCCATCCTATGAACAAAAGCATGAAACTGCAAAATGGCTTTCAATTTCATGTAATTGAATAAGAACAGCAGTACCATCGCTACTTCTGATTCACACAGTACTTTCAAGTCATTTTGTGACAATATGAATTTATCATTTGACCCAGCAGAGGTCATTCAGTAACTTTTATGTTAGTTCTCACCACCTCTACCTTTTATAGCAGCCAACCTTATAGCGGGGAACAGTTTAAAAATGTCATGAGATGCGAAACTCAACAAGAAGATGCTAGTACAAATCAAGTCACAGGTCGAGGTAGCTGTAGAATATTGAATTATTGAAATTAGGGTTGAAATAAACAGAAAATGATTCAGATGGTCTTGCTTTGTCAAATTTTTATTTTCCTAAGTGTTTTACAGAATGGTAGCTTAAACAACAAAGCTGAAGAGAGAAAATTGTAAGAGTTGCATGATTGTTTTGTCGCCAAAAATATCAGGGTACCCTCAGAATACTCAGATCTACTCTAACTAGTCTGTGGGTAGAGAAAATGATAGCATGCTTGCTGTGCTGACCTGATCCACTGACAAGTAAATCACTTAAACACAAGAAGAAAAATAATAATTAAAGTCCTCACTAACAACACATGAAGTATGAAGAAAACTGTCTCCTTTACTATGCTTGATAAAAATCTTAGAAATAAACCCAAACCATTACCAGGTCTTCCTAACAAGTGGTCAGTGTTTATAAATTCTTAACATTATTAATTTAAAAAAATATTATTATGTTACCAGAAAAGTTCTGTAGGAGTGGCGAGAACTCAGGCATAGTGAAAACTCAAGCACAGATGTAACTGGTTGTCTCAGTTTTCACCACACTAAGATAAAGAGTCTGTCGTGAGAATTCCATATGTTGGTGAGAAATACAGCAGATATTGGTAGGACATGTACACTACAGGTAAATTATTGGTTGATGCATTTCAGCACATAGAACTGTTGCCCCTATAGTGACCCGTATAGGGCCTGACTATGTACAGTTAAGCAACGTGTAGCAACACTTAATGTTATTTATCTTGTGACTGTATGTTATTGTCATGGACGACTGTTCATGTTTTCTCTTTTTCACATAACTTATCATGACCATGACCACTTGTCTATCACAACCCTCATTCTCATGTCCCAAGTGCTATGAGATATCTATATGAAAGGAAACTGCACAAGACAGTCGCCAGCTATCTACTTTGAAGCCTCCCAGGTTCTGCCTGACAACAGGGTCAGAAGGTTTTCAGTTTTTGGGAACACTTTTATATGTGCCTGCCACTTAACTCATGCTCTTGTCTCAACAAAACAAGGACATGACCTCAGGACTATCTGTTAATTGGAGACCTCTGAAGGGCAGAGCCCCTCTGGCACAGAATGTGATTAAATGAATCCAATACGTATGTTTAAGCTCATTTGGACTTATACTCCTGTTTGTTATGAAGGTGGGAAGCACTTAAGGAAATTTTTCAGAATGTTTATTGTGTCATGCATTTGGCATCCCCAAGCTTGGGACAGGTAAAATGAATTTCTTTATATAACCCTCATCCCCAATCCCTAAGGGAAACAAAACATCAGTCAAAGGAAACCATCTGTGTGAGGAAATCAAATAATTCATATTCATATGGAATGGGTGACGCTTGCAATATGTATGTTCTACTTTGTATCACAGTATCAATCAATACAGTCACAGTGTAGTATTATGATTTCATAATCTTGCTTAATTTCAGACCATGTTTAAGGTGTTGGTGAACATTATCAAGTCTGTCTTCAGTATAATCTTCTCCATATTCCGTCCACTGAGGCGTTTGTTCTGCCGAAGACGGAAAATATCAGAGCCAGATGGATCAGAGCTGACCTCTATAGGGACTGGGAATTTGATGGTGGACACACCCTCGGCTTATGGCCAGGATGAGGATGGTGCTGAGGTATGTAAAGCATTAGCTTTTTAAATCTTTGCTGCTGTCCTGTGCTTACATATCGCTTATGCTGAAGTTTTCATTGCAGTTGAAATGGAATACCTTGAGCATCGAAAAGGCCTAACATAGGGGACAACATCCAAGAATCTTAATCTGGTGAAGGTGAAATCATGAGTACCTTCTCTAGACCAATAGAATGCAGTGAGTGTGTTTATCAGGCAATTTCAAAACCATTGTATGAAAAACAGGCAAAATGTGATGACAGCAAAGTGTTAAAAGTGAAGAAGAGTGAGAGGATTATTCCAATCCAGAGGAAATGGACTCTTTCTTCTCTAAGTGTTTTATAGAAAAGGCCTGCTGAAGACAATAAATGATTCCAGTTTAATTACAGGAATTAAAACTAATAATATAACCAGGTATTCAGGATTTTATTTTGAATGTGAAAGATGCTCTGTCAGCTATGAGACCGTGTTATTTGGTATCAACAACAGAATAGCGTTGCATTGCGTGCAATAGATTGCAGTACTTTCTATGTATCATTTTAAAGCTCGCATGATCAATAGTTACAAGTATAGTGTAATTAGTTAAATTTGAAATCATTTGTTAAACTTAGCAAATGGCTTAAAATTCTCACCTCATTCCCCAGTGAGAAATATTAGTGCACACATGGGCCCTATAATCATAGCATGACAGAACTGGACTCTGGTCCTATGAAAATGATCTCTGCGGAATGAATCAAAGATGTCTTTTAAAGTTACATGAATTAAGTTCACTTAAAACCACTCGTTTTTACAGATTGAAATGGAATCCTGGGACAGCTGGGATATGCAGTCTCTGTCAGGGCCCGCTCATACTCACTCTCAGCAAATGACACAGTCCCTTACATACGGCCATGGAGGCAACCAGTCAGCAAATGGCTTTGGTGCACGGCCGTCTGCCAACTATTCCTACAATCAAAAACAAGCTCAGCCTGAGCCGGAGCCTGAAATCAACTTTTTTGAAGACATGACCCCGGAGGTGAAGAAACAGCCTAAGGTATGACCTTACTATTGGCAAGGATGCTCTCTCACATTCTCTCTCTATTCAGTCGCTGTTCCTTGTTTATGTCAAAATTTTGGATCATCTCATGATCTGCTATTAAGAATAGTTTGTGTAGAAACTGCAGTGAAACGCTGACAACACAACTGTCCTTCGGACCAAGTTTTGAAGATGTGTTATCAGCAGTTTTATGTAATCCAGAGTGCTCTTTATAATGAATAAAGCTGTTGGGACTGTTGAACGAGTGTGCTAAGCAGGGAATTGTGTTAAACAGTGTTTGTTTCAACCAAGGTTCATTGTAAGACCTGAAGACCTGATGTCTCAGGGAGGATGAAATCAGAAGTTTTCTGCTGCATGTTTTTGTGGCAAATATGTCTTTAGTGAGTAGTATGCACTGAAAAAAGTTTACTTAGCGCAAAAAGTTGATACAACTATTGTGATCATTTTAAATCTAGATCCAGCTTCCAAAAGTTTCAAACATAGCACCTTGGGAAATCCATATCCAAGCAGATAGAAGTTTATTAACTATTGTTCTAATTACAGATACCATTATTATCTGTTATATATTTGGGAACTGGAAACACGTCTCACTTTTCCAGACAAACTACCGTGGCTATTGACTTCAAAGTTGGTGTGAGGGTACAAAAAGATCATGATGATGGCCTTTGATTTTTGCAACTTAGAACCGCTGAATAAGAAAAATATGTTTGACAAAACATTCTGCTCCTTTTACAAGTGTTGATAATCACACAAAACAATATTTTGCCAGCAGGTGATATTATCATCAAAATGGAAGTATGTACATGGAAGTATTCATTGGCGTGAATTACAGTTATTGTTCTGTTGGAGCTAATGGTGGAGCGGGGGGAGGGTGATGTGTACATTAGATCATCCCTTCCCCTATCCCGGCAGTGCTGGGACCCCTTAGCTAGTTTTATATAAGATCAGTTCATAGGACACAAATTCAAATGAGGACACAAATTCGAATGAGGCATGAGGCAGTTGAATGAAGTCCTTGAAGACCAATTGATGCAAAGTGCTACTGCAGCATTTTTATCAGATCAGCCTGAATAAATTTCAAATTCCTAGTACAAATTGGTCATACCAAGTAATGTGACTCATTTTTCAGTGAGAATTTTCAATAAGCTTTGTCAATGCTGTTAATTCAGAAATCATATGCACTACAGTGAGGTAGGAATGTGAACAGCAAATCTCTTACAGGCTTGGATGGGGTAGAGACAAATTTGGAGAATCACCTCCAGATATCAGTAATGGTTGGAGAAATTTAAGGGACGTGACACTGGTGAATCTAAATTTTCTTAATATGCATGAGATGTAGTGCATTTTGTGTTACAATCATTGTTTCCATCTTCCCACAGATTCTGATTCGTAAGAAGGATTCTAACGCGCCCATGGCATCTATGTCAAACCGACTTGCGGTCATGTCTGATGTTCCAATTGCAGTAAGTGCCTACAGTTTAGTGCTTAGTCTTCCAGCTTTGTGGTCGTCAGTCCTGCGTTGTCTCTTTAATGGTTCATCCATTAACTGACATATCTCAGAAACTTGAAACTATACATTGTCCCGTGGAATTCAAGTTTTAAATGGGTCCTGTTGAATACAGTGAAACCCATTTATTCACTACAGTTGTAAGGGGAACCCGGTTTTATCAGAGAAATTTTCAGTCTTCCATCTTCTCCTTGTCTTTACTCCTGTGAATTAGCCTTTTTTAAAATGTAACTGGAAGAGATAAAGTTATGGCTGATATCGCATATTGCCTCGCTCAGTGCATTTTTGTTTGATTAATGTGGTTTGAAAGCTTGCATTTTGGAAGACACATCAGCCATGGGTACCTGTAGGATCACCAAAATGAAGTCTGTATGTTTACACACACACACCAAGATTGCCTTGTCTCTTTCACATCCCGTCACTTGTCCACATATCCTAATCTGGGAAGAACAGGAGAAAGGAGTGGTAGGGAAATTTTTGCCCTCATCTTCGCACTAGTACTGTACTGACCCCGCAGAATTTTGCATTGCTTGCGGCCGCGTTGCGGCCGCAACATTTCCCATTTTCCGCACTGCGGCCGCAAAATTCGTGATTTTCCGCAAAATGTTGCAAAAACTGTAAAATCCGCATGAAAAAGGCATGGCAGGGAAATATTATGTTTTACCAATGAAAATAGCGAATACTTTTAAAACCGTTAAAGTAAATGACAGTGATTTCCCTTTGCTTCGCGCGTCTTCCGTTCACTGCCGTTCAGTTTGCGTAGCTCTACACCGCAGGACGAGCACGTTGAGTGTTTGATTTCACTCTGCGCTGCTGAAAATATTTAGGACCTGATGCTGTAACGCAGATTTCAACATCAGCATCGGACATTGTGCAGTTCTGGAATTCCATCCAGAAGACTGTGCCATCGCTTGCTAGATGTGCAAAGCGATACAGTGAACCTCGGATCTAACAGTCGTTTAAAGCCGAGGTCTCGTTGAACACAAGGTCTCTGCAAGTCATGTGAAAACTGATCTCTATCTTTAACGAGAACCTTCAGCTAAAAGGGTGCTTAACTTTGCACTTCATAAATATCGCTGGTTGCTATCCTTGACTCCAGACACCATCGGCATGACAACATCGCGAGCTGATACATCTACCGGTTTATTTTTTTTAAAAAATGTAAACAAAGCAGTGTAAATGTTGGGAAACGAATGGTTTCAATCACTGTCTCTGAGTCTGTGATTAAAATTTCGCCTAGCGCAATGATTGGTTCAAACAAAAGGCTTGGCAAATCATCAGCTAAGCATATTTATTATTATTATTATTATTCCATCGTTCCATTGTCCATTCCCCTCCCTTCCCCTCGCCCCTTGCATTGCAGAGACTTCAAACTCCCCTCCACTGATCGCTCAGATGGTCCTATCTCTTTCCCCCATCCCCTCCCTCCCTACTCCACTCCTTCGCACACGCAACTACTGTATTACCGGTAACCTTTCATGTTGACTCAGTCTGTAAGTTGTAGAATGTTGGTAGCAGTTGTTATGTAAACCTTCAGGAGTTGCTCGCTGCGGACGGTTTTATTGTGGGTGAAAAGGGTGTGGGAAGGGGGAAAAAACGGGGATTTTCATTTCCCTCATTGAATTCGAGGTCTCGTTGAATCCGAGCTTGTTGACGAGGTTCACTATAATATGCTCGCAACAGTCACTTCGGCCGACGTAGTGAGGAGCTTCTCCCTCTACAACCTGGTTCTTTCACAGAGGAGGAGAAGCCTTAGTAAAGACACCATTCGGTGCATGTTTTTGTTTGGTTTTTTTGTATTTCAACAACTTGGATGGAAATACTTTTTTTTTTTTTTTTTATTAAAGGAAATAATGGATTTGTTTTATTGAGTTTTGAAGGATGTTATGCGCATGTAAGGTCTTACGTTCTTAAAATAAAGTTTACAATTGACTTTTTAATAATAGGTAGCTGTGGGGAGGGAAAAAAACAAATGCAAAATTTTTGCAAAATTTGCCTTTTTGGGGTTGCAAAATTTACCTTTTTGGTTGCAAAATTTTGATTTTTTTCTTGCAAAATTCCGCGGGGACAGACTGTAGTCCCAAGGATTGCCAGAGACCTGGAAAATCTAGAGAAATCATGGAAAATTTCCATGAGCAATTCCAAGTCTGAAAAACATCTGGAATTAGCAAAAAATAGCCCCCTCTCATAGGAAAATATTTTCAAAAAATTGGATTGACAGTTTGGTGTTTTGTCTGAAATACTCTCTCTTGCATTAACCAGAAATCAGAGTTGTTAAACTGTGGATAAAGTTCATGCAAAAAAAAGAGTTGTTTTGTGATTGATTTTACTGCATTGTTTCCATGGAAAGAGATGTTAGACCACCTGGAAATATCATGGAAAAGTCATGAAAAAAAAATGTAATTTTCTGTGGTATTCATGATTCCACTGTTGTATTATGAGACACCAAGGAACAGTGTACAGGGCATAGTTGCCTTTTACACAAAGGAGCAATTCCAGCATAATGCTATGCCAGTGTATGCAATTTCTGAAAGCTTTGACCTTATAATAGTAACTTTTGGCTGTTTCTGACGAAGGTTAAATTATTCTTTACATATAAACAAAAACTGATCGCTGTGAAATCAAAGATTTTCAGAAATCAGCGTAACTCATGTGGCATTCTGCTGGAATTTCCCTGCTATGAGGTTTCTTGGAAATATTTCATATTGCTTTCTCTCTCAGAATTCAGAGCTTGGCTCTTGGGATGATCAACACAATGCTTGGGACTCTGGGGAAGCGGCAGAAGATCTCACCTGGCAGGCAGAGGAGGCTCTTAGGGAAACAAGGAAGAAAGAGAGGATGGAACGCCAGATGGAACATCAAAAGAGAAAGCAGAAGAAAGACGAGATGAGAGGAATGAAGAGTGGATCTTTAATAGCAACCAAGTTGTCGTGATTGTAGTTGATGTTTAAGCCTGTCTGGATGTATGGGATGACTAGGTATATATGCAGATCTGTGTTTGAGTAATTGTTTGTTCTTGTTCATAGCAGCTTTCGTATCTTTAACGCCATGATCTCCTATATAAATGGCTGAGGATACTTATTAAAAATATCTGAATTTTTGGTGTTATGATGCCACTCTGTTTCCTTCTTTGTAAGATTAAAAATTCCTTTTTAACAGCTTCTGTGCCAACCATGCCTTGTGATTCCATGATTTACATTTTGTTTCGGAAGTACAAGTCTTCCAGAAAGCTTGTGAAATTCATAAATGTAGAAGTCAGTCGACTTCAACATGATTTCACAGAGGCCTATCAACCTCTGAGCCTGCTCAGTTACCATCATCATAGTTGTCTTTGTTTGTTTTGCATATATTTTGTCACAAGCTGCCGAGTTTAATAAGTTCTTAGGCTATCCAAACCGCAGAAGAAATTTTCCAGCCTTCGATAAAAATAGGCCAGTGATTTGGCTCACTGTTGTGTAAGGCAATTCATCTGACTAGCTATTGTCATAGTGTCTTTACTTAGATTATTCTTTACGATTGCTTTACTATTGCCTGAAGATTTCTTTCACATATGATTAAGTTACTCTTTTGGTAATCCTGTTTAAATGCTTGGTTTTGTAGTTCTTTGCTGTGGTAGTGGGTTTTACCTGACATTTAAGGCATAAATTATTTTCAGACCATGAATGTCTCACACTTGGCATTTTGGACGTTCTATTTACCTTTAATTAGTACTTTAATATATTGCTCCTAAGATATAAAAGAAACACACAAAAAAAAAGAAGACACTATCCGGAGAAATTTCACAACTTCGTCTAAACTAGACATACTTACATCTTCAAAAATATTAGTTTCTAGCAATACTCAGATCAAGAAGGGAAATATTCCATCGGCTAAAATTAGGAATATTTTGAGGAATAGAAGTTGGTGAGAAGTCATACAGAATCAGTATATCCGGACTCCAGTAACTCTCAATCTTTATTTCAGTTTGAGGTGCTCTATTTCCGTTTGATATATATTCTGGGGCTTGTCCATGATGTGCATGGGTTAGGATTTAAGGTAGGGTTGGAGATAGTGGAGAAGTTAAAGAAGAGAGAGGGTCCCTTGTTATTAACAAAGGACTGCTTCAAAGGTGCTTTCTCTTCCTGTCCCTATCCCTAGCATTACCCCAAGTTCACCTTGGGAAGGTCCGAGCATTATACAGAGCCCTTGTAAGCTGGGTAATGAATTATTGATATCCCATGACAGCCAAACTATGAAAGAGTGGAACGTCTCCACTTAGCGTGTTAAATGATTTGTGTACTTTGCAGGAGTGGTGCAAAAAAGTTTAAAAAAGAAATAATAATATTATGAATGTATGGGATCAGCTGTGGTTTCGTCTTGTGAATCCACAGGAATTCACCTTTCTGATTCAATCCTGCATTTGCAGTGGCCCGTGAGTGAGGCATGAAAGGATAAATAACTGAGGAGTGCTCGTGGTTATTGATAAATAAGTGTTGTTATTGGAAAACAAAACTGTGAAGTAAAAGAAAATTGGGCATGGCCCGGCCAACTCCAGCTGCTTGGGAAGCCTTTTTTAAGCTGTTCAGAAAGGTCAGTTGGCTGAAATGAGTTAAGTCAGATAAAACCATTATGGTGTGTTTGGTTGCATGGCACATTCAGAAATATCACTCTTCAAATATCTGAAATCAGATACTGTTGGCGTCTGTTAGAGATTTTAACATCAGTCTGGAAAACAGCTTACACTGAAATATAAAAATCCTTAAAAAAAAAAAAAGAAGTTATGTAGAATAATTAGATCTATACGCATACTTATGGGCAGATTAAAAATTTATTTCTAAAGAACTATCTTTGTGTTGTGTGAATAGCTGCTGATAATGATATATTCTCTTTGTGAAACTTCACAAAGTACAAAGTTGTAAAAAAAAAAGTGGGTGGCATTCTTGCATATTATTAATGGGATGTCACTGATGGTAAAATGTGGGGAATATCTCAACTTTTGTTGTTTTTTTTTTCATTTGGTAAGGAAATACAGCTTTTTTTTTTTTTTTTGTAAACAAAACTCCAGGTGCCACATGTGAAGGCAATCACTGCTAAAACTTTTGCCATTATATGTGTAACTTTGAAGATGTTGGTTTTAGCAGATATCTCTATACTAGGCATGTCACTCTTCAGAGAAGTCTCTGAAGTCAGAAATTGATGAGGATACGCAAAAAGATAAACTCAAAAGTAGAACATACCAAACATACACAGCTATCAATCATAAGAGTATTGTTTCCCTTAACTTTATACTGTAAGATAGACAACGCAAAACTTGCTCTACCCGGCAAGATTGGCAGGTCCCTTAAATCTCATGTTAACAGGATTGTCCTGCAGTTACAGCTAAATGATGTTATCTGTTAAAAATTCAGACAATTTTATGCAAAGTGAGCGGTCCCTCTGGTATAATCACTTTATGCACTCAATGACGTAAACACCAGCTATGTAAAATAGCTGAGATCCCATCTTTTCAAGATGAAGATAATGAGCTAGCATGAGGTCACAAAGATGAAAGTGGCCAAAATTTGGAACTCGTTTGTCGGTTGTCCAGTCTAGCAACTCTGTCCAGAATGGTGAATGATTTTGATAAGGAAACCAAGGCTAACACTATAGTCAGGCATGGATAACAGGAATTCTTCTGAGTCACCTGATGTTGTTTGAGTTTGCTGAATTTCAAGACAGGGAAGCTGTAATTTCGACTCACGTGTGTTCAAGATATTTGTCCTCAATTTTCAAAATGCACATTTCATCCTTGCTACAAGGTTTATGCACTGAAATTTCAAGCCTGATTTAGATGAAAAGGTGATCAGTTGTCCTGGCTGGTAATAATGGTAAACTCCTTGCATTTAATTTTACCAGCATAAAATTATTTATGTCAGCCCATAATTTGCAATGTGGTCAAGAAGGAGCATTGCATTTTTTTGGATAAGATGTGTTCTTTATGCTATCAAGAGTATAAGCACAGAGAGCTGATGATTTTTCAGACAAACTCAGTTGTCAACATAAGTCTTTCAGAATATTGTGATCTGAATAAACTTATGAGGCTATCTTTTGAAGTAGGTCTTGATGATTGGATGAATTATTCTCCTTTATATGAACAGGAGCTATGAAGAGAATTGAGAAACTCAGCAATGTAGATATCAATTTATTTTGTAAATTTTTTTCTTATTATTAACACATTACCTTTTCTTGTGGGTTTTGTTACTGCTCAGATGACTTTTATGATATTTTACAAACTATATACTTTCTTTTTTCGTCCTGCACTTATTGCATACCCCATATTTTTCATGGATGTAAGCTTTAATACTTTCACTACACCCCATAAAAGCACTTGCAATGCATTCCATCATCATTTTGCCTTATCAGTACTGAAATGATGTCACTTCAACCTGACAATGTTTCAATAAGATTAAAATCTAGAATTGTAGCCTCAAATAACCTCAGACCTTTCTGTAGCCAATTAAGGTACCACATTTAAGGGTCATGAATTTGATATTTAGTTCCTTTTCAACACAGCGCCGAATTTTCAAGATTATTATGCCAACATGTGCTGTAGAAAAACAATCACTCATAAAGCAATGATTCTATCCTTCAGCTGTCTAGCTGCCAACAAGTAGCTGACCTTTGTGACCCCGACCCAATAAGGCGGTCACGAGCACTCACGGCGAGCAACTAAAATAACGCTTGTTTGGTGCCATGTCAAGTATATCCAGCTTTTTTTAAAATTTGAATTTGACATTAAACCATGAAATTAACAAGAAAGATATGGGGTATGCAATATATGCCTGATGTTTGTGTATTAAGCAGCCAGAGCATAAAGGCACAATCTTTATTGAGAATGTATATTTGAGAATGTATGGTTGTGATTTGATTGATCAAAATAGCTTTCATTTAAGTAACTTTCATTAGCATGGGATGACAGAGCAAGTGATAGCAGCATTTGTAGGTGAGAGTGTGAACAGAGAGAGAGTATGAACGGAGAGAGAGCGTGAGTGCAGAAAATTTAGAGGAAGAAAAAGTCTGAAAACAATGTATGAGAAGTAATACAGTAGAAAAGCAATGGTAAAACAGGATTTTTGTGTTTTGACTTGTTCAGCAGTTGAAAGTGACTGCCCTCATAAACTTTTTATGTTCATCTTATAAATATTCAGTATTAAATAGTTTGCAGTTGAGCACAGAAATCTTGAATTCTTTAGAGCCACCTCATCTTTTTCAGGTTTGCTAAATTTGGAGGAATATATGAAGCACTATTATGTAGAGAACTAAATTTGTATTCGGAAGGTGTGTATGG
>JAWQUT010000372.1:301448-312772 GCA_033807755.1 Ellobium chinense | reverse complement strand
GAGGAGCCAGAACAATTAAGAACATTTTACAGTGAGCCCTTGCCAAACATGCATATTCCATACTCTCATGGCATCACAAACACGCACAGATTATCTGAAGACTTCACATTCGAAGAGATGAGGGTCGTTCCGTGAAACCTGCTTATCAGTTGTCACAAACCAACTTACAGTCTTTGGAGTGTTAGCCAGTTTCCTTATATGTGAATGCTCGTGTCAACAGCAATAAGTCTATGTGAAATTACACTGACATCATTTCAGTCTGGAGGCTGAATTAATATACAGTAATGCGAGAGAATCCCTGTGGAATGGCTTGTCAAGAATAAGGTCTATCTGGGGCAGGATACAAAATATCAGGGAGCTTCAGAAACAATAAACCATCTATTATTGAATATTAAATGAAAACAATAGAAATGAGATGAGTTTGGCTGTGTTGGTGTATAATTTGTCTATGAATTTCTAGAGCCCACAATTTTTACACTTACAAAAAATAGATACACTGAGACCTGTCACGCAAGGGTGGTAACTGATAGAATTACTAACTGTAGAAAAAAGAAAGTCATATTTATGCGTGTGATCTAACTGAACAATCAGCATAGAGGAGAAATAAATTATAAGGGCATCACCCTGTGTAAGATCCATTTCAATAGCTCTACTACAATTTAGTGAAATTAACAATTTGCTCACAGTATTTCATTCAAATGAATGGCTGTGAATATCACTTGCATTTAACAAATTGGATGAGGTCTATGCAAGCGTCTCCCATAGTCATGTGACCAAGGTAATAAACAAATGCCTTTTGCAAGGACTGTGTATAATATGAAAATTTCACCAGACTGAGCTATTGTTGAGCAAAAACCACGTAAAAGTGGCATGAACATAAAAAAATTCATATTTGCGTAAGGATATGACTGGAAAAATAATATTTAACATCAATAAAAAGCAATCAGTAAGTACCAAAGACTGAGGGACTACTATAAACAGGTAAGTGTTTTTATTTTCCTGTGAGGATTTAATTTTGCCATAGAGTCGAAACTGGCCTTTTGTGAAAATCTAATTTTTGTGAGCCCAGCAAGACAGTTTTCTCATGCAGGTATGAGAGCATAATTCTAGAGTGTAGACCCGAAAGTTTTCTGACAATCGTCGGAATTCCAACAATCTACCAGCTGGTCAATTTTTCGACAGGAGAATCTCTTCCGACAGCCTCCGCCGTTCCGACACCGCATAATAATTTTATTAGCAAATGTCGGAACCTGAGAAGCAAATACTGCGAATGTAGGAAATGACGATGCGGCGATAGCCAGAGAGCATGTGGGAGGAACCACTTTGAACTTCCGCTTTCGGGCTTTGAGACGGTCGGTGAAAATGTTCAGACAATCTTGTATAGGGCCACTTACAGGTCTACGAGTAAGCTGAAGTGACATATTTGTCAATCTTTCTCCATTTTCACAGAGAAACCAACCACAATCAATAATGTTCAAATAAAGAAGTAATGTAGAAGGAAAAGACACTATTTGTGTTTTCCTTGATAGTTATTGCCTCTTATATAAATATTTTACTGCTAATGTGCCCTTTGAAAAAAATGTCAGGCTTACTGGGAGGTAATTTTCAAAAGTGAGTATCAGCTTGCAAAATTCCCGAAAATTAAATCCTCACAAAAAACCCCAAAACAAAACAATTATACAGGGACCAGGGATGCCATTTGCTTTTCATAAAATTCTCTGGAAATGTCATTATCAGCTGGGATTTACATGAAACAAAATATGGTGCTTAAGAAATGAACTTGTCTGCAAACAAAAAGATCTAATTAGTTTTTATAACAAGCAAAAATATTCTTAATTCAACCAGTTAAAACAAAACAAGAGAGAAAAAACACTGAGCATGATATTTAGATTTTGATACTTCCATGCAATGCTATTACACATTAACGGGTCACTTATATAGGGGGAAAAAATACCCCATTTTTGTAACTTTAAAATCTCAATATTTCAGAAACTATTTGACCAATCTGAAAAATTTACAAAGCTTAGTGCTTGTGATCAGTGAGCTCTATTCATATAACATATTGCTGAATGTTTAAAAAGAAAAAAAAATAATTCTCATGTGTAATGCTCATTGCTATTTCTCAGACTGATGCCAAAAAACAATCTCTAAGAACATTAACATGCCCTGATTTCTGAGAATTCTCTGAAGAGTTGCATCACTGTGTATCCTATGCTTGGCTAACAATTAAGGATAATTTATGAAAAAAAAAATTATCATCTTAATATTTTACCTAATCTGTTGTTGCACCTACTTAAAGTGTAATAATTATACCATAACACAAAGAATATCACAAGGACTGGAAGGGGCCCAAAGCAGCGATGCTCCCAATAATAAAATGTCCATAGAGAGCTATACATTATGGAGTAAAAGTGATGAGTTGTTTCCCCAAGACTCTGCAAGAGTATTATTTGCTGGAAACAAATCAAATTAGATATATTATTATTAAAAGTGCACTTCTGTAATCATTTTTTTCAAATCACTTTTTACTTGTTGCTGGAAATATTATCAACAAAGCCCAGTCTAAAATCTAAAGCCATCTATCACTTATGACATTTTAACCTTTGTAGTGCTACAGCTGGATATTCTCGCTCTGACTTCATTTAAAAGTGATGTGGATGATGGTTTCATTTGTCACTCTGCCTAGAGGCTAGAGAAGCTTAGGCTGGTCAAGCTCACCTAATATTAACCCTTGTGATGCTACGGTAGAGCTAGTTCTCACCCTCACTCCATAACGGTGGGTGTGACAGTAGAATATATCTGCATACCAGTGCCAACCGTATGAGGCGATGGTTGAATTTTGCAGCCTGATGTCAGCTTATTGGCTGGTTATTATCTGAAACAATGGTTACAATGCCAGCGGAAGGATGAATCTATGGTGCCTTGTGCTACCAGAGTTAAAGCCATCAGGCAACACCAGGCCCAGTGGGACAATAACTGGCGTAATCATTAGACATGAGCAGTTGAGTGCTCTCCCAATGCCAAAGGCATGGCATTCATCATCATCAATGCCTTTCACCCCCAGCAGGGTATAGGCCAGGTACAAGCGAATTCCATCTTTCCCTGTCTTGGGCCATCTTTCCAAGCTCGTTAAAGGCATGGCATTATGAGAGTTAAATTAAATAAAATGCCTGTGGTAAAGTGCAATTGCTCATATATCATTCCCTTTCACCGCGAAAGCACCCAAAACTGCACCAAGTAAAGTTTAAAAAAAAACAGCTCATTAACTCTCGTCATGCAGGCACTTCAGGTCTAGCCTCCTAAAGGCTGCATGAGCATTGTTACGGATAATGACAACTGCACATGTTGTTTGGCAACTGATCAACTGACACCAGGCTGCATAACTCAACTGCTGCATGACGTGATTGGCAGTAGCATGTAAATTTTTCTACATAACACTCAGTGTAGCCTCACAAGGATTAAATTCACACCTGATGAGGAAAGGAATACTCAGTTTACAGTGTTGCTGAAACCAGGCTTGGGTTGAGAAGAACACACATCTACGCCTCACCTAACCTGATCATGTCAACTTCTATTTACTGCCCAACTCAACAGAGACACAAAGACTGGGTTTACTTTCTACCTTGATAGGCAAAAAAAGCTACATATCGACATACTGCTATTTGAAATTGTAATGCATCAGCGAATTACAAAAACAATTAAAAAAATATATGACCTATTCATTCCTACAAGTACAGCCTTCTTCCCTAGAAGCTAATGTGTGACTTCTTATTAATTAATATTATATTTGTAATTTATCTACTATCCTGATATTCAAAATTAAACAGGCCACCCTATAAGTTGTAACATCAAGGATAACTTTAAATATTTATTACAAATGTATGTCATGATAAGTCAGATGGAAGAAATCCACTTACCCACAGAGCTCAGGTTCAGAGACATAAATGAAGATGCTAATATGATTAATTTATCCACACCAAGGTTCAGCTGACATGCTATTTAATGACATTAAAATTTTCTACAATATGTGTCAATTGTTAAAAATAATTTCCCACAAATAAAACATATCCACATATCATTACCAGGTCAGAGAGAAACCTTTATTAGTAATATTACTGAGAGAAATATTGCACAAACAATAAACCTTTTGGTGATCTTTGTAAATATATGCTAAATAGAAGAAAGATTTAGCCCACTATGCACACTCACTGGAAGCCAGAAAAATACAAGAGTATTACACAAAATAATGTATTTATGAATACCGATACTCTTTGAAGCCAAGTACAATATTGTCATTTCATGGGAAAAGACATAAATGCCAAAGTCACATTTTAACAGGAGACACAAAAAAATGTCCTTGCTGTGGCATATTAAATCAATTAATAGCCAATGAAGTCGGCTATCTCCTAAACTATAAAAGTTATGGGAGAAAAATCACGATGGAGAGAGAAAAAATATTAGGCTTCATAGAAAGATGCCAGAATGTGAATATGACCTAGTTTGTAGATATCGTCTTTGTCAGTAAAACAGCAAAATATATTTTGACCTGTAACACTTCTTCAAAATGACATGGACTTCTCAATCCTGATAAAATATTAGAATAAAAACCACTACAGATTACTGTAAAAAATTATAATGTTCCATTAATATCACAACCCAAGCTTATAAAACTTGATTTTAATCCCAATAAACCTATTTTGTTAACTGCAAATCTCATGAGGTGAACAGAGGACAGTATGATATGAGATATACTCCTAACTGAGCTCATTTCGTATCATATCTTGCTGTAGGTCATGTCTCTTGAGAAATCTTGGCAGCTCTTCCTTGCTGAGGTCTACTGTGCTGTGATCTGGGGTCTAGGGAGGAAAACAAGCAAAGTTTCTTAAAGAAATGGCAATGAAATGGCCACACTGTGGTACACACCAAGTACAGTGAGCATGAATACCTTGAACACATGGAAGTCGAAATCACTTTATCTTTCTATAATAAAGCCTCAGGTATTCCTTGGAATTCAGCAAACTTGAACAAAATTATGTGGCGCCTTTCAATCTGCTTTATTCTTGCTTGACTGTATAGCATCCAAAAATCAGAGCATTAACAGAAAACAGTAAGAAAGAATAGAAAGGTTTGGGAATCAGCAACATATCTTGTGATGGCTGGTAAGTTTGCTACTGCAATGCTAGATGGAGAATCTCTGAGTACAATGCAGAAACAGAAAATGTGATGACATTGCAAATGCAGCTGCAATGGTATGGACCATGTTGCTGATGTTTTTAAACGGTGGCTGAGGGTATAATCCCCAAATTAACCTTTATGCCATTATGTCAAAAAAACAGCCATATGAAAAACAAAATTTATGTTAAATGAATGAAAGAAAGTATAACAACATGAACACCAATGAAACACATCACCCATGGAACTAATAGGCCTGTTCCTTTTGTTAAATTTCAAAATAGAACACTTTTATAATACATTCTTTTTCATGTTCTTTGATCTAAGTGATGCATTCAAATAAATGTAGGCCAGCAACTAGGTCGTCAGATATAAACCAGCTTCACTTCCTCACAGCTGTGAGATTGATTTTACAGAATTTGGCCAATATTCAGACATATTCATAAAGCTCCACACCTCAATGAAAATTAAATTCGGGGCTACTTCATGACCTCTTCATGTTATTGTAAACTTTTAAAAATATTAGTTTAGCACGTCAAACTTGTGACACAGCCGGCGCCAACAGGTTGATAGAAGAGGTACCATTATTGATTGAGCAATCAGTACCAGGCAATTAAAAATCATGTATTAAGAAAGCGCTGCTGACATAAGCAGGCAATCCTAAGCCTAGGATTATAATGTTAATGTCAAATTTTTGTCTTGCATCCATTATATTTTTCACAAGTTTCTACAGGTTATCAATCATCTTGACCATTTTTCACAACTATTTCCCGACCATGAAAACCTAAAAATAAATCTATGCCTTTTTCATGCTTTTTAGGTTGCCTGGAAACCTGCATTCGCTAAAGGCAACCATAATGATGATGTCAGTGAAATAAACAAACAACAGAATACCTGTTTAATGAGTGGTGCTTCATGGGACTGCATTCGTTTATGGCCTGAACTCTCACAGTACCCAAAACTGCACAGCAAATTTACTGCAATGCTGCCAAATTAAAAAATAAAAACAACTTAATTACCAAACATCAGACAGTTCTATGGAGTGTAGGAACCAATGTTTTTTTTCTTGGCAAATTCTAATTAACAATCCTGTGAGATTAGTGCAAATGGTGTGAGCATAGAGTTTCAAAAGGTCAAGTTTACGGAAACAGAAAGCTAGTGTCTGGCATGAGATTGTTAGGACAAGCCTCTAAAAAACTAGCATTAGTATAGTCATATTATTTTCTCTCTTACACTGTCATAAAGGCATATTTAATCAATAGATGCCATTAGTGTTAATACAACAAAATTTATACCTTTCTTGCAATCTACTCATTCACTTATCCCAGAATGCAATGTGCTAAGTGGCAAACGCAAATAGTTTTGCAGCACTAATTCAGTTATCCTATTTCCGTACTGAATATACATATGGTCCAATGAAAAACCTGTACCAAATTCGATGTCTAGGAACTTTACAAGTTATGAAGAACATGAGCACCGATCTGAGTGCTATCCACTTGTCCTAACAAAAAAAGAAAAAAAAAAAAAACCTCAAAAAATCAAGGCCCAGGATCAATGTGTAAGAAGTACACAAGACATGCTCTTTTTAGACTTGTGTTCTTAATTCTTCAATTGTGATATTAACATATACCAAAATATTTGAAATTTACAGCATTAGCAGACAATATTTATGTGCTAATGTGTATCATATTTTAAAAATTGTAATATTTTGAAATTAGGTAATTTTTTTTTTGAGCCCATTCGATAAAGAGGTACTGCAACAAGAGCATACTTACAACAAAGCAAAGGAATGTGATATTGTCATATCATAGAAGGCCAGAGAAGCACAGGAACACAGAATCTGAAACAGCAATAAATACGAAATGAACATATGAACTCTCATGCTGTTCTCCTCTTACCTCAACAGTTATCTCAATGACTAGTTAGAAAGATGGGTGGACAGGTGACAGATAGATAAACTGCAGTGTCTGAAAGGGCAGTAGTGGAAGCAGATTTGGATGGTTTTTGGATGGATGGATGGATGGATGGATGGATGGATGGATGGATGGATGAATGGATGGATGGATACGAGCCAGGATAAATGATAGGACATCTAAGTTTCTATGGTGTAAGAAATTTTAAATAATATTTTCAACATTTTTAGACAGAACTCATCAAATTTGCACGATAGGTAGCTACAGGGTGTCATGTTTCATAATATGATGGGAAGAGGTTCCATACTCACACATACGATCAATTCTGCTTAATTGTAACCCCTTGGTAGCGCGGAAAAACTTGTGATTACCCATTAAAGTTTATACAGAAATCTAGCATTCTGTTATGTGGAAAATGTTATGCTAAAGCCCAAATCACGATTATGCACATGGTGAATAATTGAGCTTATTGATTTATCCCAAAATTCAAAGGAGAAAACCTGTGGCCTGAATGGAGTATACATTATGTAATATAATATAATAACCATGAAAGCCAAAAGGCCCCATTTCCCTACCTTGGCACCACCCTGCACTGTGGTAACTTCAAAAAGTGAGTGAGTTGTGTTGAGCTCTTGAAGCCGTATTGCACTGAGGTTCATCAGCATACCCAAAACACCACTGAAATTGAAAGCTAACTTGTAAGTCAATCAATCATTCCAGTAACCTAGCATTTCATTAAGCAATAAACCAATCAACAAAAACTATAGAGGGTTGCATGTACACGTGACACACTATCCATTCTGCCAATTAGCATGTGGAAATGGGGGGGGGGTTCAGCATCTTGATTTCGTTTTGCAATATTTGCCGGAATTCCAGGGTCAACATCCATACCTATCTTTAGCTAGCAGCACAGGCTTAAAGAGAATCCCATGATATTGCTTTCAAATCAGTATAAACCTAACTCTTAACTTAAGGGGGGGGTGTGCCTCCTGGGAGTGAAATCGTGAATGCTTGAACTTGGGACTTTTTAAGCTTTAAATTCAGATTCAGCATGATCAAATTAGAGGAAAAATGTGGATTTTTGTTTTGTTTTGTGTACGGTTGCCATGGCAACGCCATCATATTGGATTTCGTGTGTTGAAAATGAGCTATTTTCAAAAGCCTAAGGCTCCTAGAGTTTTGAATGTGATCATTTCAAATTTTGTACACTTATAAAATAGCTCTATAAAAATAATAAAATGCATTTGTTTTTTGTTTATTTATCATACAATGTCAGTAAAAAAAATTTGAAATATGTGTCTCGACGGATGTGTATTTTTCTCAATTTTCCACCAGATAATCAACTTTTTTTCAAAAACGTGAATTAAATCTAGAAAAAAGGATGCATTTTATTGAAACACATTCTATGGGATAGATATATTCCAAATTTGAAGTCAGTCGGTTCAGAAATAAAAAAGCCTTAGGGAAAAAAGTGGAGAAAAACAACATTTTTGGAAAAACGCATTTGAAGTTTTGACAGCGCGTTTATACAAGGCTAAGATGACCATCTAGAGGTGCCCTTTCAGGGCATAAAACGGATGTTTCTGGCCTCAAAGGTTATTTTTCTCATAGCAGAAGAGGTCAAAGTGTCTAAAATACCAAAAGCCCAATTTCGATATTTTAACCCCTAGACCCCCTTTTCAGAAGGCGCACCCCCCCTTAAAGCATACTTAGGCAGCCTGACACTAGCACTGCATACATCTCACTGTTTGAATTCCTTCAATTGCAGTATCATAGAAACTCTCATCTGAAGCTTGGTTTAGGGTTAGGACAAAAAAATAGAAAAGATAAAGCACACATGANGACAGTCAATTTTCGTATTTTTAGGAGTACGATTCGTATTTTCGTACTGAGGTCAGATTTTCGTATGAAATACGAAAATTTCGTACTGATTGGCAGCTCTGAGAGACTGTCCCAAGTTTGCTTTTTCATCCTTATACCTACCTCTAACCCTAAACCACGCTCGAGGCTGGAATGTTCTGATCTATTCCCTATGGAATTTGCCAAAGTTCAGGGGTCAACAAGAATGGAGTGCATTGCAGTGTGCAAAAACACAACCCTCCAGTAAGCAACAGATCCAAATGCTAACTCATCAGTCCACTTCACTACTCAGCCATTTAACTCTTTATTCTACCTGCCCACCCATTCATCTGTCTGTCTGTCCATCCATCTGGTCACCAATCCGTTCATATATCTGTCTAGCTGCCCTTCCACATATCCACCTGCACATCTGTCCATCATCTGTCTGTCTATCTGTCCATTATCATTTCAGTTCATTCAGAAAAATTCAACAATGACTACCATACCTGAGTATACATCCAACATAAAATTTTGCAAAATACAAATAGGGAAATCGTGCAGCCTCCAAGGCATCCCCAAGGAAATAACTGCTCGGTGCCAGCACAATAACACTGTGGAAATAAGAATTCATTAGAGATTTAGCCATTTCAAAAATGCTGCTTACTTTTCACAAAAATTCTCTTTTCTGCGGCTTCACATAGATTATATCATTCTGCTCAAAGATACTTTTTCATACGAGCATAAACATGCCATTCTGTATTGGGAAAGAGAATGTCCAGGGCAAGCAATCATGACAGACAAAAATGAAATAATAAAGACTAACTTCTAGGGTTACATTAGAATCTTTTTAGATACAAAGTGTATTTCGGACAGATGTCAATAGCCTTATCTGAAAGACAACATTCTCTGATTTCAGATGATTCTTTGAAGAGTGATATCCCTGTTATTTATGAACTTCTATTTCTAGTGGATCCTTGTTCACCATTTATAGATTCATCATTCATCCCTTACAGTGTGCAATCAATATTTATTCATGAATTCCTGTCAGTCCTTTTCCCTTCCTTCAGCCACGCTTAATATCTCTCCCTTGCAAAAATCTGTTTGTATTCACTATATATAAATAAAAATTTATGTTGCATTTCAATGGTATCTTAAGACAGACTGTAGAAATGATTTTGATATCTTTAGCATTCAAGAAAATATCTGACATGAAAGAATATGGGTAATAGGTCAGAAAGTTATTATTCTGAAGCACTCTAAATGTCAGCTGTTCCACCAATTACAACCATCTATATGCTGCCTACAGCATTGTCGTCTTACGACAAAACAGTGCATATGAAATACAATTTCTACTACATATGTGCCTTTTTGTCAAATGACGAAAAAGCAGTTTCAATGGCCCTGTCTGAGTATAGATCTCTACACATTGTGGTTTTGATGACAAAATGAAATGGATGAATACTTTAGAAAACTAAAAATTCTTCACTATCATACAGAGAATAACACTTCTCACGATGTCACATTGCTACTAAATTCACCTTTAAAAAAAGCTAAACAGCTTTCCACGTGGATAAACTAAGCCAGCTGACACCGATTGTCTTAATTATCCTGCAGCTTTTCCATTAACAATGCTTGTTTACAAAAACTATTGGCATTACTCCATCATTCAAACTTTTAAGCCACTCCCTCAGGCCCTGGCAAATATGGGATTGTTTAGCTTAACTAGCTGATTTGGAAAGACAAATTATCCATCATGATCAATGGTGGCATAAGTGAAAAGCTAACCGATCCAACACTCATCCATTAACATTTCAAGACCAACAAAAAAAAAAAAATTAATTGAAGAATTCTGATATATTTGCAGGACATCATAGATCTTTTGGAAAACAATTTGTGCTATTCAAGAACCTACCTGTAGAAATAGCAACAGAACAGCCTCTCAGTGGCCCTGGGGGAAAAATGATAATATCAGTTTTACAAATGATAATTAATAATCCATTCTGTTCCATGGCTTTTTTTGTAAATCCCTTTTTGTTATATACATTCTCTGGTTCCTGAAATGTGCTGCCAGCCATTCAACTGAAGGTAATCTAATATCATAAAAAGTATGAGAGATGTGACATTGACCACCGGACTTTCAATTTTAATCCTTGAAACCTGTCTTGTTAGTTTACACAGGTCTTGGGTTGACAAATAATCCAATACAATATTTTCAGTCATCCAAAAAATCCACTACCACAGTTATGATAAAAAAATGATCATCCAGACCAAATGCCATGCAGAGCCCTCTTTGCTGAGACCAGTCAAAATAGAAGAGTGTGTTTAGAAACAGCAATCTAGCTAAAAGTTGTATACAAAATTACCCTCAAAAAATAATGTGGAGTTGTAAAGTTGGGGGGG
>JAWQUT010000372.1:284424-301409 GCA_033807755.1 Ellobium chinense | reverse complement strand
TTGGTTCAGATGGTTGTTTAAAAATAGCCCTTATGTTAAAAATGACACAATTACTTATAAAAATCCCAAAAGACGTGACATTACAATCAGAGAGGTCTAATTTATCACAGAATATGAGAGAGCGGTTATCTAAAAATCGCATTCTGGACAGTGATTTCTTACCTCAATTTCAATCGACCTCTCATGAAATTTGTGTAGATTTCAAAAACACCTGTGCAAGACAAAAAAAGATGATCTACAATTAATACGTCATCAAATTTATATGCTACTTGTTTCAAAACTCTTGACCTTACCAATATTATACAGTCAAGCATGAATAACTCAAACAAATATTGGTCAAAATCACAGTTCCCTCTAACAAACCTTTCAAACCCAATTTCATTTCTCTACACAAATGCTTAACATATTCATTGAAATTCAACATACCGGTACAGAAATGAAATGGTGCTCCAAAGAATTTCAGCTATCCGTGCTTAGCTATATATTGTTTCTAGGAACAGGTTAGAAAGGCTGTAATTTAAGACAATATCTGTTATTTTCTTATTTCCGAATTTTTACTATGACCTTGTACATATGAAATAAATGAATAGCCCATTTACACAGTGATAAGCATTTACACTCCTTTAAAAAGGAAAATGGAGAAGCTCCATATCCTTGTATAGAAAACAGCAACCTATACTGAATAAAAAATGAGGCATCTAAATTACATATGAGTTAATTTACTCACCAAGACTAACAACATGCACACACATCCACAGATAACCATCTGGATTATACTGTGGATCTGTTTTCGCCACAGCAATAGCAGAACAAATGGAAAGCATCAGCATGAAATATGAGTATACTGAAGTGATCTGAAATGAAGGGCAGAAAAACAATGTGCAGGATCTTAACTTTTAAGCAACTCTCCCATAGACTTTCATCAGAGGAATGGAAGAATTTCTTCCCTATTATCATGTACAGAAACAATTCCTTAAATTATGCAAAGGGGCTTTAGTAAATGCCACTAAAATATAATGATCCATGTGAATACTTATGTACAAAAAGAGATTTCTACAGCGAAAGAAACAAAAACAAAAATTAAACTTTCCTTCATACAAAGATATCCTAGAGCAAGCTAGGCAGGATGGAAATTGCAGTTATCAGAATAAGCTGTTGAGACACACAATCCTTGAATCTGCTTGGCCTACGGGATGTATGTCATGTATTCCTGGTCTTGGGATAACATAAAATCCAGCCTATATTCATCATGTCCTCCCTGTTAATGCGTGTGGATAATAACTGTACTCTAATGTGTGAAAAGGCCTAATTCCTCATAAAATTCTCACATGCTTAAAAGTCTTTAATATTGAAACTCAAACAGAAAATTTCTAATATTGCTATCAGAGGCCATCCAAAGTTCTGCGCAAAGTAATACTAACATTTGTATTGACCTAATTTGTTGATTGCAAAATTATACTCAAAACAGATGATATGTCCTGCTGCAGCAAAAGGTTTTGGACAAAAATGTTGTGTTCTAAGTGATCTGCAAAATTTTGTCTGCAGCCAGGTACAGGTACTTGTAAGACATCATATCTGGTACCTCAACAAAACCAGTATCAAGGGGATAATGGGGAGATGAAGACTGGGATTCTTACCTGTCTGTGAAAGATGAGATCTGATGTTGCCTTGAAGACTAAGACAATGTTCTGCATCACAAGATACACAGGAATTGGCTGAAGTTAATAAAGAAAAAACACATTGAACCCAATAAATAATTTCATGATAACAATCTCAAGGATGGATGAGTGGAAGGTCAGATAGGTGGGTAGATAAATGAACAGATGGATGGACAGAAGGATGAGTGGATGGAAGGGTGGATGATGAATGAATGAATGAATGAATGAATGAATGAAGTCAAACCAACCAAGTTTGCCAAAGCTCTGGATCCAGCATAGATAGAAACAAGGAAGAACATCATACCAGGGAGCCACAAAGCACACTCATGCCTGAAACAAAGCCATCAAATTTACATTGTGCAGAAATGCAAAAGAAGAAAAGCACCATTGCATCATAACATTAGTCACAAATCTTCCATGTTGATCAGAATCTATCAGGTGAGAGAATGTGTTGATGATGTTAGACACGACTTTAAAGTGCACTAAGACTGTTTGTGCATTAATGCATGAAACTACAGCTATTACTGCCTGACCATAGATTCAGTACTTAAATGATGAAAAAAATTAGAAATAGGGGTGGGGTGGAGGGAGAATTGAAAGAGAATGTGTGACAGAAAAAATAGAAACAAGGATAGGCAGTGATGGTGAGAGCAGATATGAAAGAGATGTAAGTGGCATTGTAGGGCTCTTGGAGGATAAAACAGATGTACGGAAGAGTGTGGATAGAACCAATGGAGTGCCAAAGCCTGAGAAACTCAGACAGAAAGCTGTAGAGAGTTGTGAATTCAAAACAAGACAGAGAGGGGGTAAATGAGAAGAACAGAGAAACTTTGCAGTATATTGATGGATCACTTGGTTATTCTTGTTAACTTCAAAATTATTATGGCAAAAGATTACTCTATCAATTCCATATACAAATGAACCCCTCGATAACGAGCCCCTTAACAACGACCTCCCCTCTATTGGGACTTCTTTCTCAGTGACGGACATATTTCTCTATATAAAGTACCCTGAAGTAGCGACTTCCACTCAAACGTGACCTACGACCCAGGTTTTGGCTCTGTTTGTAGACAGATTCCCCCAACATTGCGACTTTCATTCTAGGCCTAGGCTAGGCCATGCGAAACCGAAGATGAGACGGGGTGGGAATAATGTGGTCTTGCGTGGGTGAAGGAACCGATCGATAATGCCTGTTCCGATTTGTTCGTAAGTCGGCGAGCCAAGTAGAGCATGTTATAGGCACAAACGATGTGCAGCTAGCGAAGTGACGTCACATCGCACATCCTGCCTCATTTGCATGTCTGGCCACTGGTGAAACGAACAAGTGTGCGGAGTAGGACTGAGCAGCGAACAGCTTTGCGGTTAACTAGTTATCTGAGTGATCCGTTTATGAAAAACTGGATAGGCCTAACCGAGTTGGGAACCAAATTTTAAACAACTGACGAAAGTAAATCCAGATCTGGTTGATTCATCCTTGCGACTGACCCGCTGTCACTCACAGCGCGTCACACTACTGTAGCGTTAGATGGGGGAAAATACTAATTACTAGATCTATGCCAAGGAACTCATGCGTTATGGCCTAGCACGTGGACTTTTTGACATGGTTCACAGCATGAGCAAAATTCAGTCTGACATTGAATGTGCAATGACCAAAAAAGCCAAACAGAAAACTTTAGATTCATTTGTTAATTTTTAAGAAATAGAATATTTTCCATTTTGTAAGAATTTGTGGAAATTAAACAAATTATGTTTTTGTCTGAAGGATCTCGCTCCATTGTGTAATGTTATGAAATTCGTCCAAGAGACATAAAGCGTCAGAACCTAGAACCCTGAATTAAGACCCCCCTCTAATGTGACCTGATTTCACCTACATTTTGCCAGGTCTTAATTGAGGGGTTCCACTGTATAGCAAGAACTAAAACTCATCTTGGAAACTGACTCTACAATTCCTTTTCTATTTTATTTCTTTACCACCAAAAAATTTCTACAATAAATTGCTCCTGATCCTGATCTAAAAATAGTAAAAGAGCTCTCATCTACATAAACATTTTCTTGGTAAACTGCCCATGAGATAAGTAGTCTTAGTAAAATAACATCTGCTTTTACTTTAGATCTTACTCCACTTTATACCGAAGTCTTACCAATCCTTCCCATGCAAAAGACTCTCAATATGTCCAGTGGAAAGAAGTGCTCGGAACATGATCACACCAACAAGGGTTTGCCATCTGCAAATTGAAAAGGAGGAGAGTTATTGAACAAAGAGAAGAGTAGGAAATGATCTACTGCCCTAAGCATGCTAGGCTTAGGGAGCATTTATGTGTGTGCATGTTTCTTTCAGCAATATTATATAGTATTATCATTACTAAACAAGTATTCCACAACAAGGTTCACATGGCCATAAGCACTGGAAATCCAGAATTTCCACGAAATGCAATAACCCCTTGTTATGTCATGTTTTATAAGTGCTGATGTCACCAAACAGTCATGGTTTCATAAGCATAATGTAGAAGAATGTGTGGAGAAATAGATGGTTTCAGGAAAGTGTCATAATGGGTTTGTTTCATACAATAACTCCCAAAGGCAATGTTTTTCTAAGAGGATGGTGGACTCACGATTAGAATATGCCATTTTTATGGTGAAAGAGTGTTAATATTCGCACTACAGACTGTTTTGCAGATGACATGCATGGTTCATTTATTCTTGCTATCTACAGTACAGTAATCAGGCATGCCAGCTCAAATAAAGATGGCTGTGAACTGGAATGCTCAGTCCTAGCAATACAAAATTGTATTACCTAAGGGAAAACAGTCTGCTGCATTTGGATCAGTTTGTAACAAATAGTAAGGATTAAAAATGTTAGGTCATATTTTATGGTGATTATAACAAAGAAGAAACAGACAATTAATTGAAATCTGTCAACTGAAACTTACCCTTGAAATATTGTTGGGTAGGTAAATCTCAGCTCAGACAACACATACTGCAGGAAAAGTAAAAGCAAGAGAATATTTAGTAAGTTATATTTGAGGTTTTAAAAATAAAATATACAACCCTAAATTAATGCAGAAATGTGGGGAGTGCCTATTTAAAGAAAACCTGTTCATTCACAATGCATCAGAAAGATGAAACATAACTGCTACTCCCAGAGATGTCACAACAGGATGTAAGAATTCATAACAGACACCAGCATTATTCTGATAATGAAAAGATATAATTTAGTTAAGCGACACTTTGTGACATTATCATTCGTCAGTGTATTTTGAACTTCTACTGACACATGCCACTTTGCTTAATTTCAACTCCTTAGAATCACATAAAAAGCTGTGACTAGTGTGACTAAATGAAGCTGCAACATAATGACATTTGCATACCTCTGTGAAAATTTTCATCACAAACAAGGATTCCTGATAAACTGTCACTGTTTTCATTTCAGTGAAGTATCAAGAAGTTTTCATTTCAAATAAAAGGCTACGGCACAGCTTATTGCAAATAATATCAACAAAGTGTAGTGGGGCAGTGTGACCGTGAAAGTTCAACTTCTGAGTCGCAAAGTTTGTGCTATAGTATAATGTTATTGGGCTGGATACTGCACTCCCTTTTTCTCACTCCACCCAGGTGTAAATCTCATTTCATTTGTAATACTCTTATTTATTTGTAACATTTTTAATAATACACTATTTCATGTATGTCATTGTGAATGAAATCTGTAATACTCTACGGCATTGTAAAACAATTTCCTCACGAGTAAATAAAAGCGCCATTATTCTTTCCACAAATTCTGCCTTCTTTGACCTATTAATACTGTGATTAGACTGACCTTGTTGGCAAAGTTTGTGCCAATGAACAGTACACAGAAGGAGCAAGCAAGCATCAAATTCGTCTTCATTGCTGCTGATCAGTGTGTTTGCTTCACTCAATAGTTGTGGGAGGCAAACACAGAACTCAGGTTTCCAGTGTCATCTGACAAAACTTCATAGATCTGAAAATGAAATACCACCACAGGAAAGTAAATCCATATCTAGTCTAGATTAGATTCTAATACCATTTATTTAAATTAATGTTTGATTTACCCTTTCTTTTTCTATTTCATTCTGACCTTTTGTTCTGATGTCACTTAGATACAGAAAGCAGGGTACCTGGAAAGAATGTCAGCATGAGATCTAGAAGGCATTGAAGAAAGGACATTACATTGCTGAAGCTCTGATCATGGGAATTATCATGGATTAGTCATCAGGGCATTTAGGGACAATTCCTTACGTGAGTCTAGTTGTCTAGACTAGATTTAGCTAGACAGATCTAGATCAACCCTTTCTACTCTACAGATGAGGTACCTGTGATGTGTAGTTTCTACATGTTCCTCGTAAAGTTCGCTGCGGAATTACATGACCAAAAGGACGTCTTTGAACATGATTAATATTTCTCCTGGTCAAGCATACTGTTTCTTCTTCACCATTGTCCACATCGCTCTTGATTAGCTACGTCTATGCGAAGGAACGCAATGTAGCCTCGAGCAGTTAAAAACTGTTTATGGGCTATTTGACTATGAGTTAGGCTGCCGTATTGCAGTATTCTTGTAGAAGGAGGGAGAGACAGGAGGAGGGAGAGAGAGAGAGAGAAAGAGAGAGAGAAGAAGAGAAAGAGAGAGAGAGAGAGAGAGAGAGAGAGAGAGAGAGAGACGGGGAGAGAAATTAGAAATAGAGAGAGAGAAAATGAGAAAAGATATTAATATGTCATCACGAAACTATCCAATCTTAAACTGCCGTCTTAGAACTAATTCTATAAATCCGATAGCAAAAAAAAAAAAAAAATATTATTAAGTTTTAATAACAAGATGTTAAAATTACAGAAATGCAGAATTAGGTGGTGCAGAAGATATTACTACTGGCAAAACTCATTTGCATACTTGACAGCTTTGGAAAATAACTAATATTTTCAAAGAGAAACAAAGTGCAAGGGATTACAAACTGGAATCATTACTTTCCCCTCCTCCCTTACCTTCCTCATCCTTTCCATCACCTTATATCGCCCCATGTCTTTCCTTTGCTTTCGTCTTCCCTTCTTTAAGGAAAACAAAGGGATATTCCTGTGGTATCTTTAAGATGGAGCTTAAGTTCCAATCTGAGCAATAGGCAATTTGTTCATCTTCGTTAAACGTTGACAGTATGATATTGGTCTTTTCCCTTGTGGAAGGAATGGGCAATGGCGGATTTAGAAGTAGGGGAACCCCTCCCGGGAGGATAGGAAATAGAATGTATGCAGAGAAAATGAGGTGAGGTGAGGAGAGAGAGAGAGAGAGAGAGAGAGAGAGAGAGAGAGAGAGAGAGANAGAGAGAGAGAGAGACAGAGAGACAGAGAGACAGAGAGAGAGAGAGAGAGAGAGAGAGAGATATGTGGTTAAATTAGGCCACTTTTCATGTACTCCCCACTTTATTTGTCAGTCACAAAGCTTGTCTACTAATACAGCTTGGAGCAGCGTGACTGAACGGTTAAGGTTGGACACAAGATTTATAGATCGTGGGTTCGATTCCTGACAACAGTCTTGTTGTAAGTGCCTTGGGAAAGCATTTTCCTCAGCCCACTCGTCTGTAAAATGTAAAATGGGAACCTAGCTATAGGCAGTGGAAGATATTGTGAGAATGCTAGTGATCAGAGCCTTAAATGGCAGCAGCACTGTATGCTCCTCACGAAGCTGAGAAAGTTCTAGAGTAATCAGGTCTGCTGGGGATGATAATAGTGTGATGTCCCGTGAGCGGGCACAAGCCTGGGTACGAGACTTATAAAACGCATTATTATTATTATTATTATTATTAAGTATAAAAACATTATATTACTCAGTCATTCAGGCCTTTGTGTCTTACTCTCAGGCAATTGAAAATATGGGATAGTTTGTCTTGGGCTGGCTGCTTCAGAAAAGTGAATTATTATGCGGACTATGCAGACAAGATTCTGCTGCAGACGTTTATTTTGTAGTAGTAGTAGTAGTAGTAGTAGTAGTAGTAGTAGTAGTAGTAGTAGTAGTAGTAGTTGTAGTAGTGGTGGTAGTAGTAGTAGTAGCATTTGTAGTAATTATAGTAGTAGTAGTTTTAGTTGTTGTTGATGTTGTTGTTGTTGTTGCTGCTATTATTGTTGTTGTTATTATTATTGTTGTTGTTGTTGTTGTTGTTGTTGTTGTCGTCGTTGTTGTTGTTTTTGTTCTTGTTATTGTTGTTGTTGATGATAATAATGATGATGATGATGTTAATGATGGTGATGAGAGTAATTTTTTCATTCATTTTTTCAAGAAAGAAAATTTTGCTATATTTTGCAATTGTTGTAATCTGTCATAATGGCATAGAACATTTAAAAATTATAACACAGACTTGAAAACAGCAAGATGACTTATACAAAGGAATATGGCTTAAAAACATGCACTTATTATCAACATCTTCAGTCTTGACCTAGTCAGGCAATAAAACCAGCCTAAAAACTAAACGATGCCATAAACTACCCTTGTGCAACAAGTAGGTAATTATGTGGGTCTAGACGCCATATTCTAGCAAACATGTCAAAGAGGCAATCAGATTCTGCTTCGGTTGTGGATTTAGTCTTAGAGCGATGAGAGTGTATTCCACTCTCCAGTTTCTATATTTTGAACTGCCGTTAAAATAAATGTAAAATAGATTACTTGTACACAATCATACCGACTCCTTAAGTTATAAAGACTCCACGAAAACATGAGAGCGAATGCATCACATGATTTATAAATACGAGGTACGACCCAAGAGTTCCTGAACAATACCTATAAACGCTCGAAGATTTACTGTAGATATTACATTCCTCCATCATCGTTGAACAAATGAACCGATTGGGAATCGGCACAATGATTCCAGCGCCGATATCATGCCTAAAAGCATCATTGGAAGTTTCTTTGGTTCAGCTTAAAATGCACCATCTGCGACTCCACTTATATCTTCTATATCATCTCAACTCCCCTCCCCTTCATCTGAATTTCTATCTTTGGGAAGAGAACGATGTCCGCCAGAAGTGTCAACATGCCAGACTGTTAATGCTAAATTTCACTGTGGGGTTCTGGGACGGTTGGGCGAAGCTGTAAGACAATACGCGACCGGCAAAATGGCAAAACAACGACTGATTGCTACACCATGACAATGCGCCAGCGCACTCTATCTTGAGAGTTAAGCAGGTTTTTGGGTGTTTTTTATTACATCGAACAATAGGGTGGCTGTCTCCCACCCTCTGTGTTTTCCAAATCATGCTCGATGTGACTTCTTACGATTCCCAACGATTAAAAAAAATAGCTAAAGGAAAATAGGTTTGAGACTGCAGGAGAGATTTACTTGACAGGTTGAAACATAAAGACTTCTCTGGGTGCTTCTAGGATTGGCAGGGGTAAAGGAATCATTGTGCTACCTCCAAGTTGGACTACTTTTGAAAATCATGGAGAAAAGTAATACCTTGAATATGTCTACAAACTTTTATAGGCACAGTCCGAGGACTTAGAGATCGCATCTCGTATGTCATAATGTACAATCTGGTGAACCCTGTGCCTGAGGACAGCAAAGACAGCTTGGGTATCAAGAAAAACAATGAGCATGAACCGACTATAATTAAAATGAATGAAACATTGCAACACTGACAACAACAGAAACCATACCATCAGCACAATCTATGACCCATTTATCACAGTCATAGAGCACATTGAATTATCACAATTTTAAAAAAAAATATGCCGACTTCCAAAAAATAATAAGCCACTGAAATGAAACAAGACGACAGAGTTGGCAGAAGTCAATCTCATAGGTAGTGATTTCACTGTGCACCCGTCATACATTCATTTCTGAATATCGTCCACATTTAGGCATAATATAACACTACAGACATGAATATTTTCGTCAGAAACGGTCTAATATTTTGAAAAATATGATACTTAAATAAAAATAAAGACCTTATCATCAACAAGGATGAAAAGAAATCTTCTCTGTCAGTAATGAAAGACGAAATCATGAGGTTTCACTCCGTCATGACACACAGTGCAAATTATCATGTTGGCCTGGACAGGATATTGTAACGAACACGTCAAAGGCGGATATTGGTACATTTTATTTTTCAGGATTTTAGGCCGTTAGTGATGACAACATCGGCATTAATATAAAAGCTAAACAATTTACGATCTTGAATATAAAATTTAATAAGGAAGTAAGGCTCTTTAAAATCTAAAACGGCTGCTTAAAACTGCGGATTTCTATGAGTGTTATTATATTTTATTTCTTTATCGTGTGTGTGTGTGTGTGTGTGTGTGTGGTGTGTGTGTGTGTGTGTGTGTGTGTGTNTGTGTGTGTGTGTGTGTGTGTGTGTGTGTGTGTGTGTGTGTGTGTGTGTGTGTAGATGCGGCATCTCTTCTTTAACCCAGACGATATATTCTTTACTACTGGAGGTCTCTCTGATCTGGTCCACTCACCAATGTTTTGCTCTTTCTTGAAGTCTGGATCTAGATCTCTTTGTCTCCTGATTGTCGGACATTAAAGTGATGCTTTTTCAGCAAGTTTATCTTTAAATATTATTATTATTATTATTATTTCAAAAGAACCGATATGTCATGGACAGAGAGCATTTTATTCCGCTTTATACTGTACACACAAAGACAAGCTTATAAATCAAGTAACAGCAAGCCTATGACCTCGTACACTGTTATTCCATCGCACCGACTGGATCATTTGTTAGTTCGAGCGTCTAGAGTGCGGGTAAGATTTGCAGCATAAAGAATCAGGGCAGTGTTACAATAATACGGGTTATCCCAATAAAAGTGGCCCAATATAGTGATGTTCTGTGGTACTGGAGGTAAAATATCTGTGGCAGCCAATGACAGCAAGTGTTTCATATTGTAACGACCAATCAGATTCACCCGTACGACAAATTTTGATTGTGATTGTCTCACGGAAGTTGTACTCCACTTCCTGTGTTTTCTTTGCTCATCTTATCGTATTTTTTCTCCGATTGCTTTCCACTATTTCTACCACAACCCTCCGTTGAGAAGCAGTCCCAAATTCATTTCGACTTCCACAAAAGGATCACACTAACTTGAATTTCAGGTGATCAATGAAAAAACCATATTTGTGTGTGTGTATGTGTGTGTGTGTGTGTGTNGGGGGGGGGGTAAGAGGGGGGAAAGTGATGGAGGGAGTGTTGGAGTTCATACATAAACTTTTATTCAAGAAACTAAAATACATGGAACCACAACATTACTTCAAGTGCGTGAATTTTGCCAGATGTTGTGATGTCCTCCTGAATACAATTCTTACAAAGAACATTTTACCTCAATACATGTCATGAAATAAAAAAAAATAATTTTCCGAAATGTCTTAATAAAAATGTTCTTTCACAATTTAATCTCCAGATGTTTCCCACTGGTCCTGAGCTCTCGTCGTTCAGAGGTGTCAGAGGCCGTCAGTTTGTCGTACTTGACCAGTAAGGGCTGAGTGGTCTCGTCTTCGTGATCAGGCTTTGCCAAACATGTGTATACAACCACCATGTTGATGACAATCAACATGAGCATGAGACCGAGCCACTGTAGACAGAGGAATGAATTACAGTTGTTTTTTTTCTTTGACATAACGGGTACAAATATTATTATATTCTCCAGACACTCTTTCACGCCTCTATGTTAAAGGATGAAAGAAAGATAAACTAAACTACTACTGTACTAGGGGGAATTTTCCTATCGATTTTGTCCGGCCCGGACGGTGGCCGCTGGGCCTGCTCTTCTACGATCTGAAAACTGCCAAGGGATTTTTAAAATGCGCAATGTGCATATGGTACCTGCTATGTTTTTTCGTTCTTATCTGAGAGGATTAGCTGCCAGCCTTCCTACCCTGAACGCCAGAGTGTGATTTTCTTATGGAATACTCACTCGCCACCGTCACACTGGCATTTGCAGAATAACAACCCATCTAGTTTTGACGCCGTCAAAAAAAATTATACTACTGTATAAATAAGTTTGTGTATAAAGATATCTATATATTCTATAGTCTGTTTTATTAGATCGATAGCATTACTATCATAGAGCCTTATACTACTTGTGACAAAGGATAGGACTCCATAAGACCCAGTCTTCTCAAAAACGTTTTGTACTGAAGATATTTTAACCCTCTAGTGCCCAGGCATAGAAATACTGGTAGGAAAATTTTGAAAATTCACATACACACTTCAAATGCCACTCAAAATACATATAAAACATTGAATTTGAACAATTTCAATATTTATAGGTGAAATATTTTGGGTCAAATTTGGACCTCCGGGCACTGAAGCATCCGTGCCATACTCGGAACACTGGGTTGTGTGGGTTGCCAAATATGGACCAGTGGGCACTAGAGGGTTAAATCAGTAAACACACCACTAGACCCACCTGTACGATGGTAACCATGAAAGTTTCTCGGCCGAATTCATACCACCGTTGACCCACATCTGCCTCGTCGTTGATCAGGTCTATCGCCCACCACACAATCAGAGCAACACCTTCTAGGGGAGCAATGAACCTGGAACATACGGAGTTAAGAGCATACACCAAGAGATCTGAAAGAACTTTCGTGGAACAAACACGTTGAAAAGGGTGATTATCAAGGAATCTTACTTGGAGATGTTGAAAAGGGTGATTATCAAGGAATCTTACTTGGAAATGTTGAAATGGGTGATTATCAAGGAATCTTACTTGGAAGTGTTGAAATGGGTGATTATCAAGGAATCTTACTTGGAAATCTGATACTTCAGACAGGAATAATATTATTAAGCTGAGGGTCAAGGAAAAGGAACGATTCTTTCCACGTCAGAGTTAACATTTGCTATACACTTCTGAGAAGCATATTGATGTAAATACACAAAGAGAGAGAGAGAGAGAGAGAGAGAGAGAGAGAGAGAGAGAGAGAGAGAGAGTAAGACACTAAAACAGACAGACATACAAGCAGGCTGACAGTCAGACTGACAGACGGACATATAGCAGAGAGAGAGAGAGAGAGACAGACCGACGGACGGACAGACAGGCAGGCAGAGAGGCAGACAGGCAGGCAGACAGACAAGCATTCAGGCAGACAGAGAGAGGCATACAAGCAGGCAGACAGTCAGGCAGGCAGGCAGGCAGGCAGGCAGGCAGGCAGGCAGACAGGCAGACCGGCAGGCTGGTAGGCAGAGACAATCAAATATAGAGGCAAATGACAAACCTCGACAGAAAAGACCAAAAAAAATATGCTCTGGCTTGTATCTGTCGACAATGCAATCCATCCAGACGAATATAAATTATTTATAAATTCTGATGAGATAGTGTTTAGCGGATCTTGTTAGTGCGTGATTGACATGATGGAAAGGGCTTTTGAAGGTCACTAATATATTTCGAGCATCATAAATAATCTCACCAGGTTACGTCAGCGACAAATCCGCTGTCTCCAAGTGAACCGGACTGTTTTCCTTCGTCATGTCCATGGTCTATAGCTTCGTTTTGAGAGTATAGGTCTCCAGTCAGTGATGGCGTTTCAGGACAACCTGGAGTCAACTACTAGAGCTTCGATAGAGTTTTTAGTCCTTTACCCCTCCCCCCCCTCCTCCCACCCCATTTTTTTTGTAGGTAGGGATCTGTGGTAAGTAACTTATAACGGGCAGTGTACATACAAGTGAAGACTAGAAGAACTTACTTAATCACCCACTCCCAGGTTCTGGCCAACCTCCAGTCATCCAATCCAAACTTATTGACCATCTCATCTCGGAATTTGAAGGTGCCGACGTAAACGACCATGAAAATGAACATCAAACCGTTGACCACCAGACCGAAGCCCCACACAAAGTCCTTGATAAATATTGAAAGATAGCCACAGATATCAGTCACATATGGGCTAAAGGTTATGAATTCGATTCCTAATCATGGCCATGTTGTAAGTGCCTTGGAAAAGCATTTTATTCACATTCTCCTCAGTCCACTCATTTGTAAAATGGGTATCTGGCTATAGGCAGTGAAAGATATTGTCAGAATGGTAGTGATCACCGTCTGCAAATGGCAGCGGCACTGTATACTCCCCAGGGAGTAGAGAGAATTCTAGAGTGATCTGACCTGCGGAGTAATGGTAGTGAGAGCGAACATTAGACTTGAAAACAGCAATCTCATCCCTCATCTTCTTTTTCTTATTGTTATCATCATTATTATTATTATTACTACGATTTCTGGCTTACTGAATAACTTGCCTGTTCAGCGTTGGTAAGCACTAACAATGATGGGCTACGTTTGGTTTGTCCCTGCACTGTGACAAAATGGGAAGCCATATTCCTTCCTTGTATGATGTGGCCAGTCCTCAACAAAGGGTACACTTTTAGTTGGTGCGCGCCAAGTCACAGTGAGGAAGGGTGCACACGTATTAGAGGTTTGTGAGAAATGTGTTGTCTTTTGTGCAAAACTGGAAGAAGAAGCTCGGCAACATGGCGGCAACCATCTACAGTTTAATATTTGTTAATGGGACACCTTATCAACGAGCATGTGTCAGAGGTGGATAAGGCAAGAATAATCGGTGGTGTGTATACTAATGAATAAGGCAAGGATTTATGTATCACAAACGCCACTCGCAAGTCAGTGCATTATTTCCTGTCTCTTCCGCATTGGTCTGACCCATCTTGGCTTGCCCAGAGACTAATACTTCCTTTACTGTGGAAGGGTGTGAGTGTGGCTTGCCATTTTGGTCAAATTGCAGGAACCACACTGATACAGATAGACCAGATGACATGATGATGATTCGTGGCACTGATGCTGATGGCGATGCCTACCTGATTGGTGAGTATGTCGATATTTAAAGCTGACATCAGGCCGATCCCAAAGGTGAGCACTACACATAAAGGCATGGCATATAGACGACGAACTGTAGGATACATTTAGAGTTTATGGGTTTGAATATTGTTTTCATTCATTCATTCATTCATTCATTCATTCATTCATTCATTCATTCATTCATTCATTCGTATGTTTGTTTGTTCGTTCGTTCGTTCGTTGATTAATTAATTCATTCAATTAATTTTAAAATTTGCACATTCCTACTGCTGTTATCTAAATGCACAGCATCTCTCATTGCTTCACTGTGCAGCTAAACAAGTATTTAGCAAGTTTGACAGCCATTTAATTGGCAGAAAATCTGATCTACCGACTGCATGTCTAAACGATTGACCGATTGATTGATGACGTACGCACACAAGCGTCTGAACGCCAGCCAGCCAAACTACCCAATCAACTCATTACCTAACCAGTCTGTCATTGAGCCAGCCAGCCAGCCAGCCAGCCAGCTAGCCAACCAACCAACCAACCAACCAACCAACCCAACCAACCAACCAACCAACCAACCAACCAACCAACCAACCAACCAACCAACCAACCCTTTGCCTACTTCCAAAGTCAGCCACAGTATGTGTGAACAACTCCACGTTGGAAATCAGTGAAGTAAGTCCAGCAAATGACAGACAGAGGAAGAACAGGCATGCCAACACCCGGCCAAAAGTCCCCACTGACTCGAACAGAACCGGAAGCCTGAGGAATTCAACAGAATGAGAGATAAGAAAAGAACAGGAGGATCATGAAGAGACACTTCCTACTCATTTGAATTTAATGGCTCGCTTCATTTCGAAGGGTTATTTTTTTCCGAATTTCACGAGTAAAGCATTTCATACTATCCATAAACTTTGTATTTGAAATAAAGGTCATTTTCGCAGGGATTTCTAAAGTTAGGGGAAATAAAATTGATACAAAAACGTTTAATTTGTTAAATAGGAAAGCTAATCCATCTCAGTCGAGGCAGTGCACCTGGGTGTTTGTAGATAGGGCTTGTCTTTCGACGGTGAAGATCGGCTGGCACACCTCTAACATTACTGACTCACCATATAAAAGTCAGCCCTGTACTGCCAGGGCCGCTGTCTTTGAGCACCCCGACGATTTCAGTCTGTGTGAAGTGAGGGTGAGTTTGAATCAATATGGCAAAGACGGCAGCGAATATGGTCATACCGGATACAAGACTGTGGAGGAAACACAATGAAACACATAGCTTACAACTTTGTGTCATTGGGGACTTTGAAGACCGGATAGTTTTTAAGTGAAATGGCATTATCATACTAAAACTATATAGGCTGCAGAAGCCTAACTGATCCAAAATAAGAAAAAAAAAGTGGACTATCTGAGTCGATAATAGCAGAGTATAACATGAAACCACACAGCAAAAGTGATGAACTTCAGACCTGAATTTGTAAAAAGAGTAATTGTTATAGGCAGTGTTTCCCAATGGCTTCAGCGGATTTTATTTGTGCAGGCCTGTAATCCTTAATAGAAGGCCAAATTTGTAATTCAAATTGTGAAAAATCTAAATGAAGGACCCACACTGTAAACAGTATATATAATTTGAGCATAGTAGTAGCACCAGACCTGCGGACTAGTCTTGGCCATCTCGGAACGTTTCTGTAGTTCAAAAAGAAAAAAATATATTATATGGTTCAAAGAGGCTTTTACAGTTTAGCTCCTGCAACCTCTCGTTTCTCTATGACAGAGAGTTGAACTGGCCTGGTGAACGTACAGGGCATCTTAGTACATAAAAAGTGCTCAGCCAAGTGCAAGGCAGTGAGGTCATAATTCCTGTTCGTTCCTGTCTGCTTGAGGATGGCAGTGGACGTGTGTACATGTCTTTAGTCTATTTCAACTTTCCTAAGGACTCTGTCATAATAATCATAATAATAATACGGTTTATAAGTCTCATATCCAGGCTAATGCCTGCTCATACGACTTCACACTATTATTACCCCAGCAGGCCTGATCACTCTAGGACTTTCTCGACTCCCCGGGGTGCATACAGTGCCGCTGCCATTTATAGGCGCTGATCGCTGGCATTCTGACAATATCTTCCACTGCCTATAGCCAGGTAACCATTCTACAGACGGGTGGACTGAGGAAAATGTGAATGAAATGCTTTCCCAAGGCACTTACAACATGACCGTGGTCGGGAATCGAATCCAGGACCTTTAGATCTTTAGTCCAACGCCATAACCATTAGGCCACGCTGCTCAATAAGGGTTTGGTTATTACCTGACCATGTTATTCATCGATGGTATCAGAGTGGCGTATCTGACAATGCCGTGGTTTCTTGTCATGAAAGATGAATACGGAACCATCAAACCAGCGCCAGCACCAGTATCGAAGGCATTCTGGCTCAAGGCATCGACCCACACTCGCGGGTTGCCGAAAGATTCTGGCAAAAAGACAAACATACTTGGTGTGAACCTTCATTTACGAACCTCATTGGACTGCAATTCTAAACATGGCCAAAGATA
>JAWQUT010000372.1:268603-281421 GCA_033807755.1 Ellobium chinense | reverse complement strand
TTCGTCACTGCCTCGTGTTTTTCTCTCCCCATCCACTATTTATCACGTGAATACGTTTCACTACAGAGATGTCGCAATCAGGGACGTGGTTAGTTAACGCACTGCGTTAACCACGAGAAACTCCCAAAACATTTGCCAGTAGTGTTCACTGTAGTTAACGCAGCACGTTAATTAACGCAAGGATTATGTTTGCGGTCACAGGATTCGTAAATTCTAGCTCCTCGACGCCCTCCCCCCACCCCCTCATTTTTGTAAACATAGTTTTGGAGCAGCCACCTATTTTTCTCCATTCAATTAACTCCCCTTGATCAGAACTTTTACTTCATTGCAACACATTCCAGACAACAAAAAGTCCAGTTCGTCTGGATAATTACAATTTCTTCTAATAGCAAGTATCTCTATTCTTTCAAGGAGGTGCAAGTATGCGTATTGATTGCTTCTGTTGGTAAACATGCCATAGATTGATATCTGTGGATAATAATATACTGTTACATAAACCTGACAGAAGGCTGAATACAGTGGCCAGTTACGACGTTGCGATACCTTATCAGCCGTGTACCATTAAGGCTTTTGTTCTCAGATGACAGCAGACTATGATCAGCGGCGTCGATATGAAAAATCTTGATGTGGGTGAGTGGTGGTTTGAGGGAGTGTGCAACCTCCAAAGAAATGAAGTTTCATTTTTTGTGTGTGCAGCATTCTGCACAATGTTATCAAGCACTTGACCCCTAACCCTTGCACCCCCACAACCCCTTCCTACCAGGCGACGCTGCTGCTTGTGATGTGTTACAAGTCTCCGTAGTATTTTGATTAATCTCATTACCATAGCTGTGTCAATCGCAGATTCCGTATTTGTTAGTAAGTTAGAGTAATACGTTTTTATTCAGTCTGATGTATGAAGTCTCGGGTAAGGATGGGTTTTATCATATAAACAGGACCTATTTCCGGTGACATAAAAGTGTGTACTAATTTTTTGGTATGCCACACGTTACATAAGTTTAACCTTTGACCTGCTTACGAATACTCTGATTGGAAGCCTTGGAAACCCCTAGGCGTATGGATATGTGACGTCATTTCTTTTGTGGCGTCATTAATTCAATTCAATTCAAAGGTTTTATTAGGCCATAGGAAAACATAACGCATTACAATACAATATTACATTAATACAATCCACTGTCAAGACATAAACCGTGTTCCTCATGCACACTATTGCCACTCATCTACCACTTTCTCATCTAGCTGACGTCATTTCTTTTGTAACTATTTTCATTGCCGTAGAGTTTTCCTCTGTTTAGATGTTTAAAAAATATTTCAGTCTGTCTTTCTTATCGCTTTTCGTCGTTCTATTTACGTTTCAGTTTAAACATTTGAATTAAAGTAATTGAAAAGTTGTAATGTCACAGTGTCTCTGTGGTCTAAAGTTTCATAGATGATTGTCAGCTGTCTGGATCTACTTTGTGTCGCGTAACTGTGTAGTTTATTCAGTTCAGTTGTAATTGATGTGTCTCAAACAGGGTGAGGGCCACTTCAGAGTCATTTTCACGATTAAAAGTTCATTTTTTTTATTAGTTAGAGTTTATGTGATTAAAAAGGATCTGAAACTTGTGTTTGTTTGATATCAGATTTATGAAAATCGTTATTTATTTGTCGTATTCGCGAGCCAGGGTATGACACATTTCATCAATCTGATATCAAACAAACACTCATTGCATATTCTCTATTTATTCACCATTGTTCATGTAGTTATACGCGATCCATAACATGCTGCTGTATTGGTCAAGCAATACGCCCATGAATAAAAATATTAATAATGATTGTTACATACCGTATTTATAAATTCACACTAACTACATCAGCCAGAAAATGTTCAATTCCTACCAGAATTGATTTATATCCAAACAGGTTAACCCTACAGTGCCCACTGGTCCATATTTGGCAACCCACACAACCCAGTGGTCAAAATATGGCACGGATGTTTCAGTGCCCGGAGTGTCCAAATTTAACCCAAAATTTTTCACCTATTAAATATTGAAATTGTTCAAAAGCAATATTTTATATGTATTTTGAGTGGCATTTGAAGTGTGTGTATGTGAATTTTCAGAATTTTCCTACCAGAAATTTTATGCCTGGGCACTAGAGGGTTAAAAATAGTGATAATAATAAAGCACAAATGCATATGTACTATCAAAGCTAATCAGGTCAGTACAATTACATTCAATTTGAAGCGGATCAGAACTGTGGGACAATACAACATCCAACCGTGCAAGATATGAAAACATCGTATTTCTCCACGCTGACACTATCGGCAGTTCAGTAAAGGTCAATCGTAATTCCAAGAATAATGGCAACAGCATCAAAAACATTTCCATATTCTCCGCACCCGATATGAGATCAAAGCTAGCATTTAACTACAACAACAACAGCAACAACAACAACAACAACAACAACAACAACCACCACCACCACCACCACCACCACCACAACAACAACAACAACAGCGAAATGAACAAAAAATAACAACAACAACAACAACAACAACAACAACAATAACAACAACAACAATAACGATAACAAAAGAAGCAGTATCGGCAACAATAATAACAACTGTGTATTTCACTGTAGATGACGAATTTCTAAATTTCCATAGGTGTAGACTTAAGCAAATGCGCAATAAAATGTTTTCCCAAAACACTTAACAACTGCAGCAGCAACAACAGCTACAGCAGTGTCATTGCAACTATCTCCAGCATTACCATCGCCACCAGTAACACCGACCTCTATCAACCATCGGGGCTGTCATCCCATTTGATAACAACAACCTCAAGCACAGTACACACACGAAATTAAAGACATGATTCCTGTTCATGTATCAGGCCGTATGTCACAAATTAAATCATGGGAGTAATCATGATAACATTATTGAAATTAAAGAACGAACTCAAAATTTAGAAATTAAAAAAACCCCAAAATCAAACACAAAAACTGACCCTTTTTTTTGGTGAATTAGATTTCACTGGGCTTCTAAAAACGGTTGTTTTCAACTCTATTTCTTTCCAAACTTTATTAGAGAACTTTCATAATTAAGGTCAAATCTCTTACGAACCTCTATGACATGGCATTTCCTGGTAGTTATGATCTTAGTACGCTGACCAACGAGATCTAGAGTCAGATATGAATGTCATGCCTAGATCTAGTTCCTAATATGAAATGTGATCATTACACTAAGAAATGCCATATTTATGCCCATATGCCATGGCTACCTCTGCCATAACGATCCGTAAAAGATCCGAACTTGAAAATAAAAACTAAAGCTCTTTAATGACATTATACTGTTTTGATCTATGTAAGTCAGTTCCGACCACTTGCGCACTTACGATATCATGAAGGAGACCATACAGATCCAGGCTCCACACCAAGCCGCTCTGTTGCCGACCAGCTGCCGAAAGGAACCGATCACAGCTTTCTGAGTGTACCTCCCAGTTCCATACTCGATGGTGAGCATAGGGATGGACCACAGGAACAAAAACAAAATCCATACTATAAGAAACACCAGACCACCTGAGGGAATAGATGATGAGATCAATCGTTGACGACTCTTCCAGGATATAAAAGGAAAGGAGAACAATGATGGGACACTTCACAAGCTGAATTAAGTCGCACGCTTCACACTGGAGCTCTATATTTCTCTGAATTTCACAAGTCAAAGATTTCAAACTGCATGAACCCTTTGCAGATCTCTAGTTTACTGTCCTTCCGAACGCTATGATCAAGATAAGTGATACAATAAAAAAGTCTAATATTTGAAATATAAAAGCAAATCTTTTTGAGTCAAGGCAGTTTCCAGGCCATTTGTAGGCAGGTGTTTGACCTCCGAAGGTAACAATCTGATGAGGCAGTTTTCTGCAAAGCTTATACGTCGATTGGTAAGAGATAGAGGTTTAAGTAGTCATAGTTAAACCCAGAAGTAAAATTTCCCTATCAGCCAATGAAAACGAATGTTTCAAAACCGCATCAGTCAATCACATTCCTTCGTAAATGCTATTTTGGTTGTGATTCCCGGATGTTAGAGGTGCATCGGCCAATAAAATATAGTGTTTCAGACACATACATTACTCTGTGAAACGATATCAATCAGTCTGATCCCATCACAAAAATTCTGCTCTCACTTCCTGGTTTACTTTTATGCATTAACAAGACGTCGAGAGAGCTGGCCTCATAGCTACTATTTTGGCCACAGCCTACAAAACCTTGTTTGATGAAGCCATAATGTATTTTTTCTGTTTCATACTTTCGCAAGGCTAAAAACCACAAGTATGTGCTTTCAACTATACCGAAAAGCGATAGACCAAAGAGTAATATTTCTGTTGCTGTGAAAATAGATGTAACGGCTTGGAAAATTTCCAATTTAATCATATTTTCGAAGACGTATGTACATGTTCAATTCTGTGTCCCCATGCAAAAACCTGATAACCCACATCAAATAGTGATAGTGGTACTAACTCAATTTCTCAAATATTGAGTTAGTACCACTATCACTATTTGATGTGGGTTATCAGGTTTTTGCATGGGGACACAGAATTATGTAAATATATGTATCGGAGTGTTCACGAATTTTATTTAACCGTTCAGAACTCTTGTAGGGTATGTCCGCTCTAATAAATAATGCAATTTTTAAAGTTAATTATTGTCATTATGATGGTTATTGTGAATTGTTGCCATCATTGTTGTTGTTGTTGTTGTTGTTCATTATTATTATAATCAGTTTGCTGCTTAAGTGCATGCTGTTGCAGGTCGCTCACCTTCATCCTCGCTATTATTAGCCACTATTCTGGGGAACCTCCATATGTTGCCAGTGCCCACAACACATCCCAGACATGACAACACCAGGCCAATCTTACTCCGGAAGTGGGCATGATATTCAAACTGGCAACACAGAAAAGAAACACTAGTTATTGTGTAAAAATCATTCGCTGGACCTACCATTCAGAGGGCTCGACAGACAGACAGACAGACAGACAGACAGACAGACAGACAGACAGACAAGATCTCTTATATCTAACAAACTCAAAATACTGGCACAGTATCCTAGAATCGATTTCATTTAGTTTTTTATCGTACAGTCGTGGGAACACAGACAATAATAAGCGAATAATAAAATAATAATAATAATATGACGTTTACCAAACTGTTAATGTTGGCATATCCATTTCATGAAATATAGAGCTTTCTAAGAGTCAGTAATACTACAGTACAGTGAAAATTTTGTCAGTAGGACAAATTAATCAGGATGGGCATAGACTTCTAAACCTGATCCGGATTGTTGTATTTGCTTTAGCGAACTGATTTTGTACTATGAATCTGGAGTTTGGGGCACACGCTTTGATGTGTGGGTGGCTCTGACGTTATGATGACCACCAAACATGTCTACATCTTTCGCTAGATCACGTGGCAGTTTAAAAAAACAAAATGGAGACCTATGATCTAATATTAACCCGCATTCTGCATAAGGACAGAGATTGTTGAAAGCTACTAAAGAGCCTCTTGCAGGTGACCGTGGATGTAATATATCATTTCGTTGGCTCAAAGTGATAAATCAAACTAAGCTTCAAAATGGGAGACAGTAATTGTCATCAGCCAGGCAAAATAACTATCATGTCGCTTTATTGACTGCCTAAAGTTACTGGTATGATAAGAACGCTTATTGTATGAACTGTCGTAAGGTGGACAAGAAAGTTTTGACCTAGCGTTATTTTGGTCCATTATATTATAGTCATTTGAAGAGGCAGTAGGTCTTCTCCACGCCACGGCAAACATTCTGAGAAAATCATGATTGAAGAACAACTTTTCAATATGAAAGTCACCTAAAATGTCTTACAAAATCTCAAATGTATCAACAGTTACTAATCATTTGCCCTCAGGGTAAATTTTTTCTGTACAGAAATGACTTTATCCTCGATTCTGCAACATTAAAATAAATCAACATCTGACTGTTCGAATCACCTTCAAAGCCTGATATAGCACTCCTGGTTTAGCGACATAGGCCTTATTTTGACTAGCAACACATGACACTACCCTCCCCCCTTCTCTTACATTACCTTTCTGTCCGTGTCTTCAATAGACACAGGTGGTTCATCCCTGTTTGATGAAGACGATGTAAATGAAGACGAGGCCATTCTAGGTCATCTCAGTGTCAGTCCATCTTCATCATAAACCTCAAGAAATCATCCCCACACCACTGAACAGAACTGTCCTTCATCAGTCTAAAAACAGAAGTGTGTATCTCATTGAACACACACTAAATGTTAATGAACGCTACACTCCGCTGAGGGTTAAAGGGAAGACAACTATGTAACAATCGAACGCGGACACGCCAGGGGCAGAAGTTAATGGCTAATAAAGTTCAGTGTGTCTGTCTTAATGAACGCTCGAGCGATATAGACAATACCTATCAAAGAAGAGTCACTCTACGTTTGTTATCCACCGCTGAATGTCGGATTCAACCGATGTCAATAAAACATATCAATCGATCTTTCACGTGATTGATTTCTGCATTGTGATATCAGAAAGTTATGACATATGAACTTGTGGTGTCACTTAATTTTGTAGGCCAAGGGGCCAGAGATTTAACGGGATGTGTAGGTCGTCCTTGTTGACATTTTAAAAGCTCGTATTCCACAAATTGGGTCAAAAGTAAATCATTACCTTTTTGTTAAAACCTCGTAAGTGTCTTCTTTTCTTCACTATAGTTACGAGACTTTATAATTTTCTTTAGAATTTTAAACTGACTTTGATGTCATTTTAAAAACTTAAGTAGAGCCAAACAATTGAAAGCACCTAACATTGTTTTGATGAGTTTAATTTCTGTGTCTGTAAAGATGTCAGCATTTCCCAACTTCATTTTTATGCATCATCACGAACGAAATGTAAAGTCAAATCCTTGCTCTAAGAATCAGCTGAACAACAAAGACCCAACCCTACTGTTCTGTTAAAAACCTCTTAACCTTCTTGAAAAATGAGGGGACTTACGAGGTTTTAACAAAATGGTAACACACCGTTATCTTCTCATTGTAGAAGACTGAGAACTCACTGAGCACAAATGATTTTAGAACGTCAATTAGCCGGAGTGAAACTAGGTTATCAAACTAATTATGGAAATGGAAGTATGACATAGTTTGAAGCTAAACAGTTAGTGGCCTAAATTATTCGTGGTCTACGTATGTAAGTAGGTTAACAAATGTAGGCTAGTCCAGTGAAGATAATAATGTGTTTTAAAATGAACTTTTTACTCCTATCCACTGGCACCAAGGCTGAGATTACGATTTGTGGCCGTATGCATTCTATTCGTAGATTAGTTAACGTACTGCGTTAACCACAGTGAATACTACTAATGTTTTGGGAGTTTCCCATGGTTACCGCAGTGCGTTAACTAACGTATAGATTATGCATATGGCCACTATGGCTGTATCCATAATCCATAAGTTAGTTAACGCCTTGCGATAACCACAATGAATACTGCTATTGTTTTGGGAGTTTTCCGTGGTTAACGCATTGCGTTAATCAACACAAGGATTTTGCATACGGCCCCTGGGTCTTCACAAAAGCTAAGACATCTGAACTAACTTACAATATATATAATATCATGCTTCTGAAATCGCTGTTGTCTTGATTGTTATGAACATTTATGTTACTTAGTACAAACTAGAATCTAAAAATCGTGTGGACTCGCGACAGAAAAGAAACATTTATGCTACTGAATTCTAATATAAAAAGAGCGATAAAAATTCAACAATAGGTAAAGACATCAAAACACTTCGTGATAAGAGTGCGACATTTCGTAGTAACAGTAAAAGAGTACGATCCATTCATAACAATGGCACAACTGACAAAGATAGGAGAACATTTTTTAATCACAATGGACAGTGTGTAAATAGTGAAAACAAATCCCGTCTTCCTGAAAAAGACCTTTTGGTGGAAAGTCTTGGGGCTTGTATTATAAGATTTTTAGTAAATATTTTATTAAAGTCTTTTATTGTTTTCCATGACGGGATTAGTTTTCACTATTTACACACTGATTTTCACCGCTCCGCAGTCTCCACACTTTTTTTGCACAATGGACAATTTTGTTGATATGTTTTTAGCGGCATTCAGATTCCCTTGGACCGGTTACCTTCTCAGGAGACTTTCAAACAACACACGTTTAATTCCCCTAAATGAATAATGCCAGACAAGAAATAAATTATGGGACTGAAAATGATCCATTAAAGATATCATGGAACCGTGCATTGCTCAAAAACAAAGTTCATAATAACTAAAGAACCTTTTGTAAATTCCACAGAAATATCATTCTCACTAAGAAACACGGTTACCCTGTTGTAACGACAGTCCAGTTTATGGTGGCAATGCAACCGATTGCCGTAACGTCAGTCAGCTGTTTATATCAAATGACTCTGGCCAGCATTCAGCGAGTTCTCGGTGATCTCGGCGAGCCGGGGTCGCCTGTAATGTACCATACTCTGTATCTCATTGCATATAGCGAAGAAGATACGCTCATTTATTATGCCGCGATCCTCAAGTGGATTACAAATCGCTGACAGATATCTGATTGTCAGTCATCATCGATGTATAACAGTAGTCACGCCTTACCGCAATCCAGTTAAATGCAACTTTTATTTAGAGGCAGGTGCAGTCAAGTACGTTTGGTCCAACTCCATTTGTGCTACCACTAAGCACAGCCAAATGTAATCAGAGAGCACGCACTGTGCATTCGGCCGTGTGATGAAAGTCGTCGTTATCGACAGTGGTACATCTGGGCATATGTATTAAGATAAAGAACGTTTCTGTGCTGTTACGCTGAATCTGAGCCAAGGTTTGTCAACCTTGATTAGGTAGGCGGCTGACGGAAAGACAGGCAAGTGAGCGGGTAGGCGGTCAATTCGTCATTCAATCAGTCAGTCAGTCAGTCAGTCGGTCAATCAATCAAGTAGGCTCGCAGGCAGGCAGGCAATCAACCCAATCAACCAGTCAGTCAGTCAGTCAGTCAGTCAGTCAGTCAGTCAGTCAGTCAGTCAGTCAGGTAGGTAGGTAGGTAGGTAGGTAGGTAGGTAGGTAGGCAGGCATCTGACAGACAGGCAAGCGGACATGCCAGTAAATCAGTCAGGCAATAAATAGTCAGGTGAACAGGCAGGCAGGCATGTTAGGCAGGCAGGCAGGCAGGCAATTAGCAGTCAAGTGGTCAGTCAGTCAGTCAGTCAGTCAGTCAGTCAGTCAGTCAGTCAGTCAGCCAGCCAGCCAGCCAGCCAGTCAGTCAGGCAATCAGTCAGTCAGTCAAGCAAGCAGGCAGGTAAACAGGCAGGCAGGTAGACAAGCAGTCAGTCAGTGAATCAATCAGTCAGTCAATCCGTCAGGCAGGCAATCGGTTAGTCAATCAGTAAGTCAGTCAGGCAGTCAGGTAGTCAGGCAATCAGGCAGGCAGGCAAGCTGGCAGATACGGCAGGCATGTTAGGCAGGCAGTCAGGCAATCAGTCAGTCAGTCAGACAGGCAGGCAGGCAAGCTGGTAGGCAGGAGGACCGGCAGTTAGACAACCTGTCAGTCAGTCAGACAGGCAGGCAGGCAGGCAGACAGACAGGCAGACAGGTAGGCAAGCAAACAGGAAGGCAGGCAGGTAAGCAAGCAGGCAAGCAAGCAGGAGGCAAGCGGGCAGGCAGACAGGTAGACAGACAGATGGGCGAACCTCTACTGAAGTACTGCCACTGCTGTGTTAAGGTAACCGACCCGTCAAACAGTAATATATCTAAGTTTACTACGACAAAGTCTAAAAATCTTCACAAAAAATGAATTGCCAACATGTGTCTGTGACAGTTTAGTGATTTGAAATGTAAATCTCCATAAAATGGTCGTGCGGATGAAATCCTATACACCCGTGGAGGTTAACATAAACATCGTCAGTCAAAGCTGGTGCATTAAAATTCTATCTACGAATGTATTACCCTCAAAAGACATGAGATCTTATATTTTCCCAGATGCAAGGCCGATGCTTTAATGTCTCTCAACAAGCGCTGAAGCCTTACAAAGTATGTGGATTTAATTATTAACTCTTAACCACACACTTTCTCTTGCTGTTGACAGTGCAGGCCAGTTATAAACAATCAGTGCAATAATAAAGTATACCCAGCATAACTCTAGTCGTTGAATGAGCGATGCTACTGAAAAAGTCCATCCTGTTTTACGTTGCTTTGGTTGTGTTTCTGGCATGGGGAGGTGAGCAGTATTAGAACTTGGCATGCTTCAGAATCCACATCACCACCACCATGAGTAGGCTATTTGAGAATTTGCGCATAAACGGTGGGATCGCTTACCATCGTAGGAGTAACATTTCCTCTGCATGTTGAACGCTACTATGGATGCATTCAGCACTACTGCACGTAGGTTATTCTTACTAGACTATGTTGAGAGATTCTATTTTAATGTGCATGCTCTGAATTGCTTGGCCCAAAATCCCGACCTACGTTCATGTCGGGAAAAGGCATACGCTTTCTCATTATGTTACCTTGTTACAAGTGGGTAAAATTTTCGGATGTGTTCTTCTATCAGTGAATTACATAAAAAAAACAACAACAATAGATAATGAAATATTTCGTGGTTTCCTGTCATTCTACGACATTGTTGGGGCTAGAGTATATTACGGTTATGATACTTCTGAGAGCTTGCGCATTAAAGATGGGATCTCTTACCATCGTGATATTCACATTGCTGCATTGGTGCTGATTGCATCTTTAATAATGTTCAACATGAGGAGTCTAGCAGTGTAATTCTTACACTGGTAAGTTATTCCATCTTCAATGTGCAAAATTTGTGTTATTTATAGAAGACGATATGTATAGTCTATAGTGCTGTGTACTCACCCACATATAGATAGATATATCCATTCACTACCCAACTGCCTGACCTACTATGCGACTGATTAACTTACTAGATGAATGAATGAATGAATGAATGAATGAATGAATGAATGAATGAATGAATGAATGAAAAGTTACAGTCATAAAGTAACTATCCCACGTAACGGTGTTTGGATCTGGATCTGAATCAGAATTCCATCATTTTGCCAGGGTGCACGTCACAAATAAGAAACTTCTCTAGCAGTGACTCACACAAAGAAACAGAACATCTACTGGCACGTCCTAGAGTCAGACGGGATTATTCATCGGTAAGTACTGGTACAGTCTAGATTCAGAAGAATTAATATTGCAGTGGGTACTGGTACAGTCTAGAGTCAGAAGGGCTAATATTGCAGTGAGTACTGGTACAGTCTAGAGTCAGAAGGGCTAATATTGCAGTAGGTACTGGTACAGTCTAGAGTCAGAAAGGCTAATATTGCAGTGGGTACTGGTACAGTCTAGAGTCAGAAGGGCTAATAATGCAGTGGGTACTGGTACAGTCTAGAGTCAGAAGGGCTAATATTGCAGTGGGTACTGGTACAGTCTAGAGTCAGAAAGGCTAATATTGCAGTGGGTACTGGTACAGTCTAGAGTCAGAAGGGCTAATATTGCAGTGGGTACTGGTACAGTCTAGAGTCAGAAGGGCTAATATTGCAGTGGGTACTGGTAGAGTCTAGAGTCAGAAGGGCTAATATTGCAGCGAGTGCTGGTACAGTCTAGAGTCAGAAGGATTAATATTGCAGTGGGTACGGGTACAGTCTAGAGTCAGAAGGGCTAATATTACAGTGGGTACTGGTACAGGCTAGAGTCAGAAAGGCTAATATAGCAGTGAATACCTGTACAGTCTGGAGTTAAATGCTAATACAGCAGTGACTACTGGCATAGCCTAAAGTCAGAAGAGCTAATATAGCAGTGAGAACCGGCACAGATTAGAGTCAGAAGAACTAATACAGCACTGAGGACTGGCACAGTCTCAAGTCAGAAGGGTTTATATAGCGATGAGTCTGTGCACAAAGTGTCCACGGATAGTAAAAGCGAGAATATCAGTTCAGTTCCTTACGTATGTCCCAAACCAAGGGAAACCCCCAAAGCATTAGTAGTGTTCACATATTGCAGTATGTTAATTCACGGATAGATTATGCATATGGTTACAGATTACCAAGAACAAAGTTACCGTTATACCGAATGATACGTGAATATGATTATGAATGCCTTTATTTACGAGCTATGGAAAAGTAAGTGTTCACATATTGCAGTATGTTAATTCACGGATAGATTATGCATATGGTTACAGATTATCAAGAAAAAAATTACCGTTATACCGAATGATACATGAATATGATTATGAATGCCTTTATTTCCGAGCTATGGAAAAGTAATGGATGAACTTGTAATAGCCATCAGACGTATTTAATCGACCCTCATATATGCTTTTTGCAACATAGCTGATTGCGTTATTTAGACAGAAAACACACACACATACACACACAACACACACACACACACACACACACACACACACACACACACACACACACACACACACACACACACACACACACACACACACACACAATTAATTGCAACCCTGCAAACGGGCTAAGAAAGCGTGAAACTCTAAGAATAGCGTCTTCAGGTGTATCAAACCATATTTTAAAATGGGGATAGTTCCAGGACTTGTAAATTTCTGGATAGGCAATTTTCCCACAGGTTCATAATCAGACTACGTCAGTTCACTGGAGAAATCTGCTTCGTTAAACTGTATAAAACTGAGATATTTTCTAGTGTGAGAAAACATGAAAAAAATCGACATATTTTACTAACCAAGCTCTTTCGTCAGTAATCACCTGAGTGGAAATCTATTTTCACTTGTTCAAGTC
>JAWQUT010000372.1:224236-253012 GCA_033807755.1 Ellobium chinense | reverse complement strand
CCCCCCCCCCCCTTTTTTTTTTCTTCCCGTTAAAAGATCAGGCAGAAGAAGTACTTTAACCTTCATGGAAGAAATTTCCCCAAATAACAGTGGTATATTTAGAGGGCTAAAGGAAGAAAAAACAATAGGTGTCAAAGACCTACAAAGACAAGCAAACGAATAGAAGTCGGAGGGTCAGGAAAAAAAAACAACAACTGAATAAGAACAACTGAGAAAAAGTGACCAAGTACAATAATGAAAAATATCTAAAATCTTAAGAATATGGGAAGTCGCTACCTCTTGTTCTAATTCATAACTTCATCTCTTTCTGCAGGGCGAGCAACACGTACAGGCAACTCATCTTCTAGTGACGAGTGTGCAGTACCACCACCTCTGATTGGTCATGGAAGAGAGAGACGAGACTCGGTTAGTCTGTGGGCAGGGGGGCAATGAGAGGCAATGAAGGGGCGATGGGGGGCAAGGAGGGGCAGTGAGGGGCGATGAAGGTCAATGAGGGGCAGTGAGGGGTAGTGAAGGGCAATGAGAGGCAATGAGGTGCAAGAAGAGGCAATGAGGGGCAAGGAGGTAAATGAGGGGCAATTAAGGGCAATAAATGGCACTGAAAAGCAATGAAGAGCAATGAGGGGCAATGAGGGCAATAAGGGGAAATAAGGGGCAGTGAAGGACAATGAGAGGCAATGAAGGGCAATGAGGGAAATGAAGGACATGATGGAAATGAGGTGCAATTGTAGGGGGNGGGGGGGGGGGAGTGGGGCAATCCAGCGATTCCAGCGTTTGTTTAGACCTTCTTTTTAGTATGAATTGACGTCACTTTGAGCGGCTCGTCTCTCGGACATTGGATTCCGCTTATTGGCTAAATCGTCCATATCATACTAAAAATGAGGTCAATTCATATTCGAAGAAGACCTAACAAACGTAGCCCAGGTGTGGATCGCTTTAGTAAAAGTGTCCAAAGTAATACATCATCCTACCTGAAGCACCTTTTAGCACTTTTCGTGTGCAATATTTCATGTGAAATCCATAGAGAATGTACCCCAGTTTCGCACTAGGGCATATTCAAGAGGAAGTCCCGTTTTTTTTGTTGTTGTTTTTTAGTCAGTTTGCATTGAAAAATTTTGATGTGCAAGTTTTCAGCAGCTGTCTTTGATTTTGATTTGGAAGATTGCACGCATTAAAGTAAGGCACAGTATTTGAAATATAACGGCAATTCCATCCAAGTTCAAGTGTCCACAGCCATAATTATTTTGTGAACGGGTTATGCCTTCCAACAATGGCAATCGGATACCGCTGCTTTACATCTTTGCTAAGTTATTTCGAGCAGTCTGTGATTCTTTGTACGTCTCATAACACAGAACCCGGATTGTGTCTCGGGCATGACAAGAGACGATTTACCAAAGTACATCCCTGCAAGGACCCCGACCCGTCACCCGGCAATATGTGACACCAAAACTGATGGAGGCGGCTGGTTTGTGATACAGGTCATCCATCCATCCATCCATCCATCCATCCATCCATCCGTCCGTCCGTCCGTCCGTCCGTCCGTCCATCCATCCATCCATCCATCCATACATCCATCCATCCATACATCCGTTCGTCCGTCCGTCCGTCCGTCCATCCATCGATCCATCCATCCATCCACCCGTCCGTCCGTCCGTCCGTCCGTCCGTCCGTCCGTCCATCCATCCATCCATCCATACATCCATCCATCCATACATCCGTTCATCCGTCCGTCCGTCCGTCCGTCCATCCATCCATCCATCCATCCATCCATCCATCCATCCATCCATCCATCCATCCATCTCTATGGCTAGTTTATGACTTTATAGGGACTATTTAAATTTATATTCTATTTAGTCTGCTCATTTCGCATCATCAAACCTGAGGCTTATGACTGACTCACTGACTCACACACTGATTCACTGACTCACACACTGATTCACTGACTCACTGACTCACACACTGATTCACTGACTCACTGACTGACTGACTCACACACTAATTCACTGACTCACTGACTCACACACTGATTCACTGACTGACTGACTCACACACTGATTCACTGACTCACTGACTCATACACTGATTCACTGACTCACACACTGATTCACTGACTCACACACTGATTCACTGACTCACTGAATCACACACTGATTCACTGACTCACATACTGATTCACTGACTCACACACTGATTCACTGGCTCACGTTCTATAAATAATAATGTACACAAAATTGTCACTATATTATAGAACTGTTTTCTTCCTCTTTAATATAAAGTTGCCTCCATTTAGCCTACCATCCTGGACTCTAAGGAAAGCCATGCGGGTGGCAAATATCCGCGTGGGCAAAATTTTACAAAAACAGTGGGATTGAAAAATACAAAGGAAATTATTGTAAGCGAAGATTGCTTCCTAAAATTATGGGATCCAGCCATTGGACTCTTACGATAAGTAATAAGATGGTTGTAACTCCAACTTTTCCTTTTATGTCTTTTGTTTTTAGAGGCGGGTGGATGGTAAGGAAAACTTCAATAGAAACTGGCATGATTACAAGAAAGGCTTTGGTTCGATCAAAGGTGACTTCTGGTTCGGGAATGAGGCCATACACCAGCTGACATCTTACGTGAGTACAACGATTGTTATTTGTTGTTATCATTATTGTTATTACACTTGATTCCGCTTAACTGCAATATGTTGGGAACAATGAACAAGTTGCGATGTAAGGGCGTGACGTGACACAGTACACGTAAGACTTTATCTTAAAATATTGCGATTAAGCGGAAGTGTGAATTACCGGGTTACGTTTCAATATAACTAGTATTTAACCATAATTAAAGATTATATTAATTGGAGTGGGTTTATGAAATGTTGACCGTCTCTGGGAAGCTAATTTCTTGTCTCTGTACATGAAGTTACATCTTTCTAAACTATTCTCAAGAATCAAGAGTTGTTACACTACATGCGCTACTTGCAAGCCCGCACTTACCAGAACCATCTCCGAGATTACTACCCTAAACTGCCGCTGTAACTAGAATGGGTACCTAACTTCTCACTCGCCCACTGACTGACTGACTGACTGACTGACTGACTGACTGACTGACTGACTGACTGACTCACTCACCCACCCACCCACTCACTCACTCACTCACTCACTGCCTATCCGACTGCCTGAGTTACTGACTGACTGACCAACTGCCTGACTGCCTGAGTGAGTGAGTGAGTGAGTGAGTGAGTGAGTGAGTGAGTGACTGACCGACTGACTGACTGACTGACTGACTGACTGACTGACTGACTCACTCACTCACTCACTCACTCACTGTCGCCAGGATCTCCACGAGCTGCGAGTGGACATGATTTTTAAAGGCACTAACTTCTACGCCCAGTACGAGCATTTCATCGTCTTCGGCGAAACATCCGGGTATAAGATGGTGCTAGGCAGGTTCAGTGGCAGCGCCACCAACGCTCTGAAGTACCACAACGGCAAGAAATTTAGCACCATTGACAGGGAGAATGACAGTGCAAGGCAAGGGTGTCCCAGTCGTCATGAAGCTGGGTGGTGGTATGCGTACTGTGTCAAAGCACACTTAAACGGCAGGGGCGGTAATGTCAAATTCGACGGCGGTTGGTTGAAAGGTCTCTATTGGTCCGGCGTGACCCCTTTTCAAGGTCCGTATCTCTCATATGTAGAGATGAAGATACGGCGTTCTACTCTGCATTGATCTCAAGATAATTGTTAATTAGTCAACTCCACCAAAGCACACTTCCGGTTTAGGCACACTTACTGTAAATGTGATTAGCAGTGTGATTACGTCATCAAATCTCGACTCTGAAAGTTAGAAATACATTAACCAACAAAAGCCTAGTCAGCCAGTTACATTCTTGTTACAATGGACAAGTAGAAAGAGGAAGTAAAGATTGTTGAAGTTGTGACTTGCAATGGGCGGATGATCGTGCTGCATGCATGAAAACCGAGATTTTGCTCGTTTTAGTTTTAGAGTAACATGATGTCGAACAGAGGAAGTTAAAAAAGAATTTTTATATAAAAAAGTTTGTTTTTGTTTTTGTTGTTGTTGTCGTCGTCGTCATTGTTATTGTTGTTGTTGTTATTGTTGTTGTTGTTGTTGTTGTTGTTGTTGTTGCTGTTGTTGTTGTTCAGTTAGTGTTATACAATACATATCGATTGGTGACAATAAACTTCCATATAGTACGTAGATCTGTAGTTTATCTGTCACCTATCTAAATAAAGATAGCCTCCCCACATGACCTTTCCTCCATCACTCACCCGTAGTTACAAAAATCTCCATTTCTAGATGTGTTGGTTTTCTTGGACTGAAGATGTACAGAGGCATTTTTGAAATTTTGAAAGGATCGTTTTGTTCAGCAACTTAAAACAGCATGTTTAGCATTTCATAGAGAGTGGATTTTTTTTTTTATAAGGGTCACCTTGTTAGCCAGTGTACTCAACCATTTCTAACTGTGGATGGACTTTGGTCAATTCTGAATGAAATACACTGTACTTCCCCATGGCATTTACAGCATGACCGTGGTCGGGAATTGAACCCACGACCTGTTTATCTCGACACCAGCGCCCTAATCATTCGGCCAATTACCTGAGCTGAGAATTTTTGGCGTTTCTTATATGTATGTATTTCAGTGTAAGAAAAAAATGATTCTGATTTTGGCGATTTGGTTGATGAAAAGATTAAAAAAAAATTGTTTTCATTCTTTGGGAGATGAGTTAGGAATTTTGATCTGAACACATTTTCTTATTCATTACCAAATCACAGGCAGCACAATAAACAACACACATATCACCATTACGACTATCACAACCACAATTTATTACACCCAATAATAGCAGCAGCAGCAGCAGCAGCAGCAGCAGCAGCAGCAGCAGCAGCAGCAGCAGCAGCAACGACGACAACAACATTAGCAATAAAAATATTGTCAACAATTCAACTCAAATATCCCTTCTTTGAAAGTGATGCATTTATATGACCCCGCAAAAATATAAAAAATACAACTGGAACACAGTGTGACCTCAACCTCAAATACGCGATACATCTGCAACATGGTTGTTCCAACCTAGTATGAAGTTGAGTTTTTTTGTATTCAACATCAAACTTCACTCACGCTCTTGAAAACCGCAGACACAGTACTATAGACCGATCCCCTAGAATGGGTATTTCCCACTATCTAAACTTCGAATCCTTAAAACTTCGTTGACGAGCACAGTAGAAGTGGTTTTATTCACGAGGATTTTATTTTCTCGAAATGTTGTAAACTGATTTTAGCGACGATCTATCTTTCTTTTTTTTTTCGCTATCACCGCACGATGATTTACTCATATGGGTATGCGCACAGAAGTCAAAAGTAGTTAAGGGCTACGTTACAAAAAAAAACCCACCTCTTTATTTACACATAATATGCTACTTGTTCCATGGACCCCCTTGAGCTGCCATTTAACAGAGTCAACTTATTTCAGCCAATCAGAAAGAGGCTTATGTCAGTTGTTGGCCACATCAAGTTACTAATGTGACAAGAAACCCCATTGGGTGTACCTCCGTTAGGTGGAAAAAAGCTTTGGTCTCGCACCATTCTGGTCTGAGGATATAATCTAGTCTTTTAAAGTAGAAGGGAGGATAGGTCACTCCATGCAACGGAAAACAGTCTGAGAAAACTTCATTTAAATTCAAAGAGGAATCATCTAATTTGCCTGGCAAAAAAAAATTCAGAGTTATTTACAGTTACTGAACACAGAGGCTTAAATTCAAAGTTTTTGTGTAGAGAAACTATTTCACTCTCGAGCTCAGCCACAAGAAACCAATGATCTTTAATGTGACATTTCACTTGGTATTCCTGAGACATACACCTCATTTTGACTAGCAGCAAGACACATACCATACTGCACAAATTACATATTATATCTATATACAACATAACATCATGCAATCCATAGTTTTCCTTACGCTCCATCTTTCCCGCATCCGGCATAAATTGAGCATCAATACTGAGCAGTTTATTTTTCATTTAAAGACATGATGCATTTTTATGGTGAGTAGGAGTTAAATGCAAGAAATGTGAACAAACAGTAATAGTATTAGTAACATCAATGATTTTGGACGGGTAGGAAAAATGAAAGAAACCCGCTGACAATATTCTGCGGCCTCAAGTCCAGTAAATGTATCCCACAACGATATTGATATAATATATCGATAATGATATCATTATTATACAGTATATTGTATAATAACAGATGACAGGAACAACAACAATAATAAACAATAACGAAAGCACCAGCAACAGCAGCAGCAGCAGCACCAACAACAACAACAACATCAACAACAGCAACAACAAACAACAGCAGTAGCAGCAGCAGCAACAACAACAACAACAACAACAACAACAACAACAACAACAACAACAACAACAATATCAGCAACATCAACAAGAACAGCAAGAATAAAAACAAAAAGAAGACGAAGAAGAAGAAGAAGAAGAAGAAGAAGAAGAAGAAGAAGAAGAAGAACAACAACAACAACAACAATAATAATAATAAAATAATAATAACATTAACAACAACAACAACATCATCATCAACAACAACAACAACAACAACAACACCAACAACAACAACAACAGCAGTAAAAAGTCATGATTTAATATGCACCCACAGCCAGGTTTACCCGGCCAAAGAATACTGAGATTCCAAAAGTATAAAAAGTCATAGACTTAAAAACCATGATATAGCAAAGAGAAACACAAACAACAGCGACAAAAATAAAAACCAAATCAAAATATACCATTTGGAGCAGGCGTGCCAACCAAAGAACGAGCAGACACTAAATCTTTTTGAGATTTTACAAATTCGTAGCCTAGCTTAGAGTACAGATGACCACATATTTTATCGATTTTCTTTACATTTTCAAATCCTGCAGAGTGTCTCCACCTGTTCATAGCTTCCGTGAAATTTGATCTGAACACAGAAAATAATTTTTTGTTGTCCTGTTGGTCCGCCGCTGATTCTTTTGTTAGACTGTCCACAAAATTTTCAGCGGCGGCGTCATATTCCAGCCCCAAGTAGTCGTAAATATCTTTTGTGTATCCGTAGGGATCGATGGCACCGTGCTCGTATCTGATCCCTCTGACTCTGTCTGGGTAGAGTTTCTTGAAGCGCTCCGCCTCTGCCAGGTCAGCTCCTAGAATTTTGCACCAGGTTGTCGTGAAATTGGTTATGTCACCTTTCCAAGAAAATTTATCGAAGGTTTTAGACTGAGAGAAGATTTGGGCTCTTGGATCTCTGCGGAATAAAACAAAACAACAACAACAAAATTAGCCCTTTTTAGCGCTAAAGGCAGGATAACTTGTTCTAACTTATCTACTAGCCATGGGTGTTGTGGATGCCGGTTTCATTCGTCACTCCTTCCCTCAGCCGGAAGAAGCGAAGACCGGTCTAGCTCGACTGGTATCAAAGCGGTCTGCTGCATCTAGCCCAGTGAAGCAATGACATGGTGTAATCTGAATTCACTTCCAGGCATTTTATCAAAGCTTTCCAGGTAATAGAGAGCGAGAAAGAACCGGTAACGTTCAACGCTGCCTCTTTAATGTTAACTCATTTTCCTCATTTCTCCTGTCAATAAACTAAGTACCTGGGCATAGACAGTGATATACTATTGTCAACGTGCTATGTAAAATGTCAACGGTAGTATATCCTGCCCGAGCAGTTCACAAAGTTTACGTGTGTAGTAGCTTGCAAGCTAAAGTAAAAAGAACGATAATTTATAAGATATGGCATAAGAGGGCAGTTTTGAGGACAGCAGGCTGAAAAGCGTCATTATTAATCTCTTAAATATTGCTGTTATTGCTAAGCCAGTGAAACCATGGCTTAAGTAGGGCGCATACTGCAGCCATGGCAACATTTAAATGAACAAAGAAAAAACGTAAAGTAAGTGCTTTACTAGGTAAAGTAAGTCAGCGAGAAAGCCGCGAGACATTTTAGGATATTGTGATCTTGTAAACAGAGGAATAAATTGTGACAGACAAAGTAGATGAAAGGATGTAGGCATTGCTAAGCATGTTTGCTTGACAACAGACATCACATACACGGTAAATTTCCAATGACAAGTTGCAGTGGCCTTTTTGCATTATCTTTGCGGTAGTTAACTTCATGCGGTCACCGCGGGAAACTGCCAAAACATTTAGAAGTGTTCGCAACATGTTAATTAACGTATAGACTATTTATACGACCAAAGATACCTTGTTTGTAAGAAAGGTCAGTGATATCACACAAGCTCCAGGGAGGTAATAATGAACATTTATTTATAGTCCACGAACTTCAGGTAGTTACTCCACTTTCCAGTGTTATAATGTGTTTCTATTCCACCGCAGTGGTTTTCATCATAATATTGACCTTTCCGAAGAGCTAAAAATAAAAAAAATTAAAAGCTGAGTGTGTCCACTATATGTGCAACTTGTATCTATGTTGATGAAGGTTTCAGGCACCTATTAGAAGAGCAAATGACTCATTGTGTACAACCCAGTTAATCCGCTAATACAGTATGATAATAAAATTCCCCTTTTTGGGGCCCTGCCAGCCAGTGTTAGGGTGTAGAAATCTGCAAAGTTACCTGTGATCTAACTAAAGCTTCGAATTTTGAAGTTTCAGGTACAGTTTGAGCCTTCTAGATATAAAGAAAATAAAGTGTATTAAGTCTATGTATTAGCGCGCGGTTAAAACCAGCCAAATCAGAAATCGAGATGATCTCTTTTGAAAGATATTTGTAAAAAAAAAATTGGCGTTGACCTCCATTTTCTTTCCCTGAACAGCTCGGGCAAAAGAAATACTTTAACCTCCATGGGAGAAATATCCCGAAATCACAGTGGTGTTTGTAGAATATCACAAAATGTTTATAGGGCCGAAAGAAGAAAAACAAAATAAAAAGGTGCCGGTAACTGTAAGCTAGAGCAAAGGAAATAATCATGAAAACTCACCTACATTTTTATGTAATCTATGTAGTAACTCCCCTTATCTATTACGTGTTTCCATGCTACCTCTATGATTTCCACCTGACTGACCTTTCAGAAACGCTAAAAAAAAAATCTTAGTGTGTCCACTATGTGTGCAACTTATAACTAAGTTGCTGAATCCCAGATTCGTTCTACGGTAAGATGAATTAGTTATCAAGTTATATGAATATATGATATGTAACGTGAAAGCAAGTTGTCCATGTAGATAAAATACAATATCATCTGAAACAACATCATAGCATTACGGACATTTTCGTGCACAGAAGAAGCCCTTGTGGGAGAAAATTCAGCTCCATATTATAGTGTAGTCAGATTTTACAGATTTCTCTATAATAGTTTATTATACTTCCTAAACGGACAATAGTCTAACTTCTTTCTTATTTAATAACGAATACTAAGTCTCAATTCTGAGTGCTGAGTAAAATTAATTTTGAAAATTAATTTTTTTTTTAGATATATGCACAGCACTTACTATTTTCATCATTATCATACAAACATTTTTACAACCACATTTTTACCGACATTTTTTACCATGGCATTCTCGACAATATTTTTACAACAACGATCTCATCAACATTTATATAATGACATTCTGGCCATTTTTCGTCAACTTTCTCGCTAAAAATATTTTAATACCATTCTCGCCCACATTTTTAAAACAACAACTTTACCCATAACTTAACAACAAAATTGTCGCCAACATTTGTAAAACATTCTTGTTAGCAATTTTACAACAACTTTCTCGCCAACATTTAGATACCAACATTCTCGCTAATATTTTTATAATAATAATAACAGTAATTTTATCAAGCTCTGACAACCATTCTGTTGTAAAGGAGTGAGCAAGTGTGCACTTATAAAATTATAGATTCATTTGCTCACCCATCAAAACTACTCTTCCATCATTCGCACAATCCTCTCTCTCTCTCTCTCTCTCTCTCTCTCTCTTTTTCTCTCTTTTTCTCTCTTTATCTTTCTATTCTTTCTCTCTCTCTCCCTCTCTCTCTCTCTCTCCCTCTCTCTCTGTCACTCATCCAACAATATTCTCCCCAACATTTTTTTGACTAGACTAATAATTCAACATTGTGTACCTGACAAGGAACATGAGGATGAAGTTTGGGTTGTTCTCCAGCAGCCAGTCCACCCAGGCCACCCTGTATCGGATGGTTTTGATAAAGATCACCTTCTTACTGGAACACTCATTCAAGAAGTTCAAAAAGCACGTTACGTGGGATGTCCCTGGCGCCTGGAGAGGTCGGTAGAGAGTTGTAATATAATGAGGCCATCATAACGAATTTCAAGTTGATTTCAAATTTGGCCCCCCTTGCCAAACAATTTGCATCACATAAAGTACAGTACTGCCCAATACAAACAAGGGAAGAAAACAAAAGAAATGAAATGAAAATGTATAGGGAAGAGAACTTAGAGAAGGCGGGAAAGAAGGAGGAAGAGAGAAACCAAGAAAGAAAGAATGAAAACAAAAAGAAAGGAAAAATAGAAAGAAAGTCAGAAAGATGTAAAAAAAAAAAGGAAAAAAAGGAAGAAAGAGAAAAAGAAAAGACAGAAAGAAAGTAAGAAAGAGAAGGAAAGAACGAAAGAAGAAAAGAAAGAAAGGGTGGAGGTGAAGATTAATTGACTGAATTTAGTCTTGCCAGAAAATAACATCCTTACATTCATTTTTGGACTTACGACAGTATTAATGCGGGGTGACGCTATGTAACACAGCTCAATACCTATATATAAATAATAAATTTCCCTACCATTCACTTTACAGAAAATACAAGCATGGGAAATGAGGAAATGTAGGCCTAGTATTAAAATATACCAGATCTGGTAAAGACATCACTGGCATTCATTCGACAAGATAATAGATGTGTCAGATGGATGGATGGATGGATGGATGGATGGATGGATGGATGGATGGATGGATGAATAGATAAATAGGTAAGTGGAAGATCTTACTAACAGAAGATTGACTGAATGAGTGATAGATGAATGAATGATTCGTTGGATGAAAAGAACGATGACTAAGTATATATTACCTGCGAATTCATACAATTAGACAAAGTTCGTGTCGATTCACTTCTCTCGTTGAACTCGTCTACCAGGCTGTCTATATATTCTGGTAAGAAATTGCAGTTCAGATAAGTGTTGACCAACGCAACTGAGGTTGTTTTCCTGGAAAAAAACAACAACAACGAAACAAAATCATGAAGGGCGAGGAGAGCTAATGTACCTTTAGCATCATTTCCGGGCATGTCCCACGTGATAAGCAGAATTGCCAGATTTCTTTTCCAGCCGGAGCCAAATCTCATACGAATAAGAGCCAAAGAAAAGCCAAACCATTATTGTGAAGGGTGTACGGGAGTCAAGACTTGATAAAGGCAAAAAAACCCACAAAACTATCTATGTATTGGATATACGTGGGTATTAGAAATGAATATCATAAACCTCTCTTTCTACATTAGAGTGGTTCAATAAGAGATAATTGTAAATTGGAAACATGGATCGTTCTTTGGTTCATGTCCATCGGGCAGTTATGACAGAGACCCGATCACTTGAAATATCAAACAGTTTGAAAGAAGTACAAGTAATTTTTATACAAAAGAGCCTGTCAGTTATTTGGGGGCCAAGGGTGTATAAAAAGAGCCAAAAACCATCTAGTATTTGGTTCTGATTGAGCCAAGTCTGGCAACCCTGATAATGAGAGAGGAAGTAAACACATTCATGCGTCACATCATGGGTAGTGGGCGTAGCGTCAAACAAGGGAGACACAAGAAAACACACATGTGTACAGGAAGGGGACTAGAAATTAAGATTTAAAAAAAAAAGTGCACTGTAATACTTACAATACTTTGATCACAATGAAGTTATTATAAAATATATTACGAATTTTCGGATCAGGTGTGATCCTTCCTCGGGTCAAACACATACAGAAATAAATAAGTAAAAAGAGATATAGGTTAAGAACTTGAAAGAGATCACGGATATAGAAGTATAAGAGTCAGTAAGTAGGCTAAAAGTAGATATCATAGTACTATAAAAAGACTAATGGAGTAGGACTAAGGCTAGTTCACCACCACCACCATCACCAATGCCACCATCACCATCACCACCACTACCATCACCACTACCACCACCACCACCAGTATTACTACTCCTACGAAAACTAACACCACCACTACCACAACCACTCGCACAAATGCTAACACGACCTACCGCTGCTATTTGTATTACCAGTGTTACCATCACCATTATCACCACTGCTACTGCAGCGTTTTCTTCTACCACCACCACTAGCACTACCGCACTTGCGATACTTCTCACCAATGCAACTATAAGTCTGCTTCTAATTCTACTATCAGTTTTACCTTCACTTCTGCCACTTCCAGGATCTTACCTTATAAGATTGTGATAGTTTGTCTTTCCAGGATTTTCACCTCTGAAGAAGCTATTAAAAAAAAACATACTTGATGGATATAGATTCATACACAGTAAAATAAATTTACAACAACAACAACAACAACAACAACAACAACAACAACAACAACAACAACAACAACAAAAACAAAACAGCAACAACAACAACAACAACAACAATAGCAACAACAACAACAACAACAACGAGGATGACGACGACGACAACAAGAACAACAAAATGGCAACAGTAATAACANTACTTGATGGATATAGATTCATACACAGTAAAATAAATTTACAACAACAACAACAACAACAACAACAACAACAACAACAACAACAACAACAACAACAACAACAACAACAACAACAACAACAAAAACAACAACAACAACAAAACAACAACAACAACAACAACAACAATAGCAACAACAACAACAACAACAACAACGAAGATGACGACGACGACAACAAGAACAACAACAATGGCAACAGTAATAACAAAAACCACCACCACGAGAAGGAGGAGAAGAAGAAGAAGAAGAAGGAGAAGAAGAAGAAAAAGAAGAAGAAGAAGAACAACAACAACAACAATAGCAACAAAAACGAAAATAACAACAACCACTACCACCACCAGCACCACCACAACAAAAACAACAGCAACAACAAAAACCACCACCACCACCATCACAACTACAACCTCAACCACGACTACGACAACAATGACGACGACGACAACCACAACAACAACAAAAAAAATATTTTAGGAAGTAGCTAAAAAGTAGCCAAGTAGCCATGGCTTTAAAAAAAATGCCAAAGAACTTGAACAGTAGCCAGATTTGGCTATTATCGAGACAACATGGGAACAATGAGTATTATAGACAGTCAATGGCTTACCTGACCGAATGGACATGTAGAGGTTCATAGACAAAGAAGACATCCTGGTGGCGACCGACCAAGGCGGAAGTGAATGAAGAGCCACTGCGACCATAAGTGACCAGCAACACTTTTTTAGCTGCCCTAGACCGGGGAAAGCTGGCGGATTTGGAGATGAGGTCGTCAGAGTCGGAGAAGGAGAGGGACGGAGGGGATCTGGAGGAACAGATGGAGGAGTTACACGGGCATAAGGCGGCTGAGCCCAGAAGTGGCGCCCCGACATCCTCTTTGACCGCAGTGTTGCACAGGGGGCCTGTGGAAGATTTATATTAAACTAGATTAATTCCCCATTCTGCGAAAGGGATAGCCAGTATGAATGAACAGCGGAGGATTAACAATCCTTCCAGATATGAAGATGCCAACAGAACCTGGCATTTTGGTATGCAGTTTTAAATAGTTGCTATAAAATCAGTAAATTTGGCACGAGGAGAGCAGAAAGGGGTTGGATCTGAATTTCAAAGGCTTAGATAGGTGCAGATATTTTTGTGGACTTAAGTCTAACTGTTGTGGTTGTTGCTGGGTAAAATTACTCTGTTTACTAGCTCTATGTGAAGAGGCCTGAAATTTTATGTAGCTTGATTCACTGCCCAAGATTTCAAAATGTAATTGGTTTGGGGGGCATTTTTCTGTGTACTGAGATTTAGAGGAAGAGTTAAACAACGTGTATGGAATGTGTTTTGGCATGGGACCCCTGGATAAGTTAGTGAGGAATGTAAAACCTTATACAGCCACCAGTGAAACAAAAATGTATTGGCATCTTCATAACTACAGAAACATAGGCCTACTTGATGGTGACAATGTCAGAGAGCAATACGTCATTCAGGTCAGAACTCGCACCTAACTACATTGCTAATGAACGCACCGGGAGCTATTAAAAAGTTCACCCCGGCAGCCAAAGGAAGTCCGAACTTATTGACCGAAACAAATATTCTGGAATTTCTCAATGTTTGGTAGTTTAGATTTTATGCAATGGCGTCCCAAAGACGTTCATTACCAGGGTGTACATGAAATGTGAAGGCCATACAATCAGTATGAAAGGATGAGTAGAGAAAGGCGGGTGACAGTGTCGCAAAATTTCCCATGTATTAGTATAGATATCAAATAGGATCCAAATAACTATACACTTTGTAGTTTAGATTCAGCTTTATTTTAAATTCTCGCCTTACTGGGCTTCGCAAAGAGCACACATTACTACTACTACTACTACTACTACTACTACTATTACTACTGCTACTAATAATAACAGTGCGAGTTATAAGTCTTGTATCCAAGCTGATCCCCATACACGTGATTTCACACTATTATTATCCTAGCAGGCCAGGTCACTCTAGGACTTTCTCAACTCCCTGGGGAGTATACAAAGCCGTTACTATTAACAGGCTCTGATCCTTATCGTTCTGATAATATCTTTCACTGCCTATAGCCAGGTACCCATTTTATAGACGAGTGGACCGAGAAAAATGTGAATGAAATGCTTTCCTAAGACACTTATAAAACGACCATGGTCGGGATTTGAATCCAAGACCTTTAGATCTTGAGTCCAACGCCGAGACCATTCGGCCACTCTGCTCCATGTAAATTGTAAAATCTAATAAGAATAAAATCGGAATCTCAAACAATCTTAATGCGTGCACACCACACGCACACACACACACACACACACACACAAACACACACACACACAAACTACACACACACACACACACACACACACACACACACAAACTACACACACACACACACATACAAACACACACACAAACACAATTCAATTCTCAGCCCTTATCTAAAATAGAAATCGGAGCCTCAGCTACGGGGAAGATGACACAGTTAGTGAGAAGGCGTAAAATATAAGTATGGTGATACTTGAATTAAAACCACACCAAGGTATAACATGCGTCACCTGCGCCTCGTTATATCTTAGTGATATTAGAATGTACTGCACGCTGTCAAATTAGATTATTCAAAATTAAAAAAAAAAAGGGAAGGAATAAAATGTCTATAGAAACGGAAATAATAAATGTTTTAAAAATGCACTTGGTGACAAGTGATCATGAAATAGAAATAGATACATGTAGTTTGCTGTATGCAACGTTTCAGTGTTTTCAAAACCGCTGGTACAGAAATGCTATACACAACACAGAAGCTCTGAAAGGAAAGTCACGCATCGTCGTTGAAAACTTTCGATTAGTTTAAGATTAATATATATCTATAATAATTCTTTCGTCCAGTCACTCTCTCTATCTCTCTTTCATTCTCTCTCTCACTGTATTACCTTTTACCATAACCTGCCTCGAGCCTTTATTCTACTATTATTATATACGAGTTTTGAATTGTTTTCGAACGTGCTTGAGAGTGGGTGAGGTTTTTTTTTTTTTGATCGGTACCATGTTTGTATCGCCCGTGGGGCTTCTTCAGGAGTGAAACTTACAACAGAACTAAACTAAAAAAAATTATATATATATATATTATATACTGACGGAAAAAAAGAAAGTGTGTATAGTTTTCAGCCTAGCTTATAAAAAGACGAAGTACACAAGGTAGTAGTGTTATATATTATCTGAAACGGCATTTTATTGTGATCATTGTGGTACAAAAAGAAATTTGATTTACACTGATTTACATCATGAAAATCACAGTAGGGCGCAACCCCCCTAAATTGGAAACTCACATGGTTCAACAATGTTCGAACACTGGATTGGCCTGCAGTATCTCCAGATTTGTCCCCAATCGAACATTTGTGGGACGAAATGGATAGGCGACTAAAGAGGCAACCAAACCAGCCACAAAACCCGAATGAACTGGGAAGAGATCTTCAAGACATCTGGGATAACATTCCACAAGCATTCATTCAATGGCTGATTGGATCAATGAGACGACGATGCCAGGCTGTCATCGGAGCCTGGGGAGGACACACAAAGTACTGACTCTGTGAGTTTTCAATTTAGGGGTGTTGTGCGCTACTGTGATTTTCGTGATGTAAATCAAATTTCTTTTTGTACCACAATGATCACAATAAAATGCCGTTTCAGAAAATATATAACGCTACTACCTTGTGTACATCGTTTTTTTATAATCCAGGTTGAAAACCATACACACTTTCTTTTTTCCGTCAGTATATAATAAAAAGGGCTGCTCAAAACTTTATAATGTGTTAGTTTCAAGCCTGTAACAACAAATATAGAGAATAATATGAAACCTGTAACATAAACTTAATGACTACAGGTCTTTGACACCTATTGTTTTTTCTTCTTTTGGCCCTATTAACATTTTGTGTTATTCTAAATATACCACTGTGATTTGGGGAAATTTCTTCCATGGAGGTTAAAGTAAGCTTACTTCTCTTGCCCGATCTTTTAAAGGGAAGAAAAAAGGGGGGTCAACGCCCAAAATTGTTCACAAATGTCTTTTGAAAAAGATCATCTCAAATTCTGATTTGGTCCCCAATGTTTCATTTGGCTGGTTTTGACCGCGTGCGAATACATAGGCCTACACATTTTATTTTTTGTTTTATCTACAAGGCTCAAAATGTACCTGAAACTTTAAAATTGGATGCTTTATTTAGATCACAGGTCATTTTACACATTTCTACACCCTAACACTGGCTGGCAGGGCCCCAAAAAAGGAGGATTTTATATTTTAGCGGATTAATTGGGTTGTACACAATGGGTGAAAATGCCCATCTAATAGATGTCACAAACCTATATAGCAGGAATGCCCTGATAATAGGTGTGTGACAACAGAGTGTTTCAGCGACAAACCAGGTTATCTGTCATCTTTCATCCGTACCTTCAGGCTCCTGAATCTGATCAAACAAAAAGAGATTTTGTTTTAATCCGTGACAAAATGCGTTATCTGTCACAATAAATCTGTCTGTGTAAAATCGGGAATGTACCAACAACCACTACAACAACAACAAAAAGACCCGCTGGCTCTGTAGCAAAATGCGTTATACGCCACCATAGTTTAACAGATTCATTTTGTCTACGCAAACATCTCATGGCGAGATTAATCTAGATAAATGTAGAGGCTTTGGGATTTGTAAGACTTGGCTGTGCACACAAAGAATGTGCTAAACAGGTACTTTATTTCTAGTGTGTTTGATCTTCCTCTTTGATTCAAATCACATAATGGAAAGAATGGATTATTCACTATTCAATTTTAATTGTCTTTCCTTGCGATAGTAACGCCAAAAGAATACCCGTAGCCCTGTGGTCATATGCATAATTCATACGTTAGTTAACATTTACGTTAACTAAAGTGAACACTGTTATTACTTTAGGAGTTTCTCAAGGTTACATTATGCATGTGGCCATTGATACTAGGTCATCAGGTTGAGTTAGTTTCACAGCGATGTAATGTTGAATGTAATATTCGAGGTGTTGTAAGGGGACGCACTGTCTAACTAAATACTGCCCGTCATTAATAACGTTCCACTTCGATTACGACCCGATTACCGCACAGCTCGGCAAAAAATGATGCACTGCAAGAAAAGTTAATACTTCTAGAACATGTTTTTCGCTGAAAACACGTTCTATCCTCCATTAAGGGCACGTGCGGCAGAACTAGGTGATTTTCATTAATAAAGGGAACTTTGTCATTTTGGGGTGAAAAATGGGTCACGTAGGGCCAGGAAGAAGGATAAACTGGGGTTTTTCGCAATTTCCTCCCTCCGTTGCTATGGAAACGCCAATTGTTTGGCCGCCATATTGGAAAATATGGATGACTTTTGCATAACTTTAAACCCTTCGATCTGGAGAACAATACATGGTAGGATGCTGGTTTTTTTTTCCATTTGAAAGATCACTTTATTTAAAATAGAATGTCACGGGATTTTTTTGATTTCTTGGATATTTTTTTTTGAATAATTTTTTTTAAAATGTCATTAAAAAAAATTGGAAATTTCGAAAATTTTCAACTTTAAAAATTAAAAAAAAAACACCAAAAACACAAGATATTGAAAAAAGCCCACGACATTCTCAAAAGAGAGGCTTGGAGAGTTGTTATGCAAAATTTTATGTAAATGGGACCAGAAAAAAGTCAGATCGAAGGGATAGAATGACGAAAACTGTGATTTTGAGATAATTGACGATAAAGATTACCCGATAGATGCATTTGATAAAGGGTAATCATTTCCTTTTGCATCAAAATACACTTTTTGAGACAGGTATCATGAAAATAACTTCAGGATTCAATAAAGGACATGTTGCTGTTTAAAAAACTGCCTTAAACTAATTTTACCCAATTTTACCCCATTTTACCCCTACAAGGGGCCATTTCTCCACCCTAAGTCACCCACTTAAGCATTTTGACATTGTGACTGGTGGAATAATTATGCATACTTTTAGAAGCCTGGCATACTGTCCAGTAATTGTCACAAGTACTCGATTATTTCTCCATTATCCATCGCTGGAGTAATCAGTAATCGCGATTACTAAAAAAAGAAAAATCTGGAGATATTGCCCATTGGGTACTTTTAGCGCAATTACAAGTGATCGCTTTCGCAATTCCAACCCTAAATGTAACCTGTTTCCACCATTTACTACATTACAAGATAAATATTTGTGTAGCGAGCAAGTGTCAATCAGTATTGGCGTGTAGTGAAGAGGCACTGAATACGATAATTGCTCCTTAGAAACGCCACTGACGTTGCTATTTTAATTCACAAACCAAGTCCGCTGTGCAGGAAACAGAATACTTCTTTATTAGTAACAAGGTGTAAACGGCAAATAATTCACAATGCACAGACCATACCAGCCAACTCTCTCAACTCTCATGCCTTTTATAGTAATTTCAGTCGAAATTCTGGAATAAATGACGGTATCATCATATGATGCGCCCAAACAAACATGCTAGTCTAGATGGTACGAACAGCAACTTCTAGACTAATTAGAATCAAAACATTCCGATCGCGGCCCCACTCGAACCCTCGGGAAGGCTAATACTGCGTTCACTCAAAGCATCCTGCCCGAACCTTCGAGAGTCTAATGCTGCGTTTACTCAAAGCACTATACGGTCGAGCTGACCTTGACACTAGACAGTCTCAATACTAGCGGACGCACTGCCGCCCTAGTTAAAAGAGAGAAAAAAAACCAACTGATCCCAACAAGGTCAGCCGCTACTAACTGCAACATTCTCGAATCACGAAGGACCAGAGCCGCGGTTCAGGACCGTAGAGCAAAGAAAGGGGGGGGGGGCACTAGCCCAAACAAACAACAAGCATCACAAATGTTACAATTTGTTTAGATTTGTATCTTTCAGACTCCATTAAGTACGCTATGATACAGGAACATAAAGAAGAAAAGCTTACACTAAGTAGTTAGGCATCAACCCTTTAACAAAATTACCTGTATCCCATTAGCAGTGGCATTTAACTGATAAACTTTATATGGTCGCCTTTAACAGAAGACTTGAAAAATAGGACATATAAAGATTTTGCATTTTAAAAGTTACCTCATAACAACTTCAGTTTCACTTTTCAGCGTAACAAGTTTATTTCCAATGTAACACTGTTGCAAAATACATACATAGAGTAACATATTATTACACCAATAGAAGGCAAATGGACAGATAATCAATATAGATATCTATCTATAACCAGACTTTTACCAGACTTATGAACGAAATACCTGCTGGCGTCAATATTGATTCCCTTAAAAAGAGAAACCATTGCTGTGCTGCTTGTACAGACTATTGAATCTTTGATGATAGGGAATATTTATATTAATTTTTTTTTTGGACAAATGTAACTACTATATAGACAGCTTAAAAGGGAAGACAAATGAAAACTTTGCTAAACCTGAAGTCTAAAACATTACAAGATAAATGCTTCCAGCTTGCACTGACATCTTCACTGACACATGATAGTTTTATTTTAGATAAGTGGCTACCAATAAATTGGTGTTTAAAAGACAGAGAACGACAGATTTTGCTGAACATGAAGTCATAAACTCAAGGGCCAATTCCCAACGTATAAAAGATCCAGTTCGAATCAAGTTCACTGTTTTTGTTCACTCAAATCAAGTTCGAATTCGAATTCAAAGAAATTCGTTCATTCAAGCTCAGTTCAAGTGAACTCGATCGGCTTTCGGCGAACGACGTTCACATGAGCCCTAATCTGCACACACCTGTTGCCCAGCAATAGTAGCATCTCATATCGCGATGCGGAACACGAGATAAACGTACATGAGTTCACGGGTGAAAGTGCGAACTCTTGATGTTCTTATCCTTATATATCCGCATCTTGATGGAAAACGTAAATGCATTAAAAAAAAAAAAAGTCCGGGCAAAATGTTGCCGATAGCTGAAATGGTTAGTCAAAAGGAAGAAACCACAGAAGGGGGCATTAAAACGCTGGCCTTGGGATGAGGCGGGGAGTGCAAAATAATTATGTCCTACAAAGACAAGTAATTGACAGGGGTCCTCAAAGCTTTCTCTATTTATAAAATGAAAGTCTAGATCTACACGTATGTATTGCACACTGTCATGTGTTGCGATGAAACATGCAGCACGCATAAAATGTCAGATTAGAAAAGATTGAGCACCCCTCTGTACTAGACTGGGACAGCGATAGAAAATAAAAATATTACACACATTCCTGCTGTGGGTGGTGATAATAAGAAACTGTTATTTCGAAACACATTTGTTACTTCAACACCTGATTTCAAACACGTATCTATCACATGTCAGCGCATGAATTTACGGAGACATTTTATTTGTCACTTTGATTTTCGCTACATCCCTCCTAAAGGTAAACCTTCCCTACGTTCTTTTAAACTTCTTTTTGAGACATTTATATGAAATACTCCTCGGTACATTATTGCATTAATAATGTGCTGTGCTTGCGAAGGTAGATAGAAAGACAGGGGGGATGTGGGGCGGAGAGAGATGTGTGCGAGTGTCAGAGTGCATATTGTTATTTATTGTGAAATTTATGTACTGTGTTTGGCCAAGAGCCTAATAATTTGAGGTGATCTTTATCAAAAGACATTTATGTAATATGTTGGGCGTTGACCCCACTTTTTCTTCCCGTTAAAAGATCGGGCAAAAGAAGAACTTTAATCCCATGGAAGAAATTTCCCCAAATCACGTTGGTATATGTAGAATAACACAAAATGTTAAAGGGGCCAAAAGAAGAAAAAAAAACAATAGGTGTCAAAGACCTGAATGTCATTATTAAAAGATCTATTTTGTATGCATGTTAAGATGCAAAAAGAGTCAAATATAGAAGGAGAAGGAATATCTCCAACCTCCTTCGGATGCTACTCTGAAGTCCAAAGTTTTCTTCTTGGTTATGAATCTGGTTTTAAAAAATTCATACTTCAGACCTGAGCACGTAAAGAAGCCCTTTTGATCTGGATGAGATGAAAAGTGTATTTTTCTTGAATCTTTTACCTTATTATTTATCCCATAACAACCTGTTTACTATTCAAGATCAGTTGGAAGTCATTTTAGTGGGCGAAGAGTCTGTGTCCAAATAATCACTGTCCCACATCTAATATAATTCAATAGAACCCCGACTCCAGTATTGAGATACAATGACCACCGATACATGTGGACCATAATAATGCTTTTGTCCATTGTCAGGTCAGATCTATTCTGACTTCACACCCATTCAGAAGCTGACATCCCTTGTAAACCAAATATTGTCCATATATATGTGGGATAGGTAAGAACTTGGACCGCCCACCCATAGTACAAGCCAGCTAGACTTTAGAGAAATCGAAGATTTAAAGGTCAGGTATAAGACAGGTTTGTCTCTGAGGCAAAATTTTGTGAGATGTATATTTTTCAAATTCGAAAACATGGCCGACGATCAACAACCGACTTAAAATCTGAGACTTTGACGAGACGAGCATGTGTCGTGTTGCCATGTTGGCCTTTCAATAGCTAAACGTGGTTAGTTTTTTCATTTTAATTTTTGTGTGTTTTCTCAAGTAAAACCCTTCTCGTCTTCTCTCCTCGACTGTGGTTAGCATATTATTGTAATTGGAAGTTCATCATATTATTATTTTTTTTGTAATGTGCTTAGCTTGACCTTGTTTGTAATGGCTTTGCTGCCAACTTCCTTCATTCTTCCTGCCTTCAATTTCATCATTTTTTTTTTAAAAACGTGCACAGCTTGACGTTGTTTATAAAGGCTTCGCTGTAAACATGCTTCATTTTTCCTGCCTCCAGTTCCATCATTTTTTTCTAATGTGCACACCTTGCTTATAAAGGCTTTGCTGTAAACTTGCTTCATTATTCCTGTCTTCCATTTCATACTATTTTAATATATTTTTTTTAACGTGCACAGCTTGACATTTTTTTGTAAAGGCTTTGCTGTAAACTTGCTTCATTATTCTTGCCTTCAATTTCATTAATGTATTTTTTTTTCTACCTCTAACGTGCACAGCTTGACTTTGTTTGTAAAGACTTTGCTGGAAACTTCCTTCATTCCTTCTGTCTTCTGTAAATAAGCGCTGCCAAGAAGATGCCCAAAAGTAATTGCAGTTGCATGGTTTCTGCAGTGATCTCTATTGATATGTCACCACTAGGTCGGCGACGTTGATGACCTAGAGGTCCAGAGTGGCTATCATCAGAAACTGGCCAAACTAGCCTATTATGTAACAACACGCTCAAAAAGTTAAAAAACAACAATAATAACAACAACAACAACAACAACAACAAAACCTCTGTTGTAGTGCATAAACCAGTCTTACCATTCGTAGATATTTTCCTACTATGAAGGGGAAAATCGCTTTTCGTAAACTGTGAGTAAAGTGCGTAAAACACCTAATTTTCTACATTTTTTTACAGTCAACTTAAAGGTAGCTCCTTTCACCGCTCACCCATCCACTAAAATTTGCCTCTGCATCAACCTGCAGAGGAAAAAAAAATCACTCTCGCTCTAGGGAAAAAGCACCTGACAAAAGTGGCAACACCGGGATAAACTGCTGAGGAAGAGGCTACATACGCGCATTAATTTTGAGGTCACTTGAGCGGAGTCAGTAATCAAGGTGACCTATTGATAACATCATTTTTGTCTCCCTCACAGTGGCCTAGTGACCTTAGCTGTGGCCTGTTCTAATGCATTTGCCACTTTCCTGGTCAGTTTAGGTTAACTTAAAGCAGCACTGTTTCTGATCAGAGGTTTGAAAAGATAAGGGCTGCCAATAAGCTAACCCCTGTTCTCTTGAAACAGCCTGAGGTCTCTGTTGGAGTTTCTTGGGAGTGATTCAAACGAAGAGACACAGCAAGAAATTTTACATTTCATGGGCTATTAAAAGTAATGTTTTTTTTTTTTTTCAGATCAGATGCTTATCTTCATTACTGGTGAGTGGAAATTATAGACAACAAAAATTAGGGCTGAAGTGACGTCAGTCGACAGTGCATAGTAACATTACTATAATTTTTAGCAAAACTATTTGGGCGTGTGTAACCTCTAGGAAAATAAACAACATCTGACCAAAGTGGCAACACCGGGACGAACTGTAGTGGAAGAACTTCGCCTAGTCTGAACTACAATGGCCGTATGCATAATGCGGTAACCAAGGGAACCTCCAGAATCACTAGTAGTGTTCACTGTAGTTAACGCAGTACGTTATTTAACGTATGGAGTATGCATATGACCACAAATGTTGAAGTGTAAGTATTTGTCAGAGCAAAAGCAAGTGGCTTAAGATATGTGGCCATATGCATAATCCCTACGTTAGTTAACGCACTGCGGTAACCACGGGAAACTCCCAAAATATTAGTAGTATTCACTGTGGCTAGCGCAATACGTTAACTAGCGCATGGATTATGCATAAAGCCAATGGAGTTGTTTTCTTAGCCCAAACTGAAAAACAGTACATGCGTAAGTAAACACCCAAGTATATTATCAGTGACCGGTTGCATAATCCATACGTAAATTAACATACTGTGTTAACTACAGGAAAACTTCCTATGTTTTGGGAGTTTGCCCTGTGGCCTTAGACATAATCTTGACGTTAGTTAACGCACTGCCATAACGATAGGAAACTTCCAAAACATTGGCAGTGTTCACTGTAGTTAACGCAGTACGTTAACTAACGTATAAACTATGTTTACGGCCACAGGTGTTGGGGTTTGAGTGCTTGTCAGAGCAAAAACAAGTGGATCAAGATAATATGGAGTGGTTTTCTTAGCCCAGAATGACAAACACGACATAGGTAAACATCGAATATAACACCAGTAGCCGAATGCATAATCCATACATTACTGAAAACGATGTAAACAATACTAATGTTTGGGAGCTTCTTCTTGTTACTGCAGTTCGGCCACTGACTGAAAGATTATCAATACGGAGACTGACATGGCGGATGGAGGGACATATACACACGCAATATAAAAGAGAAAATGACATAGTAAGACAAACATCAACGTGGGCTACAACAAATAATGATGATATACTTCAGTATACAGAATTAGGCTTGCTGTCCGTTGAACTATACTCACTTATGGCTTACGACTTAATTAAACAGAACCTCTCTCTTTCTTCCCCTCCCTCTTTCTCTTTCATCCGCTTCCCCTCTCACGCTCTCTTGCTCTCTCTCTCTCTCCCCTCCCTCTCTTCTCTCTGTCTCTCACTATTCTTACTTTAGTTCGTTCTTTTTCTCTCCGTCTCTACCCGCCACCTAATCAAATATTTGCTTCCTTTTAATTTATCACTTAGTGGAGGTATGCTGATGTTCTTCGTTATTAGATGTTCTTTCAGTCAGAACAGAGACCTCGTTATGCAAACATGATTTTTTTTCATGAGTCAAACAGAACTACTGTTCGGGCATTTCAATGCATACACATAGAATTGATGTTGGACAATATTTTGAATGCATCTACCGTAGAACCCCCTTTGCTTTCTATTTCTTATAAAACACCCAAACATGAAAATGATGATCTTCTCTGAATCACATACGAAGGTAGATCCAAAAAAAATAATTGGTTTTTCTGGAAGAGATAAGCGTCAGTTAAGAAACCCAACATGCTGACAGCTAGTTATCTACACACTATGCCTGCAAATATTTGGAAAACATGCCTGCCTGCCTGCCTGCCTGCCTGCCTACCTGCCTGCTTATCAGTTTATATGCATTTGTGTTGCATAAGGCCTAAGCCTTTACATACAGGGGCGAAGGGTGACTTTCTCAACAGGGTAATCATAGTTGAACATGATTTTCACTTGGGTAGCAGATTGGCTACCATCATTGGACAAACCGCTCTTTGCTCAGCGACCCCCTCCCCCTCCACCGTTTCTACCTCTAGCCAAATATCCAGGACTAAAACAAGAAGAAACAGTTTTTTTTGAAAACGTAATTTTCAGGCCCAGTCCACATTATGAGGCCAAGCCCGCCTTTTTGCAAATGGATAGGCTTACTTGGGTGATGCCATCGTCAAACCTTGCCTGTTTTGAGAACAGAGGGCCAACTGAATTACTTTTCCAATTCGTTTTGTCATTTATGTTATATGCCAAGAAGAATTTATGTTTATTTAATAAGTTTGTTTGTATGTTATATAAAGCCAGAAATCTCCCTTCATAAAAAAATAAATCTACTCCAAGATGCTTTCCCCCAACCCAAGATTTTGGGAACCAGCTACACTGCATTATAAAGGAGGTGGTTGTGTGAGCGAAAGAGAGACCGAGCGACTGAGAGAGAGAAAGAAAGACAGACGAGAACGCAAGAACCGCAAGTAAGTCACGTGCAAATGAGCGATAGCAGGTGTATGAATGAGAGCATGAGACTATGTAAAAAGGAGAGTATTATTGTTTTTTGTAATTGTTGGCAAATTTGTGAATTGGCATAATGCCTAATGAACTCAACTTGAACTATAACATAGGCAACCTGGCAACACCAGCACTGGGCTTGTGAATGAAGGTATGTGTGTGGCGAGACTGTTCTTGTGGCTTTCTGTAAGTGTGGATTCATTTCTAATCTGAGCGAAAAAAAAAAGTGTCATAAACTTTTGATTGAAGGCATGTCACTTGTCAGCAACAGTGTTAATTATTGTCGAATAAAGAGGCCCTTGATATTATGAATGAATCTCGCTAAATGCTATAGCATAGTGTCTCGTTTTACCAGTAATTTATTTTTGTTCCGCATCACATTAAACCGCAACAGAGGAAAGTGCCACAAATCAAGCGGAGACCTTGATTAGCAGCACTTCTTGATCAGCCGATGAAATGGGAGCACCGCGGAGTAGCGACTATTACGTAATAATTCCCCTCCGGCAATCACTTGCCGACACAGTGGAGTAGCGACCATATTTCTATTGTCTCAGCGAAAATACGGTATCGATACTAGCCAATGTCATATTACTTTGCTGGAAAAAAAAATCAGTACTGTTCATCCAAAGTACAGTACTTCAAAACTGCTATTTTCATTAGTTTATTGTACATGTTAAAAATATTCTGACATGCTAAAAGTAGCAAGGCTGAGCTCAGGTTGATAATACTGTTAAAACAGCTCAGTACATTTTGTACCATAAATACAGACCTCGATTGAAAAAAATCATCTCCTCTCTCACAAAATGGAAACTTACACGACAAGGCTCGGTGCTACAGGACTTATTATAAATCTGTACAGATTTCGCCGAGACAGGGCCAATAAAACATCACTGATGTGGCATTGCTGCGACACTAAGTGCAAGGCAAGATGCACGACAAATCTTGAGATGTCAACAATATTAAACCAGCCAACAGAACACAATCACTCTGCCGAGGACCAAAACTCCATCATTAAACATAAAGTGAGAGCTGCATGCAAGAGAAAAGCTGCTGACGAATTGAACGAACGCGCCAGCAAGATTGTCTACCCCGAGGCCAGTAAGTTCTCAATTTTGGACTACCCTGACGTCAAGAATTAATTTGACTGACTGTGTGTACAGAGCCCGCTCGAAGATACGGCCGAAGCTCCCGTCAAATAAAGAAGAAGTATCAAACTCTACGTCAATGACACTCATACCGAAATTACCATGCTATCGAACGAAGAGAACCTGCGCCAACTCCGGTCATCTGAGCAAATTTTTTTATGGAGACGGAACCTTCATGTATTGTCCGAAGTTTTTTTACCAGCTCTATGTTCTCCATGCGCTAGTGAATGGCTTCTACACAGCATGCGCCTTCTTCATCTTGCCAAACAAGACAAAAGAAACGTACATTAACATGCTAAGAAAATTATCAGAAGTTTGCGATCCCTCTGGATTCAAGAGCGTACACGTGGATCTGGAGATAGCAATGCAATCTGCCATTAGAACAGTCTGGCCACATACAGAGATCAAGGCATGCCAGTTCCACGTAGTCCAAGCCTGGTTTAGAAATATTCAAGCATTAGGCCTTGCAGGAGACTACAAGGACCCCGAAGCACGTAAACGCAGAGGGGAAATGTATCGAAGTACATGTAATCGCCATGGTCCAGTATCGAGTGATACCCTAGACAATAGACTAGGCAGTCGCTACTTCGCTGCGAATATTTCTTTGATCTTTTAATAATAGGCAGATTAATAGTCGCTACTCCGCAGTGCAGCCGATGAAATCTCCTTGCTTTCGTTGAGTTTTTTTTTGAGGCCACTACACATTTTGGCTGTAGGGGTGTCCAGGTTCTTCTTCATCCCTTTAACCAGTGAATAGATCAGAGAAAATTTGAGGGGTATCAGGTTCTGAACATGGGTCAAAGTAAGAATGGGCCTTACAAAGAGTAAATAAATAGGATCCGGGCGGTGTTCTTGTTAACTTGCCACGAAGGCCAAGGTCGACCAACGGCATTTTCGTCTGGTAATCATTCAGTGATTATATGATTATATAGACCCTTCGCCTCTGTTTACATATGAAGGGTGTCATGACAAAACGCGTTATCCACCAATATGAATTTTTAGCTTATTCTACATACTTCATGTAGCAGTAGGAGTATTTACATGTATAGAAGGACATTTGATCTATATTATTTAAGACTTAAATTTCGCCTTTCACATAAAAATATGTTTTGAATCTGGTCTGTTTTGCCACAACCCCCGAATGGTGTGAAATGCGTTTTGCCATGAAGCCCTTCATATGCCAATTAATATGGAGTAGAGAAGAAGGGAGTACGAGACAGGAGATGGTGCCTTTGTTATGTAGAAGCAAGACATATCAAAGGCATTTTCATTGATGCCAAAGGTATTAGATTTGTGGCTGATGTTTTATCGGTTTGTGAGCTGCTTGTGACTGCACTGATTTGGGCAGTCGGTCCATAATGTTGTCAAGTCTTATTGTGTGAATTTAGTCCATCGAAGTAAAATAAGATTAAATAATAAAGTTATAAGTAATATAAGTCTGAGAGTTGCACGCAAGGCCAGTAAGGAGATCGGTAAGAATTAACTGGCTGGCTAACGGAAAGACTTGCTGAGGAGGTGGCGGGGGGAGGGGG
>JAWQUT010000372.1:219340-222662 GCA_033807755.1 Ellobium chinense | reverse complement strand
GTAATATCATGATTTATGTGTTCGTTCTGGAAAGTCTGAATGTCAGCTAGATGAGAAAGTGGTAGATAAATGGACATAGTGTTCATGAGGAACATGTATGGGTCTTTGCAGTGTAGTGTATTCATGTGATATTGTATTGTATTATGAACTGATGTTGACCTCTGATCTAATAAAACCTCTGAACTTTAACATACATGTTTAAAGCATTATGTCCATTAAATTCACACCATTAACAGTCCACAGTATACAAAACTGTACATGTACATTTTACAATTAACGTATGATATAGACCACTCACTTATACAAGTAACCATCCATTCTTTATAGTTCTTTTTTTTTCACACGCTCATTACTTAAAACGTTTTTTACCCTTCCGGACATTTTTAAAACACAAATTCGATGTGTCTTGCCACTCAAACTAAAACATAAATGGTATAAACTTGTGCAGAGTGAGAGAAAAGAATAGTAACATGGAGAAGAAACTAGGAAAGAAGATCAGAAGAAGTCTGTTCCTGAAATAACAATAAAGAAAAAACCCATACAACGAAAACAGTACGACAGCTGATAAAATAGAATTAGATATTTCTGTTAGACAGGGTACGTTTACTCACCACAAGATCTCCCAAATAAAATTCCAAAACTGAAAACTGATACGACTATTACAACAATCTTTAGCAGAGTTTTTGATTTTCTGCGATCAACTTTATAAGCAAGACATGAAAATGCCCGAATGGTCGACATTTTGAGTTCTTAAGCTTAAACGCCAGTTCCCGAATGACCTGTCCCTTACGAATGATTCTGTATTTCGGTTGGTCAAACACAATAGTCTAGTACAAGCCTTTGACATTCCACTGGTTCAGTGAAGCCGTACCTGACCCTCTTGCTGGCGATTGTCACCACCACAGACCCCCAACAATACGGGACTGTGACCTAGAAAACATATTGCCCGTCACAAAAATAACCGCCCGACCGGTAGAGTCTCCGAACTGAAATCACGGCTTGTTGTTGTTGTTTTTTTTAAACAGAAACTAGTAGGCCTAGGTACGTGCGTTCTTTCCGCGGGACAATGGTTTACTAAATTGCCAGCTCTCTAATTCATGTGCTTTGCAGTAATATCGGTTAGATTTAGAAATTAAACTTGCAATTTTAGTCAAAAGGCACCGACACGGTCCTGGCGATCCGCCCACAAGGAGCCAATGGCTCGTGGTAAAAAAGGCACCGACACCTGGAAATGTAGTCAAGAAGAATGCCGAGTCCTCAATTAAAAATAGAAAATAACAAAAATTGCGCACAAAAATGAGGATTTTGTCCTGTATTTTTCTTTTTAGCATCGATGCTGGAAAACAGTTTTACTGCGTTCAAGAGCCATAAAACGGGGACTGAGATTTACAGACCAGTGCTACTATCTTTGAATTTTCATCACAGAGCATTGATTCAGTCACTCACCAAACACTTCCCAAAACCCCAACCACAAATAACGACACGTTTTTTATTGTGAATTTTTGACACTGTTCTTTAGCCTTTCTCTGAGCCTGTAAATTAAAAAAGATATTGATAAACAGAATGGTTGCGAAAACAAACACTCAATTAGAATGCCTTGTAAAAAATTGAGTGTTGGAAAAATGTTGGCCTGAGCATACACATCAGCGCATTTAGACCTTACCCCATTTTTTTTTTCTTCAGAATACTTCTAAAAAACATAAAGTTTCGAAATCGGATTCATGGTGAGTCTTTTTTCTTATGACAGGCGGTAAATTACTCAGACACTTAACCTAAAATTGCCTACTAGCAGTGGCAGTGGTTCCGCCCCGTGTCCTTTTAAATTTCTGTTCCGCATCTTGAATCTCAAAGGCCCAGGGGAATCTCCAACTGTTTTTTTTTTTTGTCCTGCTAAAGTAGGTTCTCTTTTTTTTAAAATCCATTGTAAACTCTTTTCTATAGCCTCGTCGAATAATTCATACAGTGGTCCTGAACCCTATCGAATAAACAAGATACTTACACTGTGTTGCGAGTTCCCCTTTTAGATCACCTACTTACTCACCAGGACCTGTTGTGCCATATTTGCCACATGAGTTTGGAGACTGTATTATAGTGTTAAATGCCATAAATTTTCAAGTTTATTAATTTAGGCGAAAGCCAATCACATACAATATAAAGTCACATCAATACGTAAGAATTAATGAAAAGGAAAAACCCAACATCATTATGTGCATAGCTGTCACTTACATGTAGTCATTGACATCTCTGTCTCTTTCTCTTTCTCTTTGTATCACTCTCTGCCTCACTCTCCCACTAACATTCTCTCTCCCTTTCTCACACACTCTCTCTCTCCCTCACTCACTCTTCCCATCTAATGTTAACAGTTACGACTTCTACAACATCCCATTAGATAAGACACATCTGTATAACAAAAAACTAACAACCCTCCCCACCTCCCTACCAGTGTATTCCTAAAAGAATCAGCTGCCATTACTCGTGCTGCCTGACGTCATAAAGCGAGAAAAGCTAGTAGATGATTGGTGCTGATGCATGTACAAACTGTCTAGACCAATCATCTGTTAGCTCATTTCGCTTCCTGACGTCACGCAGCACGAGTAATGGCAGCGCACACATTTCTGTGTTGTTTTCTCAAATACTATGAGGCGGAGGGAAAATATATGCATTTTAAATTTTATGAAAAAAATAATATCGACTTTTTAGGCTGTAAAGCAAATAAATACCTGTAAAGTCCCTGTAATGTTAGAAAGTAAATAATGACCCGTAGCCGTGCGCTTTGTAAGTCGTAAGAAGCTACGATTCGACGCTTTGGCGCGATGGCTTACGTTTAAGTGTCATTGGGAAAAGACACTTCACTCCTCTTTGCCCCACTGGACTCCGGTGTAACTGAATGCCTGGCTTATGAGCCGGAATGGGGAGNNNGGGGGGGGGACGGGGGACCAGGAAGCTGAACAGCGGGCGGGCGACCAGCAAATGACTGTGTTGTGACTTTCATTTGTAATAGTATGCATATATACATAATATATACGATGTGACCTGTGTTCTTTTATGTCTTGGATTATGAATGAGATTTGTAACATTGTATGTCACTATTAACCAATTTCCTTACCGGTAAATGAAAGTTCTGTTTCCTATTTTCTTTATTTCCAGAGTTGAAACCAAGATTAAGTAAGACACTACAGGTCGAACAGTCGCACTTTTCAGGTTTAACACGTTTTTCATGCCGCCCTTTGCAAGTTGTTGAAAGCCCTTGAAGCAGAATTGTCACGCATTTAGTGACTGCCAGTTAAAGAAGGGGAANCACCCCCCTCTTTTTCCACCCCAG
>JAWQUT010000372.1:211840-214340 GCA_033807755.1 Ellobium chinense | reverse complement strand
CTAAAACTGACTTCTAGGGACAGGTACTGTAATGCAGTGAATAACATTCAACACAATCAGTAAGTGGTTTCAAGTACCGCGTATACGGGCAGCAAAAGGTTACAGAAGCCTAATCCAATTTCCCTCTTTGAGCCAATAAACTGTTTTCTCTACTGTCACTTGCAAGAAATTCCACAATCTCTAGGTCTTCTTTAATTATTTGCAGAATTCAATGAGCTTATTCAAAATGATGTTCAAAATATAGATCTTGAAGTTCGTTTTCGAGCTGCGAACCGATACATCGAAAGGTGTAAACAAGCTAACCAGTTTCCTTTACGACAAGTGCTCCGCACAGAAGGCCACACCGAAACCGAAGCGAATGACCCAAACTTCAGGTTTAATTTACTAAATCAGGAGAGAATGTTAAATAATTCGCAGGTAGGTTCACAAATCTAGGGCCCATTCTCCACAATCTGATTTTTACTGTCTTCCTAACGCATGTAACAGCATGTTATTTTCAGCCAATTAGAAGTCTGTAACCAAAAGACCCGGTCATCGGCTGGTCTTATCTGCGCTAAAGTTGTTTTCATTTGCACACATGTCACCCTTTGATGAACTGCACGAGGATGTATGCACATTTGTAAAATGTTTGCTGAATGGCATGAATCCTTAGAATGATGAGATTTTTTGTATATCTTACCATCATTAATATTACCCTTCATATGTTAGATAAGCCTAAATATTTCATTCAATATGTTAGTAAGAATGTGCCCTCAACGTTCACCATTTTGAAATGTATTTTTGTATTTGTTTGCATTGCTCTAGTGAAGAACTCTGCAAGAGCTAATAAATAGAATAGAAAAGAATTGAATTGAATTGAATTGAATTGAATTGATACATATGCCCGAATTTATTTTAGACTCACATGCCTGAACCGGTTGTCGATCCAGGGGCGACGCCCGGCCTTTCTTGATAGGGTAGTGTCATGGTCGGAGACAAGAGATAATATGACTTATGCCATGGTCGGAGACAAGAAGTATGACATTGTATTGTGAGGACATGGGAGACTTACTGTTAAAAATTAAAGGGTATCTTTGGCTATTATTGGGCAGCTAACAATACTGGACACGTTTACACTTTTCGTTCTTGGATAGTATCTTAGGTAGGAGACAGCGTGGCCGTGCGGTTTGTGAGTCGTACTCAGAAACTGAAGACTTCAAGTCTAAGGTGTATGTGTCTGATTCGCGAACTGGGCGGTTTAAGTTGTAGTGTCCTTAGGAAAGACACTTCACTTCCATTTCCTCACTCGACTCAGGTGTAAATGACGATCTGGCTTTAGATGCTGGACCAGGGCGCTGCACTGCTGGCGACCAGCAATGACTTTGTTATGTATTTCATTTGTAACATTATGTATTAACAAGTATGATGTGTTTGTATTATGAATAAGATATGTGTTTGTATTATGAATAAAATGGATAACGATGTATGACATTGTAAAACAATTTCCCTGCGGGGTAAATAAAGTCATATTTTCATTTTGTTTTTTTCATTTTTCATCTGGCATGCTATTTTCACATCGTTTGTTAATCGTGCGATGAATCTCAGGCAACATGAAGTGATCATACACTCATACTTACAGAAGTGTTATTAACAATTTTTCGTGATGTAGACTTCCTCAAAACTTTGCCCCAGAGGCTGTTTTAGATGTATAGATTAGCTCTAATAACCTGCTTAATTAAGCAAATAACACCCTTTTTATTATTTTTTTAATTCTTGACATTGTCATATTAAATTGAAAGCTAATAATGCCATCCGAGAGCACACAGACTCGCCATCTTTCAGAGATGAACAATTTATATCTCTGCAAGATAACATGTCTTTCTTTTGAACAGCATTTAATCATAATACTGTAGAAGTTCAGTTCAATCGTCGGTCTTCGCATAGCACCGGCCATGTTTATGACGTATAGTCAGCCTAGCAGGTCCCATGCGAAGACCAACAATTGAACTGAACTGCTATGAAAGGCCAGTGCAACCTGGAATTTAAATCTTATGTTGTGAAAAGGAGAGAGAACATAAGTTAATATAAACCTGAGGTGTAAAATCTGAGATGTAGAGTTAGATCAACTTTAATGACAGCGGACATGCTTTGTAAATCGATACCTAATGTGATTAATTTATCCCATTCGCCCACTCGGGTAATGTCCACCCGGCTCAATAATTATGTTTTGTCAAGGGATTCAGGTAGGGCGAAATCTAGGTGAGGTACTTGAAAGCAGAGCCGACTTACTGCGAAATCGAGTTCTTCCATCCACATTACACACACACACACACACACACACACACACACACACACACACACACACACACACACACACACACACACACACACACACACACACACACACACACACTATAATGTATATATACCACACACACACCACATTTTTAATATACTATATATATAATACCACACACACACACACACACACACACACACACACACACACACACACACACAC